>JAMWYP010000235.1:0-600000 GCA_025563575.1 Acacia pycnantha
TTTTCTCTAAAATGTTAGTCCCTATAGTGTAGTAAAATGGATCATATTTACTTTTGGAAGATCAAAACCTATTATTTGAAATTGTAGAGATTAAAACTAAAATGATGACAAACTATACTATATATGAAGCAAAAAAGACACAAGGAGATCACGTATGGAAGAGCAGAACGAGAACGAAGGTAGATTGCAACGGTTGAGCAAGAGAGGCATGTTGGTTATCTTCATCATCTCCATGGAAGGACGAGAGGATCATGGAGGTGACGGAGAAACTTTCTTTCATTTCTCTCTTTATTCTTTGAATATGAATTCCTATCCTTTTGTTATGGATTTTATTATAGCTATGTATGGCTAAATTTTCTTTTCAACCTAGAGAACCTATGAATTTATTTGGGTTCTAGATATTATTCCTATGGATTAGTTTTGCTTAATTTTATTTTAGTTTATTTAATTTTGTCTTTATTGTTATTGCTTATTGATTGATCATCATTGAGCATGCTTTGGAGATTTAGGGTTGAACTTGGAAGAGGAATCTTAAATTGACATTGGAATTAAATAATGTGGAATTAGGTTTTAATCTAATTTGTGTCTAAGATAGACATATACTTATAAACTCCACATAATCAAATTAGAATGGCCGATCTAAAACCCATCTTATTTAGTTGTGTGAGGCATTACATAAAATTAATTGAGGTAGGTATATAAATGGATGAAAGACATTTATAGACATCAATACTCTAGGTTAGCTAATTTTTCTTTCTCTTCCCACCAATTCCGTGTACCAAACGGACCCTTAAGTCCTTAGCTAACTTCAAACGATCTGGTTAAAGATTTTTTTTCCTTTAAAATTGTTTATGTGAAACTTTAATGGTTTGTCGCTCATATAAGATTGTAGTGGGCGGCCGGGTTGGTTTATATCTCTATCAGCACTCTTGTCTTTTTCTAGTTTTATCTTTCGTAATAAGATAATGAGTGGGACACGTATGATATTACTTTTGTCTCCATTACCGTTTTCTCAATTTTGAACTAATTTTAAATTTTTAATATATATGGGGCAGATCAGTGGTGGACCCAGCTTTTAATATTTATGTGTGCACAATTGCTGCCCCGAAATTTTTTTTAAAGAAAATTTTTAAATGCGTTTAAACAAAAGAATATGGACAACAAAAGAAAAGGAAACTTCAATTTAACATAGAAAAATAATAATCAAGAGTCAATTAAGCTATTACAACAGAATGATTACAAAAGCATTCTTCGATTTTTCATTCCTTGAAATATTGCATTATATCTTCATCATCAATTTTATCAAACGTATTACGTTCAACATAAGTGTGTCAAGAGTTCTCTAAGATCATGCAATGTGAGTTTAAAATGTTTACGATAGGAGAATCAAATTTCTTCTTAGGACTTCGAATCAAACAAATATATTTAATTTATAATTTTAAAAAATATAAAAAAATGGAAATAGTGGCTGGTTTTGAAATCATAGATAAAAATACTGTTGCATGTGTTTTTTGCTCGAACTGGTGACCATTTAATCTATTGTCCATTGATCTACCACTGAGCTAGAGACCACGATGTTATGATTTCGCCTAAAATATATACATATCCTAAAATCTTCATGCTCGCACTTGCAGACACCTACACCAATGTGGGTCCGCCACTGGGGCAGATCATATAGAATACTACATTCTCTCCTTAATATATAAACTAGTTGTTAGTATAAAAATATGATATCATTTGTACACTACTATATATTAAGAACTAAAAATAATAATAAATACGAAACAGTCTAATCAATCTCTTATTTTTAGAGTTTAGAGGCTTAATTAACTTTTTTAACCCATTAAAATCAATTGAGTACATCTTATGTATTAAAGACCAAAAAGTATCATATTTATTATAATAAATTGTTGTCACATGCTTCCAGGTTGTCATTGAATTTTGACCCATCAAGATGCAGCAATACCTAATTTAATTTTAATCTTAAAAAATATCACATCCTCTTTTTTCATCTTTTATTAATTAATCTACTACCAGGATCAGGATCACGTGGTCATCACATTCTTTATTTGCAATTCTCCTTAGATCAAGTAAGATATCGTGATTTGGGACTGTCAAAGATATTAAGAAGAAATTAAATAAGTAGTTAGTTGGTTGAGACCTCAGTCTATATAAAAGTCTTGATTAATGTATTTAATCTATAGGATAATGATATTCACACCATATTAATAAAGTGGTTAATGTGATTCTCTCTTTCAAGAGAAGTCTCTCATAAATCTCTAGAGTTAGACTTAATTTTTAATCATCCTCAAATAATGTGAATACAATAATACATGTTTCTTCGTTTTCTACGTTGTATTTTTTTAATTGGTATTGTTTACAGTGACATCATATGTGTATGTGAATTATATCAGTTCTGAATAGGCCACATGAAACCTAAACCAGAGATTCTCAGAACATAATCAACGACGCCATGGAAGAAGCTCCTATGCACATATCAATGTATCCATGGCTAGCTCTTGGTCACATAAGCCCATATGTTCAACTCTCAAACAAATTAGCCCAAAGAGGACACAGAATCTCCATCTTCATCCCCACAAGAACACTGTCCAAGTTGCAGCATTTGAACCTTCATCCTCATCTCATCACCTTCATACCTATCACTGTTCCTCACGTTGAAGGACTTGTTCCTCATGGTGCAGAAACAACCTCAGACGTGGATACATCCCTAATACCGCTTCTCATGACTGCTATGGATCGTACCCAGAAACAAGTGGAGGATCTCCTGATTCAGCTAAAACCCAACATTGTTTTCTTTGATTTCACCCACTGGCTGCCAGATCTGGCGCGACGACTGGGAATCAAATCGGTTCGATACATGATTACCGGTTTAGTAGCGGCATCTTATCGCCAATCCAGAGAAAATCCATCCGATGACGGGTTTCCGGATAAGTCTATCAGGCTTCACAAGCATGAGGAGAAAAACTATGAGAGAATCAAGGAAATGGAATTTGGAAATGGTGTTCGCTTCCTTGATCGGCTTGAATGGGGCGCGAGGTCAGCAGACGCTATCGCGCACAGAAGTTGCAGAGAATTAGAGGGTCCTTTTGTGGACTATCTAGAAAAGTGAGGGGCAAACGTATTTTGCTCTCAGGACCTGTAATACCAGAGTCACAAACCTCAACTTTAGAGCCAAAATGGGATCACTGGCTTGCAGGATTCAAGCATGGTTCTGTCATTTACTGTGCTTTTGGAAGCGAATTCGATTTCGAGCTTCCTCAATTCCAAGAATTGTTGCTCGGTCTTGAGCTATCAGGTATGCCATCGTTTGTACACTTGAACAAGGTAATACTATATATAAACTAATAACCTGGAGTCACACAGAAATGATAGACGCCTTATAAAGATGAGATTAATTTAACGAACTTCCCTTCAACCAAACCATACTTGAATTTACAGTTTTCTGATCCCATTAAATAAATCCTAAATTTAAACACTGGTGTAGGGATGCCATTTTCGTAGCAGTGAAACCTCCAAAAGGATATGACTCAGTAGAAGCAGGTTTTCCAGAGGGATTCGAAGAAAGGGTGAGAGGAAGAGGAATAGTACACGGAGGGTGGGTTCAACAACAGTTAATATTGAAACATCCATCTGTTGGCTGCTTCATTACTCACTGTGGTGCTAGCTCTATGTTAGAAGCACTACTCATCCAATGTCAGCTGGTTTTATTACCCTCTGTTACTTCTGATCAGATGTACATTGCAAGGTTGTATGGCCAAAGCTTCAGAGCAGGGGTTGAAGTGAAGAAAGGAGAAGAAGATGGACTCTTCACAAAGGAGAGTGTGTGTGAAGCAGTGAAGAGTGTGATGGATGAAGAGAGTGAGATTGGTAAAGAGGTCAGAGCAAATCATGCTAAACTCAGAAACATCTTGCTCAGTGACAACTTTGAGTCCAATTATATTGATAATTTTTGTCACCACCTTCAAGATTTACTCAAATGAGAGATCATGTTGCAGTGGGTTAGCTAGCATATGCAGCTAAGTGCCAAGCGTATGTACATGTTTGTGGGCCGGAAATGAAGTAACTCTGTTTGTGGTTTAGATTTTCCTTATCTTGTGCAAATAAAATTGTTTGTTTTGTGCCAACTTATGGTTAATTTGTTATTGATTAATAATATTTGTATGTGTTTTTCTTTTGGTGTGAACCTAAAATATTCCCAACTCATTTGAACTGAAACCTAATCTCTATCAGACCGGAGTATTAAGATTAAAGCTCTCTCATTAAGTGCGCTTCTTGAAATTTGAACTTATTTGTTTTCACCTTTCATATGACTTTGGTCTCGTTTCTTCTAATCATATATTATTGTATTAACCACATAAAAACAATATGTTCATACAAACTATAACTCACTTGAGTTTAACAATGATCAACCTTCACTTAAGGATAATTAACAACTAATCCTAATTTTAGGGATGTAGGAGGGATTTCTATCTTTAAAGAAAAAGTCTCATATTAACCCCTCTCTTGACATCAATGACATGGTGTGTGTAACATCCCAAATTTTGGGATTTGGAATTTGAAATATTATATGGAAATCTGATTATGAAATTGGCCAAAATAATTATATAATGAACAATTGGAATTTTTGGCCAAAATAATTATATAATGAACAATTGGAATTTAAGGCCTATATTCCTTGAAATTTTGGTAGAAGAATAAATTTGAGGAATATTTAAAATCGATATTGTATGGCCTAGAAAAGTTAATTGAGATAGGAAAAATCTTTATATGGGATTAAGGATTTATTTTGAATTTATTATAATAATATAAATTTCAAAATTAAGGAGATAAAATGATAATTTTATATTGGGCAAAGTTAAAGCCCAATTTAGTAAAAAAACAAAGGGCATACTCTCTTCACAATTCATTCTTACTTCATTAATTCATTGGGCCAAATCCATTTTCATCTCATTTAGCCCATTTATACAACCCAGACCATACTCCATCACTTAACTAAATAATCATTTGGGCCAACTCACACTCATCCATTATTTTTGATTCAGCCCAATTGTCCATCTCCACCACCAGATACAACACGCATAAACAACACACACACCGTAGCCAGGTGTGCGACGCGGGTCGGATCCGGATTAGTCCGAGTAAAACTCTGGTGAACTGGGTGGGCAACCAAAAAAAAAAACACACACACACACTTCACTTCATTCTCATTCCCACTCTCCTCTCCTCCAAACCTCACGGCCCATGAATGATATACACTACCCAACCCATTGCTAATTATCAATCACAGCCCTTTTGGCATTTAGCCAACTACAACAAAAGAAAAAGACCCCGGGTTCAACTGGCAATGGGGTTGGACTTCCTCACCTCAAAGGAGGGGTTCGATCCCTGCGTTGGTCAAGGCGCTGGGGGAGGCATCCTAGGGGTCTAGGAAGCAGTGGAAACACTGCTAGAGGTGGAAGTATGTGTACTCTCTGTCCAGTATGCCCTGTGGATTGGGCTCTAAGCGCCCTACCCTTAGATTGTGGGTGAGCCCAACCCCTTTCCTAAAATTTTTATATCAAAAAAACGAGGCCAAAGTCAACTCATATGCGTCCGATTCATGGTTGAACTATGAAAGATCGATGAAAGAAACAATGATGCGTCTTGATAGAGATAGTTATAACCAAGATATATAAGACCAACCACAAAGTTTCACACCAAAAATCTAAACCAAACACTTTATTTAGTGTGCATATATATTAATCTATGCTTACACTTAGCTTGAATTGAACAACATGGATGATCATTCGAGTAAATCTTGACGCAGGGTAAGAAAAATTGTCGATATAATTAATTGGACTCAAAGTTGTCGCTGAGCAATATGTTTCTGAGTTTAGCATGATTTGCTTTGACCTCTTTACCAATTTCCTCTCTTCATCCATCACACTCTTCACTGCTTCACACACTCTCTCGTTTGTGAAGAATCCATCTTCTTCTCTTTAGCAACCTCCATGTACTATCCCTCTTCCTCTCACCCTGTCTTCAAATCCCTCTGGAAGACTTGCTTCTACATATTCATAGCTTTTGCTGCTATAAAAAATGGCATATACCTATAACAGACGGATAACAAAACTGTAAGAATTTTGGCCATACTTAGAATCTGA
The DNA here is from genome assembly GCA_025563575.1 of Acacia pycnantha. NCBI lineage: Eukaryota > Viridiplantae > Streptophyta > Magnoliopsida > Fabales > Fabaceae > Acacia > Acacia pycnantha. The sequence goes on from JAMWYP010000235.1 coordinate 6,165, forward strand.
CCGTCTCACTGAATTACACACACGAAACCGGGATCCGATCATGTTACACAATAAATACACTAAAGAGAGGAAGAGAACAGAATACTCTAATGAGAAAATCTTTTTAGAGGAAGAAGAGCGTCATTTTGTGTTATATTCATATGTCTTACTCCCTCAATCCCACGTTCTTTACTTAGCATCGCACTAAGGGTAGAGAGTAGGCATATTCCAACAAAAACAATATTTACTAGTAAATTTAGGGATGGGTTGGTTGAGAAGAAGATAAATTTCTCAATATAAAATTATTAAAGTTGTTGCTCGCTATTAATTACAGTTTGGAATTGACTATTTAGGCTCTAATAATAATTTCTCAAAAACAGAATTTTGATAGAATATAATACCCTGCTCAAGGAATCAGATTCCTGCCTATCGAAAGGATAGGCGGGAAGATCCTCTTTTTGGGACTATTCAAACCGATCTGGATGGTTCGATTTAATTTTTTTACTTTCTATTTTTCAAAAAAATTATTTTAATGGGTATAAAACCAAAAATAAAGATAATCTCTTAACTAACATTTTCTTAAAATTTTTTTCTTCAAAAGCAGAGATTTAGAAAAATAAAATCTGGACGATCCAGATGCAATAAGCGCTTAGGCACCGAAACGCGGTCTGCTAAAGACCCAACAACAATTCTTGGAATTGAGTAAGCTTTAAGGACCCGTTTGTTACAAAGAAAGCTTGGGAGGAAAGGGAAGATCCCAATCTTCCCATGGATTTTGGTTGTTTGTTACACGAAAGTCAGGTCAGCATCTTCCGGTGAGGGTCCATCTTCCTCATTTGAGGAAAGTGCTTTCCATCCGAAAATGGAAGGAAAGCTGCCATCTTCCCAGGAAGAGATTTACCCCTGAAATTCAAATTTGGCGGGAAGTTCGAACTTGACGGGAAAGTTCAAACTTGGCGGGAAATTTCAAATTTGGCGGGAAATTTCAAATTTGGCGAAATTTTTCTTCAAAAGTTCGAACTTAACAATAATATATATATTTTTAAAATATATTTTAGAAAAAAATCATTTTTTTATTTTGAATTAATTTCTTTTGAGGGTAAAATAGACATTTCCTAATTTTTTATCAACTTTCCCTCTTCATTTTCTTCCTACCAAACAACTCAAGCCATCTTCCTCATCTTTTAAATCTTCCTTTCCTTTCTTTTCCTCCTCCAAAGTTCCTTTCCTCCCCAAACTTTCTTTATAACAAACGGGTCCTAATTTGCATTCAATTCCAAATGCACAGTAAATTACAGAACCTTGAATCCTGCAAGCCAGAACCAAGTTTCCGCTTTCCATTCTCTATTTTTACTTATATGGTTCATGCGCAACTTTCTGTATTCGTATATAGATAAAATATGACAGCAGGGTCCTCATATCATTTTTCCCATAACAGCGAATGCTTCTGACTTTTTAAACTAAACCCTAACCTACCAATATATATATATAAGTTAAAGAGTTATATATATTATTATGTGACTGTAGGGATGCTAAGTAAAGATCGTGGGATAGAGGGAGTAAGACATATGAATATAACACAAAATGATGCTCTTCTTCCTCTAAAAGATTCTCTCATTAGAGTATTCTCTTCTCTTCCTCTCTTTAGTGTATTTATTGTGTAACATGATCGGATCCCGGTTTCGTGTGTAATTCAGTGAGACGGTCGGATTCTAAGTATGGCCAAAATTCTTACAGTTTTGTTATCCGTCTGTTATAGGTATGCCATTTTTATAGCAGCAAAAGCTATGAATATGTAGAAGCAAGTCTTCCAGAGGGATTTGAAGACAGGGTGAGAGGAAGAGGGATAGTACATGGAGGTTGCTAAAGAGAAGAAGATGGATTCTTCACAAACGAGAGAGTGTGTGTGAAGCAGTGAAGAGTGTGATGGATGAAGAGAGTGAAATTGGTAAAGAGGTCAGAGCAAATCATGCTAAACTCAGAAACATATTGCTCAGCGACAACTTTGAGTCCAATTAATTATATCGACAATTTTTCTTACCCTGCGTCAAGATTTACTCGAATGATCATCCATGTTGTTCAATTCAAGCTAAGTGTAAGCATAGATTAATATATATGCACACTAAATAAAGTGTTTGGTTTAGATTTTTGGTGTGAAACTTTGTGGTTGGTCTTATATATCTTGGTTATAACTATCTCTATCAGCACGTACTGCTGTCTTCTTTCATCGATCTTTCATAGTTCAACCATGAATCGGACGCATATGAGTTGACTTTGGCCTCGTTTTTTTGATATAAAAATTTTAGGAAAGGGGTTGGGCTCACCCACAATCTAAGGGTAGGCGCTTAGAGCCGTCCACCGAGGCATCTTGGACAGAGAGTACACATGCCTCAACCTCTACTGCAACGCGTTTCACTGCTTCCTCAGACCGCAGGATGCCTCCCCCGGCCGCCTTGACCAACGCAGGATTGAACCCTCCCTTGAGGTGAGGAAGTCCAACCCCTTGCGGTTAAACCCAGGACGAGGGGTGGCCTCGTTTTCTTAATTAGCGATCAATTTTAAAGTTTTAACACATCAGGCAAACCAAATTTGACGCACATGTATGTTTCATAATCCCATCCATTTCAAATAATAAGTCACTTCATGAGTTTTAAAAATATAGTTTAAAGCATTATATTTATCTTAAAATTCAAATGATTCAATTCTGATTATTATCCTTGTTAATATACTAAACCCTAACATCAAATTAATTTTTAGTCTCTCACTATTCTTATTAAATATGAGTAGTACATATATAAGAAAGAAAACGTTTAATACTCTTTAAAAAGGATCAAGAGCACCTTCTATAAAATTTAAGTAATTTTTAACTATTTTCATTTACATGTGTTAATTAGTTTGAAGTGACTTGTATTATTCCTCTAATCTTAAATATAAGACAAAATTGACTTTTTTTAGGCTAAAGTATCGTTGGTCAATCATGTGTTTGCTTTAGTATGATTTAGTCTCTTAAGTTTGTAAAATACACGTTTGGTCCCTTAATATTAACTTTGTTAGTTTGACTTAACGAAAAATACTACTAAACAATTTTAAGCGATGATCTTTCTTCAATTCAATGTTGACCAAACATGTTTATATGTTAGTATTTTAATAAATTAATATTTTAAATCCTATTAATTGAAAAATATTTAATCTTCACGGAATGTTTTACGGTTTTTCATAGTTTGTGAAGATTAAATATATATTTTTTGTCGAAGAAGATTAAATATTTTCAATTAATAGGATTTAAAATATTATTTTATTAAAATACTAATATATAAGCATCTTTTATCAGCATTTAATTGTACATCCATCGCTTAAAATTGTTGAGTCATATATTTAGTTAAGTCAAACTAACGGTGTTAACATTAAGAGACCAAACGTGTATTTTACAAACTTAAGGGACTAAAATGATATCAGAGGCAAACGTGAAGGACCAAATGTATACTTTAGCCTTTTTTTATAAAGATTAAGGAAGTTAAATAAGTTACTTAATCATATCATATGTTATGTATCCTTAGATTCTATATAAGTTTATAAATTAGTCAAAATAGTTTGGAGAAAAAAAAGATAAATATAAATGTTTTAAAGTAATTTAATTAACTTCCTTAATTTTTCTAAAAAATCAACTTTATCTTATATTTATGATCAGAGGAGAGAGTATTTAAGTGCGAGACGATAAATGTAGGGGGAGTACTTAATTAGAGATAAGTGCGGAGGGATGCATGTGAGGCTGGATAATGCATGTGAAAGCCAGAGGATTTCTCCTAATTTAATTTTGTGGTCATTACTTATATTGCTGGTTTAGATTAGCTTATTTTAATTAAGTTTACGTGAAATAAATATATAATAAAAATAATTTTATTTTCTAAAGGATAACAATACTTATTTTAAGCTAATCTCGACCCATGTGCATAGACCGACGTATGCGAATGAAAAAAAAATAGAGAGATGCATGTGAGCGCCAGACGATTTCCCGGTTTACATGCAATATTACAAAGAAAATTTGACGGTTAATGGAGGAAAAAAGAAGCAAAACATACAATACACGAGTCTCGGTTTCTCTCATATCGCCTCCTCTCATTATCCTTCATCATCGCATCTCTGGACCGTCCAATTTTTGATCCAACGATCCAGAGAGGATTTCCGAAAAAAACCGCTTTTGGTTTTTCGGAAATTCCCTCTGGATCGTTGGATCAAAAATTGGACGGTCCAAATGTTGATACTGAGGGATAATGAGAGGGGGGATTATGAGAGTATCTTCTCCCACAACACACAAGGTGGAAGGAGACGCACATGTAGGCACTAAGCTGTCATAATATTTACTCCATTCGGTCTTAGATATAAGACCAAGTTGACTTTTTTGGAGAGATTAAGGAAGCTAATTAAATTACTTTAAAATATGTATATTTGTTATTTTTTGTCTAAACTTTTTTTCCTAACTTATAAACTGATATACTTCCTACGGTCTTAAATGTAAAACAAATTTTGTAATGCAAATTACACTATAATCATTGTCTTATATTTAAGACTAAAGGAAGTATAATATAAGGATACATTGATATGATTAAGGAACTTATTTAATTTCTTTAATCTCTTAAAAAAAGTCAACTATTTATATTATATTTAAGACTTGATATAATATAGGTGTTGTATAATCCCCACATTTTATATGTCATGGAGTGGCAAGTCCGTTGACTTTGGATGAAACAGCTGGGGGCCATCAAAATTTTAATGATTACCCAAAACTCATTAGATTTGGACTTTTCATATATGATCTAGACAGGTTGAGACTTAATTAAACTTTTGATTAGAAAAATATCCCGAATATTGGAGGTTCGGATTTAATTATACTTTTGATTCGAAAAATATCCCGAATATTGGAGGACAGCGGATTCAAAAAATTAAAGGTGAAAAAAAATAAGAAGATTGACTTGGGGGCACGTATGGATTTAGAAAAACACACACATATCTATAAAAAAAAAGGGTAAACTTTAATTTGGGTAATGGATGGTTGATGATAGGCTAGACACGAGCAACATGCTAGTTAAAAATTCGATTTATCACTGCGATTTTACGTTTTTACGATTTTTTTTCATTAAAACGATTTTACTAATTTTCCAAACGCTTTTATATTTTTACGATTTTTTTTTACGTTACGATTTTACGTTTTACGATTTTTCATTCTCCTTCTCTTTTCAGGTAAAATCTACGTTTTCACTACTATGACGAAGAATTCAAAAATTAGGTATGTCAGATAAGTATTGATGAGTTTTTTTTTTGTATACATTTGGCAAGCCTAAGCTTGAAAAACAAAATATACATCACCTAGGATACAAAACTAATATCATCCCCAACATGCATATTGTCAAGCATGAACCGAGTTCTACATCTTGGGTGCACCTGTGGAATTACCCTTAACTGCATATCAACATGTGCCTCTTTAGCTAAAATATCAGCGCATTCGATAGACTCCCTACTTGAGTGGGACAAAACAACATCTCAATCGCCGAACATAAGCTGATGCGTTGCCTCAATTTCATATTTGAACGGATGATCTGATGTACTATCCCTCAACAAAATATTCAATGCCTCCAATGAATCAGAAAAACCCTGTACTTTTTGAAGCTTGTAAATCTGACATACCTCAAGCCTTGTTTTAATAGCCAAAACCTCTGCTATTGCCATCGGAAAAGTCCCAATATTCTTCATATAAAGGATCTTACACAGCGTGCTAGCTGGATCATGATATAAGAGTTAGTTGGAATCGGTTGAATTTGGTTTTCAATATAATACTTCGATTCATTTTACCTCATATTTATCCACTGTACTATCATATTTACGAGAAAATGCCATATGCTTTCAGGTTGTCTCACTGACATTTGACTAATTAAAATGCAATACCTAATTTAACTTTAATCTTAACGGACATCTTCTACTTTAATAATATCACATCCTCTTTCTTCATCTTTTCTTTCTCTTGTTGGAGGGATCAACCAGGATCCCGTGGTCATCTCACATTCTTATTTGCAATTCTCCTTAGATCAAGTAAGATATCGTGATTGATGACACTATATGTATATATATACTATACCATTCCTGAATTGGCCACAAGAAACCAAAACCAGAGATTCTCAGAACCCAATCAACGACGCCATGGAAGAAGCTCGCATGCACATAGCAATGTATCCCTGGCTAGCTTTTGGGCACATAAGCCCATATGTTGTACTCTCTAACAAATTAGCTGAAAGAGGACACAGAATTTCCATCTTCATCCCCACAAGAACACAGTCCAAGTTGCAACATTTGAACCTTCATCCTCATCTCATCACCTTCATACCTATCACCGTTCCTCATGTTGAAGGACTTGTTCCTCATGGTGCTGAAACAACCTCAGATGTGGATCCATCCCTAATACCGCTTCTCATGACTGCTATGGATCATACCGAGAAACAAGTAGAGGATCTCCTGATTCACCTAAAACCCAATATTGTTTTCTTTGATTTCACGCACTGGCTGCCAGATCTGGCTCGACGACTGGGAATCAAATCGGTTCAATACTGGACTTCTGGTTTAGTAGTGACAGCTTATGCCAAATCCAGAGAGATTCCGTCTGATGGGTTTCCTGATAAGTCTATCAGGCTTCACAAGCATGAGGAGAAAATGTTTGAGACGATGAAGAAAATAGATTTTGGAAGTGGTGTTGGCTTCTTTGCTCGACATAGATCGGGTGCAAGGTCAGCAGACGCAATTGCGTATAGAAGTTGCAGAGAAATAGAGGGTCCTTTTGCGGACTATCTAGAAAAAATGTCGAGGAGACGCATTTTGCTAACAGGGCCTGTAATACCACCAGAGGCACAAACCTCAACTTTAGAGCCAAAATGGGATCAGTGGCTTGCAGGATTCAAGCATGGTTCTGTCATTTACTGTGCTTTTGGAAGTGAATGCGTTTTAGAGCTTTCTCAATTCCAAGAATTGTTGCTCGGTCTTGAGCTATCAGGTATGCCATCATTTGTACACTTTGAATATCGTAATACTATATATAAACTAATAATAATAATGTGAAGTTACACATCGGCTAGAGAGAGAAATGAAGGATGCGGGCGTTTTAAAACTGAGGGATAATAGAGCCCAAAACATTGTGATGTTATAATAAATAGAAAAGACTTGATTATTTTTATTACTTATTGAGAGATTACTTTAATTAGCTTCCCTTCAACCAAACCTAGCTAGCTATCCTTAAATTCACTGCTTTTTGATCCATTAAATAAACCCTAACTTCAAACGATCTGGTATAGGGATGTCATTTTTTGCAGCAGTGAAACCTCCAAAGGGAAGTGACTCGGTAGAAGCAGGTTTTCCAGAGGGATTCGAAGAAAGGGTGAGAGGAAGAGGAACAGTACATGGAGGGTGGGTTCAGCAACAGTTAATATTGAAACATCCATCTGTTGGCTGCTTCATTACTCACTGTGGTGGTAGCTCTATGTTAGAAGCACTTCTCAGCCAATGTCAGTTAGTGTTTTTACCCTCCCTTCCTCCTGATCAGATGTTCAATGCAAGGATGTACGGCCAAAGCTTCAGAGCAGGGGTTGAAGTGGAGAAAGGAGAAGAAGATGGACTCTTCACAAAAGAAAGTGTGTGTGAAGCAGTGAAGAGTGTAATGGATGAAGAGAGTGAGATTGGTAAAGAGGTCAGAGCAAATCATGCTAAACTCAGAAACATCTTGCTCAGCGACAACTTTGAGTCCAACTATATTGATAATTTTTGTCACCAGCTTCAAGATTTACTCAAATGATTATGATCCATGTTGTTCAAGCCAAGCGAATTTATCGGATTAATTATGCACTCTAAATGTAAAGTGTTTGGTTTAGATTTTCGTTTCCTTTGTATGTTTGTGTGAAACTTTGTAGATGGTCTTATCTATTGCAATTGGTAATTATAATCAGAACTCGTCTTTTTCATAATACAACCATGAGTTGAGTTGGACGCATATGAGTTGACTTTACTGGCCTCGTTTTCTTAATTGGACCAATTTTGAAGTTTTAATATATGGGGCGGACCAATTTGACTGACATGCATGTTTGTAACATACTTCCTACCATTCCAAATATAAGTAAATTTTAACTCATTCACATACATGTATTCATTAAAACAATTAAAAACATTGAATTTATCATAAAATAATAAGTGATTATGAATATTATCCTTATTAATTACTCTTCTGGTCCTCTTTATAAGACCAAAAAAAAAAAAAGAGAAATTTTTTGTGTCTTATTTATAAAGCACCTTATTAAATTTGTTCATGTGAATGTATAATATTACCCTTAATTTTACGTTAAGCAAATATATCAAAAGGGTTTTATTTTTTAAAAAGCATAACAAAACTTAGTTTAAGCTAATCTCGACCCATGCATAGAGCGACGTATACGAATGAAAGAAATTAACAGAGAGATGCATGTGAGCGCCAGACGATTTCCCGGTTTACGTGCAATATATTTTCCAGAGAATTTGACAGATGGAGAGGCACATGGAGACATGGAGCACTAAGCTGTCATAATAATAGTAGTATGTAGTACTGGCTCTGATCCTAATTATAAGATAAAATTTATAGTGTTAATTGTACTACAAATAGGACTGGAGAGAGTAATATATATAATCCCCACGTTTTACATGGACTTGCAAGTCCGTTGACTTTGGATGAACAGCTGGGTGCTCATCAAAACTTTGACAAGAAGCCAAACCTCATAGATATGTATGATATGGATGATTCAGATTTTTTTTAACTGATAAATTTTAAATTTTAAGTACTAAAATAACCTTCAATTTTTTATCAAAAGTGTAAAAATAACTATAAACTTTTAAATTTGGGGTAAAATCGTTAAACCCAACCAACTTCCATATATTACAATGCGGAAAATTAATCTGTTGGCCCTTAAAGTTTTGACTCACTTATAACTCAGTCTCTGAACTTTTGACTCGCTTGCAACTCAGTCCTTAATGCTTATGAGTCATCCTATGTGGCAAAAAAAAATTAAAAATTAAAATATTGTTAAAAATTACTTAGGTGGATTATATATAAATTAAAAATAAAAACAGCGTCTCTATCCCAACTAACTCACATCCCCCCTCTGCCTCTATTTTCCAAAATATTGTTCATTTGATCATAAAGACATGTGAGATAAATTTTCAAAATTGGATGATACTTCGCTATTGCGAACAATTCTTAATTTGAAAAACTCCGCGGTATTTTTTAAAGAAAGACATTTTAAGCTCAATAATTATGACAAAATTCTTAAATAAAGTTTAAAAATATATAATAAAATATGGATTTGTCACCCAACAAAGTTTCTGGAAAATAGAGGGAGAGGGGGTGCAAGTTGGTGGGGACAATGACGCTTTTTTATTTTTTTTTAATTTGTGTAAAATCCACTTGAGCAATTTTTAATAGTATTTTAACATTTTTTTTTTCAAATAGGATGCATGACTCAGAAACATTAAAGACTAAATTGCAAGCGAGTCAAAAGTTTAGAATTTGAGTTATAAGTGAGTCAAAACTCTAAAGGCTAAAAGATTTTAAATTTGTCTAACTAATAAATGTATTTATAGTTTGTATAAAAAATGCATTTATGCTCATTTTCTCGTCAATTAATTTTATACATTTCATTAATTAAAACGTTGACTCATTCCTTTTATTTTCTCACATGATTTTTCCCCCACATTCTTTTCTACCATTTTTCTCATTGTAACTCTTTTTTACTTATTCATAAATAAAGACATATTTAAAAAAAAATATTTCTTACGTATTTATTACTTTTAACTAATTTAAGTTATATTCTGAGATAACACAATTTAATTTAAAGGGCCTTATATATATGGACAAAAGGAGTAGAAATTAAAACATTTAATCAATTGACAACTTTGCCCCTCCTGCAATATGCTTCCTCTCTAATTATCAGAAAACTTTAGGGGAAAAAACTATGATTTGAAACTAGATGGACTAAAACCAAAATTTGATTAAATTTTAAGAACCAACAACTCGAGAAAATGCTTGCAAACTCTCCCCCTACTCAAGCCAGTAGTACAAGTATATTTGCTTCAATTTTAAATAATACAAATATCTACTCCACAGTACATGTAAATTTTAATTCTTTCAAATGGATTATAGGCTCCTCTCATACTATCAAAAAGGGTAGAGGAGTGTACAAATACTTTAAAGTGAACTTGAGGACCAGATTTGGAGCAAAGATACCCGTGAAACTTTCGACTCCTTGACAAGAACAGAGGTGCAGAAAACAAGAAACCTTGCTAATTATTGTGCTTATGTTGTTAGGACCACAGTCTCTTTTCATTATAGTACTGAGTGGAAGAATATTTATGAACAATATAAAGATGAGATATGATGATTTTGAAAGTAAAGATATACTCTTCCCATATATATATATATATATATATATATATATATTCATAACAAATATTTATGTTGATATGTATTTTAGGACAAAATTGAATATTCTAATGCAATCAATGAAGAGAAGTTGAAAACAACTTAGTTACATCCCTCCAATTTCTAAAGGCATTTTTCAAGTTAAGTGTTATAGTTTTTTTCAACTTCTCTTCAGTAATTGCATCGAAGGTTCAAATTTGTCCTAAAATACATATCAACATAAATATTTGTTATGAAAACATAAATAAACAAAGATGTATATAAATATTTGGGATACTTTCAAAATCATCTCATCTTTATATTGTTCATAAATATTCTTCCACTCAGCACCATAACGAAAAGAGACTATGGTCCTAACAACATAACCACAATAATTAGCAAGGTTTCTCGTTTTCTGCACTGCTGCTCTTGTTAGGGAGTCTGAAAGTTTCACTGGTATCTTTGCTCCAAATTTGGTCCTCAAGTCTATTTTAAAGTATTTGTACACTCCTCTACCCTTTTTGATAGTATGAGAGGAGCCTATAATCCATGTGAAAGAATTAAAACAATTAAAATGTATATGTGATGTGGAGTAGTTATTTGTATTATATAAAATTGAAGCAAATATACTTGCATTACTAGCTTGAGTAGGAAAGAGTTTGCAACCAATTCCTCAAGTTGTACTTGTAGTGATCGAGATGAAATTACACATCTTGACTGAGGTGTAGAGAAAGTAACTCCACTACTTGTATCACCATGTAGTCTAAAGGAATGATTTTTTCCACCTCGACCTCCCTTTATTCTTGACATATCCTGCAAAAATGTGCAACATTTAATTAAATTTTCAGCAAGCAGAAAAAAGTCAAAAAGAAAATTTTAATTATAAAGGATGTTTAATTTATAAAGACTCAATGAAAAATTTATATGTAAACATTTCATGAAATTTTTTAGATCAATGCTTATTTCAATAAGAAAATAGGAAAGAAAAGCATAGACAACAAACAAGAAAGTAAATAAACACAAAAGAAGTACAACATGAGATTCTAATGACATATGTATTTTATATGTAAACATAAAATTCTAGTAAGATTTGTATAATTAGTAAGCACAGCTTGCATGATATTGCTGGCCGCCAAGGGAAAAACTAGCCAGCCAGCCAGCTAGTTTTGATTTTTTAAGTGTAATGGAGTATATGTGGCTGGGCAAGTGTGGGGCCCGGGACATGAATGGTTGTAGGATTTTGGAGGGAATGAAAGAAGAACGAAGAATGGCACCTTCAAGAAAAGCTTTCTCAAATCTGGTAAAATCATGAATAAACTTCTTCAACATATATATGTACATGATGTGTGTTTTATAGTATAAATTGCATTGTAAAATACTTTTGTCCAGAGCCACTCAAACAGGATGATAGAATGGATTATATAGTCTCAATAATACTAATAGATGAATAAATAACTTGTAAATTTTAAATTTTCAAGTCCTCCGGCAATATTTATGAGTGAAAGTTAAAATTTACAACTTATCCTGTGTGCGTGTTTTCGTACAGGTTCTCCAAGAGATCTATTAGTAATTAATTTTCTTTGCCTAGGACTCATCTGTAATTTTCCCTAAGAATTTTGGACCAAATTCATACTATGAGACCAATTATTGTGCAGGTGATTGAGGTTTAAAACCACAATAAGTACTACCTCAGGTGCTAATTATAGGAATGTTTCTATAATTAGAACGGAATGGAATGGAGTATATTCTAGTGCGTCTAAGATGAATACAAGAATGGAGGGAAGCTAAGTTGTCTATTCTCTTCACATAGCAAAGTAAATACAAAGTATGGCCATTATTGTTATTGCCAGTAAAAGATATGTAAACGTAATTATTGTCCTAGGCTATATATTTAACATTGAAATGCTTACCACGCGATAATACACCCACAGAAATTTTACGAGAACTCATCAGTTTTGGTAGCTTTGCTCCTTTAGCTCACACTAATCTACACACACACATAAAAACATAAGATAAGCAACTGTGTTTAGCTTCACCATTTAGAAATGGAAAAAACACTAGCAAACCTCAGCAAATTTCTTTGATAGAGTGAATTTCTTCCTTTGTTTTTGATCTGTAGGCACCAAGCATGCGAAGCACCAGGCAATGACTGAAAACGGTCTGAAGCTAAGAGAGGAGCAACATTGGACTATGGGTGATGGAGAAATCAAACAAAGGCTTAGAGAAGAGAGAGAGTGAAGGAAGATTTAGTGAAGAATTTGTTTTCGCATGGGAGGAAACAGAGAAAAATGGCGTTGAGAATTGAAAAAAGGGGCACTAGAACTGCATTTAGGAATTTAGGCTTTACGTATCTTCTACTATCTAATATATCCCATTTGGCATAATCAATAGAAGATATTGGTGATAAGCTGGAAGACGAGGATTGGTGCCACATGTACATACATCAGTCACAACTCTGTGTTCTTATTCAAAATGTTTTTGAAAAATTTAAAATATAACCCTGCATCTACTGACTTCAACCTCAAAAATTCTTTTCCGATCCCCACTTCACGTGCCAAGCTAAAGCCACGACCCCTCCCTATTTAATATTATCATCTTTCAATTGATAAAAGAAGGTTAGGTTGTCTTGTCGGCCATGAAACATTTAAATAGTGTTACATATATTATATTATAAACTTCTATTCCCCACTTCACGTGTCAAGCTAAAGGCACGCCCCCTATTTAATATTATCATCTTTAGGTTGGGTTGTCGGCCATGAACATTTAAATAGTGACACTCAAGAAAGTGGGAGGCCTTAAATACTTACGAAAGCTGCATGCGCGACGTCGAAAACAGTGCAGTTTACAAACGGTCATGAACGCATGAAAACAGCTGCTATTAAAGCTTTAACAGGTGGTGCATCCAATGCTTTTTGGAAATTGTTTTGATGAAAAACCATGCGTTCTCTGCTACACGCTTCTTTTCAAGGAAATTAGGCTGCGCGCCTGTGCCTATTATACTAGCACAATAAACCAATACCAATAAGTTTGATATAAGTGGTAAACAGTTTGTGTAGTTTAAACAAAATCTTGAGTTCGAGCATTGTGAATGCAAAAAAAAACGCCGTTGGGAGACTTACCCACCATGCGTGATGCGGGTCGAATCCGAATTAGTCGGGATAAAGTTTTGGATCTTGCATGGGCAACCAAAAAAAAAGCACAATAAACCAATACCACTTTTTTTTTTTTTATAAGTCAGGTTTGACCAAAAAAATTTGGTCTTATTTATAAGTCCATTTTGACCAAATAAATGAGATTGTGATAATTTTGCTCATATTAATGATGATGAGAGAGATTGGCTAACTATGTTGGGAAGAGAAAAAGATGAGAGAGATTTGACAATAAATTTTAAAAGGTACCCATTCATAAATGAGGGTAAAGTTGGAAATTTGCTCTATAATCATTGAGATACCTAACTTTCCTTGGTATGTGAGATTTGGTCAAAGCTGACTTATAAATAGGACAGTGGTATAATATTACCCTTTTTTTTATGTGTGGGGTAAAATTGCTTATTTACAAATATTGTAAATCGGAGGTATCATCACTCTCTGTATTGTTGTGTATTATTCATGGAAGACATTACATTATATAGATGAAGCAAGGGAGAACAAAGAAGGTAAAGACGATAAATTAGGAAATATAATAAAGCCTAATAAAGACTCATAACTACTAATTAAGACCCTCTAATGAGATCCTAATCAGATCCTCTAATCATGGAACTAATCAAGAGATCCTAATAAATGAGAGAGATATATTTCCTAATATTCTAACACTCCCCTCAAGTGGAGAGTATATGTCGATCAATCCGACTTGCCACGAAAACCTTCAAACTTCGTTCGGCCAGAGTGGTTTAGTTAGGATATCTGCGATTTTGTGCACTGGATCTTATGTGAGACAGTGTCATAATGCTGCTTCAATCTTTTCTTTAATGAAGTGTCTGTCTATCTCAACATGTTTAGTTCTATCATGATATCTTGGATTCTTGACCATTTCAATGTCGGCCTTGTTATCACACCGAGTTGCATTGGTCCTCATGTATGAATTCCCAACTCGTCGATGTCGATAATCCAGATTCCTTCACATACTCCTTTATTGACGGCTCTTAGTTCGCTTGACCTTTGCTTGGTGACACATTTATGCATTTCTTGCTTCTCACGTAACTAGATTTCCCCACACGTAGGTACAGTATCCCGAGATTGACCTCCTGGTCTCTCTATCTCTGGCATGATCTGCATCAGTGTAGATTTCTATGTTCTGGTAGTACCTTTCTTAAAGAATATTCCCCTTCCAGGATTAAGCTTCAAGTAGCTTAGAATTACGTGAGTTGCCGCCATGTGTTCTTCTTGGGGGTGATCGTAAACCGGCTTACTATTCCAAGCTGCATAGCTAATGTCGGGGCGTGTATGGGTTAAGTATATCAATTTTCCCACAAGTCTTACGTATCTCTCTGCATGAGTGGAATACCTTGTGGTTTGATCTCTAAGTGGCATCCCTCTTCCATTGGTATCCCTTACCGGTTGAGTGCCCAACATACTGTCTCATGTAGCAAGTCTAATGTATACTTGCGTTGGGAGACATTGATACCCTTCTTAGTTCTTGCAACTTCCATGCCTAAGAAATACCTCATTTGTCCAAGGTCTTTCACTCGGAATTGGTGTGACCAGTCCCGTTTAGTTTAGCCATGGATTCTTCATCATCCCTCGTAATGATTATGTCGTCAACATAGACGATCAATATGGTGACTTTGCCATTAACACGTTTGGTAAACAATGTGTCATCGACTTGTCCCCGAGTATACCAAGCCCTTTCATGCTTTGGTGAATCTACCGAACCATGCCCTAGGAGATTGTTTGGTGCCGTACAATGACTTTCTTAGCTTACACACGAGTTATTAGGAGCTAAAACTCCATCCGGAATCTCCATGTATACTTCTTCCTCTAGGTTGCCATTCGGGAATGCATTTTTCACGTCCCGTTGGTATAGACCAATCCAAGTTTCTTTGCAAGTGATAATAGTACTTGAATGGTATTGAATTTGACCACTGGAGCAAATGTCTCCTGTGTCGATCCGTATGTCGGGTATATCCTTTTGCAACAAGTCTCGCCTTGTATTTGTTGATACCGCCATCGGATTGAATTTCGGAGTGAAGATCCACCTGCATCCCTTGGTTTCTTTCCTTTAGGAAGAGTCGTGATCTCCCATGTTCTATTTTCCTTGAGTGCCCTCAATTCCTCTTCTGTGACTTGCTTCCAATTTGGATCGACCATAGCTTGTTGAAATGTATTTGGAACGGTTATACGTACACGCGTTAACAACAAAACTTTGCATTCTTGCGAGAAAGATTACTATATGAGACAAATTGTTGAATAGGATGTTGAGTACACGATCTTACCCCTTTTCTCAAGGCAATAGGCCAACCCGATTCTTCAGGATTTAATCCTGGATTGGATTCATGGTCGTTCCTTTGAATGGGAGAGATAGTTCTACCAGTGTCGGGTTCGATTTCTATCTCTTGTTGTGATCCCGCATCCATCCCCGAATTGATCTCAACATGTGTTTACGGGTTCATTGGGTTCGAGGTTGGGGTGGAATGTATGTGTTAGGGTGGTTTGTGGGAGCAAGTGAGTCAAGAGAGGCTATAAGGTTAGGTGGTTCAGATGATGTGTCAGATGAGTTTGAGGTGTTGGAATTAGATGTTTCCAAGATTAGCCATTCAATATCAGAATACTCCCCCTGAATGGGTAATTTAGGATAATAAGCTTCGTCTTAGAAACGGTGTCCCGGAGACAAAGAGTTTCTTGGAAGATGGACAATAGCATTTGTACCCTTTTTGAGTGGAGGAGTAGCCAAGGAATATACACTTGTACGGCGAGCACCAAATTTGTTGCCCTCTATTTTTGTGAACAAAGACGACACAACCAAACACCTTGGAAGGTAATGAATTGATGAGGGGGCAATTTGGAAAGAATTTCAGGAGGTGTTGAAGTGGGGTGTCGTATTTGAGAACTTTTGAAGGCATGCGGTTAATGAGATAAGCCGCGGTGAGGATGGCATCACCGGAAAATGGTGGGAACATTAGTTCCATTAGCGAGGCACGAGGTTACTTCCAACAGTGTGCGGTTTTAGTTCGGCTACCCCATTTTGTTGAGGGTGTAAGGACAAGGCGTTTGGTGATGAATTCCTTGATGATCAAGAAACTCTTTAAAGGTTGTGCTCATGTATTCCTTGGCATTATCACTTCGAAGCACCTTAATGGACGTGTTGAATTGGAGTTCGTACAAAGGTATAGAAGTTTTGAAAGACTTTGGCAACATCGGTTTGTCTTTCATTAAATAAACCCATGTGGTGCGAGTGTGATCATCGATAAAAGTAACAAACCACGGTATGAGTGAGAGTAGCTATGCGGGCGGGGCCCCAAATATCATTTGTGAATCAATGTGAATGGGGAGGTGGGAGTATAGGGTTGTTTGGGATATGAGGGCCGTGTCTGTTTTGCAAATTGGCAAGTTTCACAATGAAAAGGAACAGAATTTTTATTGAATAAACTTGGAAACACATGTTTCATATAATCAAAACTAGGTGGCACGATCGACAGTGCCATAACAATATATCATTATTCCGTGAATTTGAGCTAACCAAGCGCTTTCTGTCTTGCCTTCCACGTTTCTTTATTCTTTGAGGTTGACCCTTCAAGGTAGAACAATCCATCCCATTCTCTAGAAGTCTCAATCTTCCTCCTCGTTCTTAAATCACAAACACACATAAACCATCATCAAAGATCACTCGACATATTTTACCTCTAGTCAACTTGCTTACGAGAGATCGGATTACGAGGTAAGTTAAGTTTTACAAACAAAACATTATGTATTGCCAAGTGGTCAGATAATGTAACAGTACCAATACCCTCAACTCGTGTGAATACACCATTAGCTACTTTTACTTTGAGGTGTTCATGACAGAGTTTAAGATTACGAAATAGAATCTTGTTACTGGTCATGTGATCAAGTAGCTCCCGAGTCAACAATCCGGAGTATCGTCATGGGTCATCACAAGTTGAGGGCAATAATAAATTACTGATTGTACAAGATTCACGCTAGGAACGAGTTAGACTTATTACATTGTTCGAGCATTCTACGGAACATCTGCAATTCCTCTTGACTCAGGTGATTGTCACTCTCCACCTTTGGTTCAAATTTTCGTGGTAAGGTGACTTTGGAAGTTTGATTTCCCCCCGGAGGGTTTTCCATGGAGTTTCCGGCATTCTTCCTTAGTATGGCCATTTTTCTTACAATAGTTGCACCATTTATTGGTTTTTGCGGTCCCAGATGGTCCCTGAAGCGCAAGAGCTGAACTTTCAACGTTGCTTGGTCCACTCCAGGTTCATGAGTTTCCTACTTTCCTCGAATTGCACAAGGTTAACCACGTCAAAGAGTTGTGGGAGTGGCTTGACCCATGATTACGCCCTTAACTCCTCGAAAACATCATTTAGGCCTAAGAGGAAGTCGTGTATCCTTCCTTCTTCCACAATTCGTTTGTACAACTCTACATCTTTGAGAGTTTCCCAAGGGTGGACCTCAAACAAGTCTTGTTGTTGCCACAATTTCAGCAATGCATTATAATATTCGATTACTGGACCGATTACCTTGTCGTAGATCTGGAGTTGTCTCTTCAGTGAATCAAAGCGGCGGTGTTTTCAAGGGAAGAGTAGGTTCTCCTAGCGGCATCCCATATTTATTTTGTCGTGTGTGCAAGCAGATATCCCTCACTGATCTCCAAGGTCATTGAATTACACAACCATGTCATGACTTGGTTATTTTAAAGAAACCATGTGTCAAAATTAGGGTAAATCGAGAAATTTGGTTGAGGGCCGCTTGATGTGTGTTTCTCCTTTCTCTTCCTCGAATATACCTCGTGCAGCTTTGTGACTCGGACGCTTTGTGACCACTGGAGATAGTTTCTACCACTAAACTTATGGCTAATAGCCATAATGTGATGGTCTCAGAATTCAAGCCATCTCACGAGGTTACGTTGATGTACGGGTTGACGGTCATAGAAGAAGAAGAAGAAGAATTTTGAGTTTGAGAATCGGTACGGTCATAAAACCCATGGGATATGTTCGGGGAATTGTTCGAACATAGGAGGACCACGAGAGGAATCCATGTTTCGGAAGAAGGAAAGCCGATCGTAGGAATCGGATTTTTCGCGGAGAGTTCGCGAGAAAATTCAAAAATGTCACAGGAGGATGTAATAATCACTCAGACTCACGCGCCGTCACGCGCTGTCACAGCACCGCTGTCGTCGAGCGCGTGTAGTCCACGCGCCGCCGTGGGCCGCCGGATCGTCGACGGAAGATGGGGTTTTGCGATCGGAGTCTCACGGTTCCTGCAGGCTAGGCGGTGTAGCCTTACTCGCCGTCGACAGAAAGCCCTAAACTCGCCGAAGACTTTTACTCACTGTTTCCCTCTCTCCCTCACGTCACTCCTTTGTTTCTCTCGCTTTTCGGCCTTGGACGGATGTCCTAGCTTCGATACCATATTGTAAATCGAGGTATCATCACTCTCTGTATTGTTGTGTATTATTCAGCGGAAGACATTACATTATATAGATGAAGCAAGGGAGAACAAAGAAGGTAAAGACGATAAATTAGGAAATATAATAAAGCCTAATAAAGACTCATAACTACTAATTAAGACCCTACAATCGAGATCTAATCAGATCCTCTAATCATGGAACTAATCAAGAGATCCTAATAAATGAGAGAGATATATTTCCTAATATTCTAACAACAAAATCTGTTTTCTTATTCAAAAGCTTCGCAAGCTGAATCAATGGTTTTTCATCGAAACAATTTCCAAGACGCATTGGATGCAGATGCACCACACTGTTAAAGCTTTAATGCCTCTTGAGAATTAGCAACTATGCCGATTTGGCGAGAGTGATGTTTAGATTAGGAAAATTAAAATAAAATACCTAAGAAAATAATATTTACTATAAAAGACCATAAAAATTGTAATTACTTAGAAAAGTGAACATCATAATATAAATTTAAAATTACTAAATTGCCCCTAATTATTGTATTCATAATAAAAAACTAAAACAACATCATGATATGATCATCTTTTTTTTATATATATTATTGTTAAGTTTAAAGTCCGTTGGTGCTTTTGTCCTTCTTAATCAGTTCCATATAAGCGCATGGGAAGAATAAAAAAATAACCATATGAGTCGTATTATATTTTGTGAAATGGCATGCTCATGCTTGCTAGCTGTTAAACTTAATTCCATTTCTTTCTTTCGGTATTCTTGTTTTTTTTTACGTTGAAGTTTACCCCTCTCTCCTCTTAGCTTACCATACTTGGGCAATACCGATTACATCATCTCGACATCAGGCACCACCAACAATCTGAAGTAAGAACTTAATTAATTCGACTTAAGTAATTATATTAGACCGTTTTCATGCTTCATTAATCATCTCATTATATTCTTCGTTAATATAATGTTTGATCCTCAAGTTTACTCTCTTTTGGATTTTGGTTCTTCAAGTTTCAAACCATGTGTTTTGGTTCCTCAATCGGTAAAATGGTTGATATTTTTATTAATGCTGTAACTTGTACATATCTGTTATATTACTTGACTCATTTAAATATGTTGGACAAACTGAGTTTGGGAATTTTACACCACTAAACCGGAAATTTTTAACGGGGCAAAACACGACCATCAATTGATAAGTCTTTCTTTTGGGGGGAGCCCATAAAAGTCAACATAAACGACCAGCACACCATTTATAGTCACCTTAGGAGTGTATACAAGAAGATTGGAGAGTGATTAGAAGAAAAATTAGATGAAAATTTTGAGTTTCTATTTTCTTATTCGCCTTGGGTACCCTATTGGTGTCTAGTGCATCCATTTATGTCGTAGTGACCGTCTTTTGAAGCTGAAAACATTATTGATGTTGAAGAAATCCCTCAACATGGAGAGGAGACACCTCAAAAGACGATCACTAACATAAATGGATGCACCGGGCACCAATAGGGTGCCCAAGGCGAATAATAAAATAGAAACTCAAAATTTTCATCTAATTTTTCTTCCAACCACTCTCGAAATTTTTGTACTAATATTCTTGTATACACTCCTAAGGTGACTGTAAATGGTGGTCATTTATGTTGACTTTTATGGGCTTCCTCAAAAGGAAGACTTAGTCAATTGATGGACGTGTTTGCCCTATCACTCTATGTCTCCAGTCCCTCCTAATGCACACTTCCTTTGTAGGGGATCAAAATAGGTCATATATTGTGAAGGAGCGGCTGATCCGTCGGCAACTAATATTGACCAACCTATCAAACCCGATCGCTTTAGCTTCTCATCGCTCGGTCTTCCCTTCAAGTTATTGCAAACTTGATGAATGTGTTGGCGCACATCTATCTAGGAAGGGCACCAAATACTTCTTCACTTTCACCGGGACTCTCAGTTGTTTAGCCCTCTTTGTGTATTCAGCTTTTTCATTCGAACTTAGCCTTTTTCAGGCTTCTGTCATTTCTACACTCAATCCACCTCTTAATAAGCCTTGCCTTGCCCTTACCCTACCCTTATCTCGTTCCTCATATTGGTTGAAGAATTCTTCAGTGAATAGGTTTAACCGAGAGAACCTTGGATATCCCTTTGTTCAGATTTTGACATGTTGTTGCTTCTTATATTACAAACTTCTTGCTTAACTACCTACAACAATTGTAAACGAAGTTCATTTAAAATTACCCTTGATCATAATTAACTGAATTTCACAGTTTTGAAGTCTTGTGACAAACATAATTCACATTTAGCACAATGGTATGGACATAAATTTAGCACAAAAAACAGATTTGTAGCAGTGCACTAAACTAAACTAAGGTTCACAAGTTCAACAAAAACCTGAAAAATGCTAATTCTTAAATCAAGTGTAAGCAACATTTACTACAATGCACACTCACATTTTACTATGAAAAGTTCATGTTTAACTTTGAAAATGTTAATCACAATTTGAAAATGAATCAAACATATATAATGTGAAGTTATTTCGCTATGAAAAGTTATAAGAAATCTTGATTTCAATGGAACAAGAGTAATATGCGATTCAAAAACGGGTACCAATGCAATGCATGCTTCAAAATTCAACCAATTGCAGTTTCAATAGTCGCAACCAGTTTGACCATCATGTTTCAACTAATTCTAACATGCACCTATTGAAAGTAATCTTGTTTGATCAAACCAATGACTAACCATCAGACTAACAGCAAAAAGGGACCAATATGTTATAAATGATCAGGTATTTTGAGTCTAAAATGATATGAACAATATCCATTGGTCGAAATTCACAAAGTGTAATAGCTAAAATTCAAAGAGTGGCAATGCACACACTTAAAACGGAACTTAGAATGGTATAATCTAAGCTAAATTTCATTAATTTAGTCTATTAAAAATTTCTGGTTTAGTGGTGTAAAATTCCCAAACTCGGTTTGTCCAACATATTTAAATGAGTCAAGTAATATAATGAGATATGTACAAGTTACAACATTAATAAAAATATCAAACATTTGATTGAGGAACCAAAACACATGGTCAGAGATCATGCATGATATATGCCGAAGCTGCTCAGGTGTACAATTTAACGTGTCTTCATCGACATTCAATCCATCAAAAGAATTGATAAATTCAACCAATTCCATCGCGCCAACAAATTTACCCTTAAGGTGAATCGAAATAAGTTCAAAAACTTTTGACAAACCAATTATTATCAACACGTCTTCAAGGTCAAAATATATTGAAAGGCCCAAGTTCTAATATCGTATGCCTCTATCAATGCAAGAAGTAGGGAATTAACATGAGTAATTTTATGATTAAGTTCAAAAATGAGCTCAAATCCCAATGCCTTCAACTTTTGCTTGACTTGTACATGGAGTCTAGTTTTAGAATAATGGAAAACCACCATTAGAAATTGAACAAGTTATTAGAAATTGTATCAACAATAATAACAACACTTTCAACATTTCAAACTTACCAACCATGTTCTCTATAGGATGTTGTTGCTCTGTCATCTGCTAAACTTCTGCGAAATGCAAGATAGAAAAGAAAAAAGGAATATGAGATCTCTAGTCCAAAACAAAATAACACAACTTACTTACTGAAGATTGCCAACAAAATTGTATATTTGGCAGCCAAAAATTAAAATATGAACAACGAGAACAAGCATCTAAAGGAACAAAACATAATTATTTTTAGCGTGACAACATTTCAAACTTACCAACCATGTTCTCTATAGGATGTTGTTGCTCCTCATCTCCTAAACTTCACGAAATGCAAGATAGAAAGAAAAAGGAATATGAGATCTCTAGTCCAAAACAAAATAACACAACACTTGCTGAAGATTGCCAACAAATTATTGATATTTGGCATAAAAATTAAAATATGAACAACGAGAACAAGCATCTAAAGAACAAAACATAATTATTTTTAGCGTGAGAGCATCTGAAGAGGATCCTCTCATAAGCATTCTTTCTCCTGGAAAAAATCCCTCCCTTATCTCATCTAGGATGATTGAGAAGATGAGAAAAATTAAAATAGTATTGTGATATTTGATTGATTGGACGGATGCTGATTTAGAATAATGAGGATAATGAAAATGATTTTGAGAGAAACGACTAATACTATATTCCTTTTGGTCTAATAAATCAATATATAAATATAAGATACATAATATATGATATGATTAAGTAACTTAATTAACTTCTTAAATCTCCGCAAAAAAAGTCAAATTTGTCTTATATTTAGGACCGAATGTAGTATTACATATTTTATAAACAAAATGCATAATTGATCATCCATTTGACATGTTCCCATGAACGAGATATAGCAGCCTTTGGACGCCGAATGAATGAAAATACAAGTCCCAATGGAAGACAAGCAATACCAACACCACCAAAAATCTGAATTGAATGGTGAGGAAATACTGGTTAATATGAATTTTTCTATATAATGAAGTGATACTTCACACTATAGAGTAGAGACTGCCGTTGTATGCAATGATTTATTTATCATCGATTTTATATTTCGTAGGCTATAACCATTTCTGACAACTTTCATCCTTTTTAGTGCCAAATTTAACAACTCCCAACATCTTATGAAAGATGATCTAATTCACACAGTAGTGACCCCAAAAAAATAAGTACACATTACCCAGAGTTGAGATTAAATAGAATTTATTACTTTGAATAATAAAATTTAATGAATATTGATCTCACAGTAAGAAGAACAGATCCAACAATTGTAGAAAGAGCAACAACATATTCAGGAGTCCATGTTTTCTCTGATGGACTCGTATAAAGGATTTCTCTCATTATCAGATTATCCCTATTCATGAGCAGTCCATTTTTTCGGAAATACTGATGGACTCATAGCAATGGAGATAAAGTTAGAAAACCACCCGCAAAGTATGCAGAGCATTTTATAGAACATTGGAGCAAGAGACCAAAAACAGCAGTAAAAACTAGAACAAAATATTAGATATTGGAAAGAACACCTAACCTAACTATCACTGCTCCCAATACACTGATGACTACTAGTAAATCCCAAGTGCGAGGGAATGAGACTGTGGAAGAAGAGAGGTGCCTAACAGAAAAGTCAACCTTCCCAACAAGCCTTAATATATCACTCAAAGAATTGAAATACAGTGAGACAAAGGACAAAACTCACATCGCGACAAAGTGGATTTGAAATGTAAATTCAACATTAGAATGGTTACAACTGAATAATCTGAGTTTGCACTTAGTGAAAGAAATCTTCATTTGGACTCAATCAACTCTTTGTGGGGGAAAACATGATGAATATAAATAAGCACTATCTTTCAATAAATTAAAATTGACACCATGTATGGCAATGTGAGAGTGAAAGATGTTTTCTTACAGCATTTGGTATTGACCCATGAGTAAATAGGACATGGCAGTACATCTACAGTTTTGATATAGTTTAGTGAATCTTGTTTTACATATATGTCACAATATCGTATTAAAGAAGAGGACCAGATCCTGTGAGATGGTGAAAGACATGAAAGAAAATTAAGCTTTAAGCTATTCGAACAAAAATAACCACAGCAGCAAGGTTGCCTATAAAGCGCAAAAAAAAAAAAAAAAAAAAAAAAAAGCCAGATAGGTACTTCATTATAAACCCCAAAATTTTTTATTCAAGACTGAGATCCTTGAGAAATAGACGTTTCCACTTTTCTACTTCAAGTTGTGTCGCACATAAAAAAAGTTGTAAGAAAACCGTACTTTACGTTAATTGGCTGTTCCACCAAATTGGTCGTTAAAAAAAGAAACAATTCACCCAATATGACAACTACGACTGAGTTCCTCCTAATACTGAGGGAGGGGAGAGCATCTAAATGAAAGAGAAGAGTAGTAAAGAGGGGCATACCGCATAAAATACCCCGAAGCAGAGTGCACACGATAGCTATAGTCATCCACATCAATGTGTTCTTTATCCGATTACCAACACTACTGCACTCATATATTCCGAAACCACCACCATAAATATTGATGATTAATCTCTAATTAACCACTTACGAATAAACGCAGTTTAAAAACAACACTTATATATTCAGAAACTGCTTACTTGTCTTAGTCTCCTTCGTAGCAGAACATAGCGAAGGGGATGACGGAAAACAAGAAGACAGCATCAAACGCTGTAAACAGCAAGCCACAAATCCTTTATCGGCAATGTGCGACGTTGGCGAAAACGACGACGATTTTAGGGAATTAGGCTTGGTTGGCGGTATTTGGTTGCTGGTAATTGACGAGGAGGCTTATTAGTTGAGCTCTCGATTCTAATTTCCTATTATATCAGAATGAAAAGTTACACCCTCATTTCAGAGTCAAAGCAATCCGAGAAGATGATAGAAGAGAGGTAGGGTTTTCTGGGTTTGGCTTGACGGACTGTGAAATAAAAGTACCGTCCCTGTGTACAACATGGAGAGAAAGGGAAGTGGTGAAAATGGAAAGGGACCGAGTTAGATTCCACGGCCAAAAAGTAGCCGTTGGCGATGCATTTATAAGGAATATAAGCTGTTTAGTACCGTTGTGAAATATGAAGCATGAAGGGACCTCCAAGTTTGATTTCGCTGCCAAAAACTAGCCGTTAGCGATGAGTATAAGGTCCGGAGCTTTTTTTTTCCTGAGCTTTGATGTGAGGTGTTTTTCATTTTTTCTAAGAAAAGAAAAATGACATGTATCACTATTTAAGAAAATTATTTTCGAAAAATTTTAGAAAAATATCTTTAAAATTTAAAAATCTCAAACAAGTTATTTCTTATTATTAAATGGAATTGTGAATTACTAAAGTGCGATAAATACTAAAATATTGTGTGAAACAAAATTAATTTGGGATTGTGATATTTTGAAAACATTTTAAATGAATTTTCCCAATTATTGATCTCAAATTTGCCCAAAAAATATATTGATCTCAAATAGAATGATCTTACCATTGGGTACTAAATGTGGACACCTATACTAAAAATTCAAACCATAGTTTAAGGGAACGTCTTAGTATCTTACACATTAATTTAATTTTAGAGATCGGGACTTAATTGTCATTTTAGGTCCAAGTTACATTATGGGCTTGCCGCGAAAATAGCAAACAAAATCGTCACTTGGGCTGCAAAGAAGAGAAGACCCGTATTAATTCAATTCTTTTCTTTTCTTTTTGCCAAAAAGACCCACATTAATTCATAACCTTTTTTCAAGAAGCTGTGAGATGCCATTAAACTAATAAATTCAGCAAGCCACGAGATAAACCACTTATTTTATAAGCATTTCAATTATTATATTCTTTTATTTTCATAAAAAAATATTCATCTTATAAAATAATTTCAGAAATATACTCCCTCTATTCCTAAATATAAAAGCGAGTTGATTTTTTTAGAAATTAAGGAATCTAAATTAGTTATTTAATTATATTATATGTTGTGTATCATAAGATTATATATTAATTTATATGTTAGGCAAAATAGTATGAGAAAATAATAAATATAAATATTTTAAAGTAATTTAATTAGCTTCTTTAATATATCCAAAAAAAGTCCACTTTTTTTATTATATTAGAAGTAACATGTTTATCTATAAAATAACTTGTTTTTTGGTCGTTGGGCCTGATTACTTTTTTGTTTAAAGAAAAACTCGAGACAAATCACCCAACAGAACGATATTTACCGGTAGGTTTCTCGGCAATGGGAAAAATGCAACATTTCAAATCGTAAACGAACACTTATTGTCACTTTCACTTTGTGTTCCATGTTCATGCCCCGCAAGTCTATTTTTCTGGTAGCACGAGCAGCAAATTTTAGTATCATCACGATTTTGAAATGGACAAGTTCTTTGCCATTATGTCATGGATTGTAGCTAGTGTTTGTCTATTTTGCTAAGGTAGTGAGTGCATCTTTTTCAATTTTCGTTGCGGTTGCAACTTACCTGGAATGGGGTTTCCAAGCAGGTATAGGAAAGATCCGAAAGTTAAATTAACTTGGCTCCAAAAGAAAGATGATTAAGAAATTAGGTCAACCACCCAGACCCGAATGCCATCTTCCTTGAGATATTATAATAAGTGAATTATAATTCAGTGATTATTGTGCTTTTGACAAAATGAAGCAATTGAAGTGTTGAGAAATATCACTAGTCTACTTTGTGGTCTATTGTTGGTTGATTTCCTTAATGACAAGTGAACCGATCAAACAAGTTTATGTAATCCCAACTTTTCAAAAACGAGTATAATTTTTTTTTATCAAACATCATTTCAAAATGATCGAGTAGAACATGAACGGGATTGAGTAAGCGACCTTGTATGCATATAAAGTGCCGTGAAAATCACGGCTGGATACAACAACGAGTACAATAACCGTGTGTTTCAAAAGTATATAATACTTACGAAGGAAGGCTTCCAGGAACAACAAAGAAAAGCTTCGTAGAGACATTACTTGAGGAAGTCTTTAAGCGGAATTTCTACTCAGAATTTTGCTTGCTGATAATTGAATATTTTATACACTTCTTTTTACCTCTTGATTAATAATTTAGGACTCTTTAGTTAATAAATAATGGTTTTTATGTTCATTTGGGCCTTGGGCCTTAAATTACATTTTAACCATTTTTAATAATGAAATTCCAGTTTTGTATTGCTTCACTATTTTTACCATAACTCTTGAACCAGACATCGGATTTGCCTCATTTTTGTCTCATATTTCAGATGATTCAGAGAGCTACAATTTTTATGAAGACACAAAGAGCAAATTCGGTCAAGAGGGCAGTCGATTTTGGAGCCCAATTTGGATGTACAATTCTGGATTTATTTTGGACCCGAATTTTGTAATTTAAGTCCAGGTTTATTTTATTTACGTTTTGGGCTAAAACTGAGAGCCCACTTCGTTTTAGGTTATTTTTAAGTGAGGAAGCTGCCACAAACAGATTCATTCACGTTTTTACCCTATTAGTGGATCAAAACACAAGTTTCAAATTCTCTCAATTGTTCTTCATCCGTTCTTCGAGTTCTTCGTGTTCGTCATGAACTTCTTCATTTCTGCTCCATTTTCGTTCTGCATAGCCATGCTGGGCTAAGCTTCGGTGATTAGCCCACGGATTAAGGATTCCACTATCCGAGGACTCGCTCTTAACGTGTAACAAATTCGGTTGTTGTTTTGTAATTTCGGATTCGATTTGCATTCGGATTGGGTGTTAGATTTAATGCCCAGTTGAAAATCCCAAGGACTTAATTCGAACTGGGTTTGAGTGTTTACTGTGCGATCGTACGGTGACACGCCGCTGTTCGGATAAACGCTAAACGATCGTTGCTGCAAATTCGTTGGGGAAACGACCCAGGTTCCTATCACTACAAATCATTTCGAACTTGGTTTATTTTGGAAGACACGACAAAAATCTTTCCAAAAATGGCGCCACGGCTATGGAATTTGCATCGATTTGATTAGTAACAAATTATTGTAAATAGCTTAGTTTAGGTGGTTCTGGTGGTCGGACAGAAATTTTATGACTCGATCACTCAAACCAGGTCTTATTCACAAGGTGGGTGTTTTAAGCAAAAGTGGACTTGTTTTGGTCAATTTCTAGCATAGGTTTTTGCTTTTGTGTGTTTTGTCTCTGTGTCTCTTAGTGTTTTTATACTTTTCACCACCTCTTGTGGCATTTTCGTAATTTCGATTTTACGGAGGCATCTTTGTCATTACGAGTATTTGCCACCCCGCTTTGTGTATATGTTGCATGAGTATCGGAATACTACTAATCCGAAGATTTGTTGCCATTTGATCTGAAATAAAAGAACAATTCTTCACCGCTAGAAGAGTTGTTAGGCTAAGTCATAAGATTAATACTGAAGCCGGATACTCAATTGGAGTCGATTAAGCCAATCTAATTCTGGCCATTCGATTGTGTCCATTATGTTGATCTTTACGATTGTGCTTCGATAGTATTTCGATAGTCTTGTTGTTTTCAGCGATTCTAGTAGCAACTTTGCTAACTCGAGACATTATGGCGAGAGAACGAGAAAATCATCATACTTTGAAGGAATTGGGTGCACTTTGATGTTAATTATCAACCCTTGTGCATCCAATATCCTAACTCAGCTGCTAACTTTGATTTGAAATCCGGTCTAATACACTTGTTGCCTAAGTTTCATGGTCTTGCGGTGAGTGCCCCATTAAGCATTTGAAGGAATTCCATGTAGTACGCGGCACTATGAAACCACATGCCATTGATGAAGATCATATTAAGGCGAGGCTTTTCCTTTCTCATTGGATGGTGGAGCCAAGGAATGGTTGTTGTATCTTCGACCCTCATCAATTGGAAGGCTGGTAAATTCGAGATTATTTTGGAGAAATATTTCCTTCCTCGAGAACAGCTGCAATCAAGAAGGACATTGGCAACATTAAACAAATCTCCGGGAGACTATGCATGAGTATTGTGAGAGGTTCAGAGGTTATGTGCAAGGCTGTCCACACCATCGAGATATCCGAAAAGACTTGATTAATTCCTTCTATGATGGTTTCTCACGCAGGTAGACAAAGGGTTGGTGGATGCTTCTAGTGGTGGAGCTATGAGTAACAAGACACCAAGAAGAAGCGAGAGACTTGATATCCATTATGGAGATAACTCTCGGCAGATTTGGCACGGGGCCACGATAAGCACTCCTGTCTACCATATTCAAACACCTCCAGTTCAGTATGATTCTCAGAGATTAGAGAATAGACTTGATGATCGACCTCCCTTGTGAGGCGGTTAGCGGTGACACGAGCAGTCTGATCTTCTCCTCCTCGGATTCAGTACTCTTGTGGGTTTTGTTCGGCCCTTATCATTCTCTACCGACTCTTGCCCTACCTTGCATGATCCTACTTACCAAGATCGGTCGTGGCTGTAGTGGGTGTTTTCGTGAGAGGCCACAATACCAACGAAATAATGCCTTCTCCAACACTTATAATCTGGTTGGAGAAATCACCCTAACTTTATTTGGAACCAAAATCGGGCACAGCAACCAATACCAAAATCAGAATCGGAGTAACCGATGCTCGCGACTGCAGGAACTACAGCAGAGACAGATCAGACACGGAATTTCCGGCATCAGATCTGCACTCCTTTACCTTTGCCGGCACCACGCCCTCGACCGGCCCATATGTCCACCTCCACAGGCGACAACGAAGCTAGTAGTAGTGTGTGGTTCCTCACTTGAAGATATGATGAAGCAATTTGTCACGACCAATATGCGGTTCCAACAATATACCGACACTTCCATTCGAGTTTGCAAACACAGTTGGCAATTGGCAACATCATTGAACCGAATTTCAACCTCGGGGATCCAATTCCTTCCTCACAAACAATTCCCGATTCTAAGGGAAATGTGAGTGATATCACTTCTGATCGGCAAAGCAATTGGAGGAACCCTAAGCAGGCTGCAGATGTGACTTCCACATGAAACGAGTTAGAAATGTGAAGATTGACTACGAAAAGAAAAGGCAATGCGGCAAGGTGAAGAGGAAGACATTCCTATTCCTCTTCCTTTCCCTCATAAGCCGATTCGGTCCAAGTTGGCGAGATAAAGCACAAGAGAAGGATATACTTGAGACATTCGAAGAGTAGAGATCAACATCCCTCTTTTAGATGCGGTCAAACAAATTCCTAAATATGCCAAGTTTTTGAAGGAGTTGTGCACCAACAAGAGGCGACTGAAGGGGAATGAACGAGTGAGCTTGAACCAGAATGTCTCAGCACTCATCCAGCCTACCATGCCTCGTAAATGCAAAGATCCAGGGACATTTTCTATCCCTTGCCTTATTGGTAACTATAGATTTGATGATTGCATGCTAGATTTGGGTGCTTCTATTAATGTCATGCCTGCATCTGTTTATAGATCTCTTGATGAAAACAACTAGGACTAAGATAGATGTGCATTCCGGTACTCTTTCCATGGAGTTTGGTGATATATCCGTGAATTTCAATATCTTTGATGCCATGAAATATCCTAGGGAAGAGCATTCGTTTTACGTATTGATGTGATTGATGATCTTGTGGATGATGTTCTTCTTGGTTGGTGTCTTGATTATCCTTATTTTTCATCGAAAGTGATACCCCCATTTGTGCATGCAATGATAATGAATGGTGCTCGTTTGCACTAATTTGGTTAAGGCTGCATTGTTTGGTGATTCGATTTGCTTGGTGATTCTACATTACTGTAGACTCGATATTGAGTCCGAGTTTGAGCTTCCCCGATCCTAACGTGCATCCGATTCGATTTTGATGAGCTTCATTCGATTTTGATGAACGAATTCGATGTTAACCTTGAGCCGTATAGACACGGTCCTTACCTTGTGCTTCTTTGAATATGATTTCCGAGGTATTCCCAGAGTGTGATGACATCGAGTTGTTGCAACAACCACCCAAGCTTCTTCCACTCCACCGAGCAACCGCCCAAACTAGAATTGAAATCCCTTCCGACCATCGAAGTATGCATTTCTGGAGGAGAATGACCGATTGCCAATCATTGTGGCAAATAATCTCACGCCTAATCAAGAAGAGAAGTTCTAAGCTTATTGAGGGTGAACAAGAAAGCTATTGGGTGGACATTGGGTGACATAGTTGGCATTAGCCCTTCTATGTGCATGCACCGGATCATTGGAAGAGGACTCTAAGCCGGTGAGGCAACCCGAGAGACGCCTTAATCCTCTTATCCTTGATGTGGTGAAGAAGGAAGTCACTAAGTTTCACAAGTGGCATCATCTATCCTATTTCGATAGCCAATGGGTTAGCCCAGTCAGTGGTTCCTAAGAAATCCGGAGTCACCGTAGTAGCCAATCAAAAGAATGAGCTCATTCCTACTCGAGTTCGAGAATAGTTGGAGAGTTTGCATTGACTATAGGAGACTCAACCAAGCCACTCGCAAGGATCATTACCCTCTACCTTTCATTGATCGGATGTTAGAGCGATTGGGTGGTAAGTCTCATTATTGCTTCTTGGATGGCTACTCTAGATACTTCCGAGATCCATATTGCTCCCGAGGATCGGGAGAAGACGACCTTCACATGCCCCTTTGGAACATATGCTTACCGGAGGATGCCTTTTGGCCTCGCAATGCACTGGCACCTTTCGGCGTTGCATGGTGAGTATTTTCTCGAGTTCCTAGAGGACGCATGGAGGTTTTCATGGATGATTTCACTTTGTATATGGGTCTCGATTTTGATGCATGCTTAGCTAATTTGTCTAGAGTCTTGCATAGGTGCATTGAATCTAATCTTGTCTTTGAATTATGAAAAGTGTCACTTTATGGTTGAGTCGGGTATAGTCTTGGGACACATAGTGTCTAGGAAAGGGATTGAGTTAGACCCCGCTAAGATTGATGTTATTCTTGCTTTGCCTTACCAAACACGTGCGGGAAGTTCGCTCTTTTCTTGGTCATGTAGGTTTCTATCGACGTTTCATTCGAGATTTCAACAAGATCAGCTTCAACCCTTGTCCAACCTTACGCATAAGGACACCGACTTTGTCTTTGATGATGCGTGCAAGGCGGCCCGATCACTTGAAGCGTTGCCTTACCACGCCCCCGATGATTCAGCCCACGATTGGCACCTTCCCTTTGAGTTGATGTGCGATGCTTCCAACTATGCGGTTGGTGCTATCTTGGCCTGACGGGTTGATAGAACTTCCCATGTCATTGCATATGCTTCAAGACTTTGGATTACGCTCGGTCTAATTACACCACCACGAAAAGGAGTTGTTGGCTATTGTATTTGCTTTTGATAAGTTTAGGTCATATCGCTAGCTAGTAGAGTCATTGTTTTCTCGACCATGCGGCTTTAAAGTTTCTTTTGAAAAAGGAAGATGCTTTAAGCCACGACTCATTCGGTGGATATTATTGCTCCAAGAGTTTGATGTTGAGATTCGAGGCAGTGGAGCGCAAAGCCGGGTAGCCGACCACTTGAGTGCATCACCCATTCTCCCCTCACCTCTTCTATTCGGGATGATTTCCACGATGGCAGCTTCTTCATGTTGCAAGTTAAGATCCCATGGTATCTTTGATCTAGTTAACTACTTGGTAGCCGGTGTTTTCTGTAGACTCCACTAGGGCCCAAACCTTAAAATTGAAAAGTGAGTCCAAATACTATGTTTGGGATGACCTTATCGTGGAAATTTTGTAGTGACCAAGTAGTTAGGAGATGTGTGCGATCATGAGTTTCACTCTATATTGCATTTTGCTCATGCTTCGCTGTGGTGGTCACTTTGGACCCCAAAGAAGCGCTAGGAAAGTGTTAGAATGTGGATTATTTTGGCCTTCCCTATTTCATGATGCCCATTTGTTTTGCAAATCATGTGATAATTGTCGAGGAGGGCGGAGTATTTCCGTAGGCATGAGATGCCCCAAAACCCTATATTGTTTTGTGAGATCTTTGATGTTTGGGGTATTGATTTCATGGGTCCATTTCCGCTTCATATGGTTACACTTACATCTTCTTTGTTTGTTGATTATGTTTCGAAATGGGTTGGCGAAAGCCACCGGACTAATGATTCTTCAGGGTTCCCATTTTTGCAATCGAAGCATGGGTGCCTTGCTACGCAAGTATGGAGTGCTTCACAAGGTTTCCACAACATACCATCCTCGAGACCAATGGTCGGTGAAGTCTCCAATAGAGAGATTAAGCAAATCCTTCGAAGACTCGTCAACTCTACCCGGAAAGATTGGAGTAAGCGACTAGATGATGCTTTGTGGGCATATCGCACCGCCTACAAGACGCCGATTGGGATGTCTCCCTATCGGATTGTCTTTGGTAAGGCATGTCATCTTCCGATTGAGTTGGAGCATCAAGCCTATTGGGCCATTAAGCAATGTAACATGGATTTGGCTAAGTCCGGGATGGAACGCAGGCTGCAGAGTTGCAAGAGTTAGATGAGTTGAGATTGGATGCCTATGAGAGCTCACGGTTGTACAAGGAGAAGACTAAGGCATTCCATGATAAGCATATTTCGAGGAAAGAATTTTACGTGGGCAGAAAGTTCTTCTATTTAATTCCGTCCGAAGTTTATGCACAGTAGCTTCGATCTAAGTGGGATGGCCTTTTGTGATCACTAACATATTTCCATTTGGTCTTTGTTGAGCTATGTGATCCACCCACGGGACGGACTTTTAAGGTCAATGGGCATCGCCTCAAGCCATTTCATGAGGAATCCCTGGCACGCACTGAGGAAGCGAGATTCTCCTCATTGATGCCACTTATCCTCCATAAACCCTAGGGAGTATTCTTCTTTCTTCTCCCTCCCTCTCTTTATTTGTTTTCCTTTTCTACTTTGCTTTTGAAAATAAATACATTCTTTCTTTCTAATGATTGCTACATATTATGAACTAGGACATTTTGGTTTTAATGGATCATTCATTTTAGTCTGGAACTCTTGACTCTTCGATTACAAGTCTTGGTAGTTGATTTGATGTTGTTGATCACCTAAGTTGGTATTGACCTTGTGAGGTTTTGGGCCTGCATGAATGGAATTCATCTTTTGCCATTCTTTCTTTCATGTGTGCATCTCTCATGATTTGTGTTCTCTAGAACTTGCTCCTTTTCTTTTGAAACTACATTTTTCACTTACATGCATAGGTATGATGGAAGCTTGTTTTCTTTCTTTTATTTTCCCCACTTTGGCCAAATAGCTTTTCCCTTGCATTATGATTCCTTTGCTAGCCCCTTTGTGCCTTTTGACCCATTCTTTTCTAAGCCACATTACAAGCCTAAGCGTACAACCATTTTATTCCGCACCTTGAAAATTTATTGAGCATTGGTTTCACCTTGTTTTGTGTTTAAGTGTGGGGGTTGCTCAGGAGAGCAACAATTTAAGTGTGGGGGGGGGGGGAGATATTTGATTTTGTCATTGTAATTACGTATACAATGAAAGAAAAGAAAGGAAAGAACAAAAAAAATCAATCAAAAGAAAAAAAAAAGAAAAGAAAAGAAAGAGACTGATTGAGCGCATCATTTGAGAGATCATCTTTTGTGATTAGCATCATTGATTGACACTACCATGAATTGTAATTTGAGATGAAGGGGTTTTGGTCTTGAATGATTGGTCTTTTGAAGCTTTGTGTCCCTTGATTCAATTTTTGCATTGTTAGCAATTATTAGTAAAGGAGTTTCTCCTTTAGGGGCCCTTTTGGATGGGCTTTTTCATAAAAAAGCACTTTTTAATTCAAAAAAAAATAATTTATGTGTTTAGATGATATTTTTTAAAAAGTAAAAGTCACAAAAAAGCTAAAATGCTGCTTTTTTTCAAAAGCTCTAATTTTGAGCTTAAAAAAAAAAGCACTACATGGGGA
Source organism: Acacia pycnantha (assembly GCA_025563575.1). Lineage (NCBI taxonomy): Eukaryota > Viridiplantae > Streptophyta > Magnoliopsida > Fabales > Fabaceae > Acacia > Acacia pycnantha. The sequence goes on from JAMWYP010000235.1 coordinate 41,509, forward strand.
AAAAAAAAAGCACTTTTTTTAAGTCAATCCAAACGGCCTGTTAGTCTTTTTCTTTGAATTTTGCTCAGGAGTGCAAAAAGATAAGTGTGGGAATTTGATAATTGAATATTTTATACACTTCTTTTTACCTCTTGATTAATAATTTAAGACTCTTTAGTTAATAAATAATGGTTTTTATGTTCATTTGGGCCTTGGGCCTTAAATTACATTTTAGCCATTTTTAATAATGAAATTCCGTTTTGTATTGTTTCACTATTTTTACCATAACTCTTGAACCAGACATCGGATTTGCCTCATTTTTGTCTCATATTTCAGATGATTCAGAGAGCTACAATTGTTATGAAGACATCAAGAGCAAATTTGGTCAAGAGGGCGGTCGATTTTGGAGCCCAAGTTGGATGTACAATTCTGGATTTATTTTGGACCCGAATTTTGTAATTTAAATCCAGCTTTTATTTTATTTCTGTTTGGGCTAAAACTATGAGAGCCCACTTCGTTTTAGGTTATTTTTAAGTGAGGCAGCTGCCACAAACAGATTCATTCACGTTTTTACCCTATTAGTGGATCAAAAACACAAGTTTCAAATTCTCTCAATTGTTCTTCATCCGTTCTTCGAGTTCTTCGTGTTCGTCATGAACTTCTTCATTTCGCTCCATTTTCGTTCTGCATAGCCATGCTGGGCTAAGCTTCGGTGATTAGCCCACGATTAAGGATTCCACTATCCAGAGGACTCGCTCTTAACAGAATAAATTCGGTTCTGTTTTGTAATTTCGGATTCGATTTGCATTCTGGATTGGGTGTTAGATTTAATGCCCAGATTGAGAAATCCCAAGGACTTAATTCGAACCGGGTTTGAGTGTTTATCGTGCGATCGTGCGCTGACACGCCGCTGTTCGGATAAACGCTAAACAATCGTTTAGTTGAGGGAATTTCGGACGAACGCAGAGATTTCGGTTCGTCCGTAATCAATCACGAGTTTGTTCAATTACGTTTTCGTCCGAGGAAGGAAGTTGGTGGAATTCAAACTCGGGTTAATCTTCTATTTATCCGTTTAATCTTCAAATCATTCTCGTTTCTATTTTTATTATTTTTCGTTTTAATCTGCTAACCAAAAACCCCCATTGTTACCGCTTCGTTTAGCTATTATTGTTGTTAATCGAACTCGCCGCAAATTCGTTGGGAAACGACCTGTGTTCCTATCACTACAAATTATTTCGAACTTGGTTTATTTTGGAAGACACGGCAAAATCTTTCCACTTGCCTCTCTCCTCGGTCCTCGCCTCCTGAGCTCGATGCTATGTTAAGAGCCGAGATCCGCACCGGATCTCGTAACGGTTAACCTCATGTATACATACACACATATGGGTCACCAAACAATAACAAATAAACCACACCCAACCAATGCACATGTATCGCTCCCAAAGATTACGTATGTATCGCTCTCAAGATTATAAATGTATCGCTCCCAAGATTATAAATGTATCGCTCCCAAACTTACAGATATATCGCTCCCAAAGATGCATACAAGCTTATCTTCTAACATAATATGCATCCCAACAACACCCCACATATACACACCATACGCACATCACATACATACCATATACATCATACTATATCCATCAGAGTTAGTGTTACAGTACGCGAACGTACCTTCGTTGACGGTATTCTGGCACGTTTTACGGAAAACGGTCGTTTTGACGTAAAACAATAAACGTCTGTCGGACAACAGAACGACAAGAAATCGAGTTTCGATATCCTATAAGGGTAATATAACTTTCATTAGTGATTTGGCATTATGACTGGCATTTTAGGTAAAAATTACCATTTTGCCCTTCTACCCCTATTTGGCGGAATTTCGCCAAGACTTGCTACTCCGACTAATTTTCTTCCCAAAATTACGCCGTAACTTCGACGCCATTTTGATTTTCGAAAATAAAGACTAAAATAACCCTTCCATATGATATCCAATCATACTTGAAAATTAAAGGCTATTCTAGCATTACAACCCCTACTTTTGAAAGAACTACAAAAGCTTCAACTTTTCTGAGACTCGATCCCTACTATGTTTTTACCTCTTCAGCATATTTTTCAATGCAATGAGGCTTAAAACAAGAATAGGAATTTCATCCCCTACTTCCTAAATCTAACTAACAATTCTACCAACTACCGAACTAAAAGCTAAAGCATCAAGGACTTACTCGTCAAGACTTCGCACAATTTTGCCCGTAGCTTCTCTCTTTTCTTTTCCTCTCTAGATTCGGCCAAGGAGCTCAAGAGGATGGTGTGAAGAATTCAAGAGGGTTGCTTCCTATTTATAGAGTTTTCAAGGGACATAAAGGGAATTTTGCAATTTGTTCTTAACCATGGAAAATAAGACCAAAATGGTGTTTAATCCTTGTCCATGGAAGCTCTTGGTCGACATGCTTGAGTGATGTGGCAGCCCTTGGTTGGTCCAAAAATGATGACTCAAGTTCACTTTATGCCCTGGCCTACTGATTTTCCCGATCGGTCCTCGATTCGCGTGATTTCTGAGAAAACTCAAACTTCGGATTCATAACTTTGAAGATCTTCTCTTCCTCATCAATAATATCTAATTTAACTTAGATTTTGGTCTCTTACAGGGTTCCAAATGTCAGCTTGAAGTTTTCTCGCAAAACGTGTCCGACGCGTCCGGCTTTCGTAACGCATTTCGAAATCATCAACTTCTTCGTAAAAATTCACTCGATTCCAAATATGTTCAGATAAATTCAAACTCATTCCTAGATATTGAGTTAGAATTTATTTTCTTCATGTCCAAAAATATGCCTATATGCATTTTTCCCTATTTTGTTTTATTAGGAAAATGCATAAACGGCTTCGAGTAATTTACTTCCTAAAAGCCTAACGGAAGATAAAATTCCACCGATCAATATTTTATCCCGACTTTGGAAATCCCATTCCTAGATCTCTAGATAGGATCCGTTTCCTAATTTCTAAATTACTATTCATCATTTTTCACTTTAATAAATTATATTATTAAAATAATTGCAACTTGCAAAAATTTATTTCTTATTCATTTTTTTAAAAACCACTAATTTTAGGATTTTACATAATTATTTATGAATTTCCTTTGCTTATGCTTAAGTAATTAGCCAATAATTACCTAATTACTTTCTTATCAAAAGTTGATAATTTTCTTAATTAGCATGCCCCAGTACCTCATAAATTTTGTATTGACATCTTTGTTTTCATGTTTCCTGCATTATCTTAGCATTTACGGGGGGTATTTCGGCCATTTCCTTACTTTTTGAGTGTTCTTTTACAATTCCTCCAAGTTTGTAATTAATAAATTACCTAAATTAGGGACAATATCCTTCCCTATTTCAAATATATTTTTACTTGCCTCCTTTATAGCTTTCACAGGTATTTATAACCCATAATATATTTAGGGACCTATTTGCAAATTTTCAAACGTCTTAGGGACCTAATTGAAAATTATCCTTTTTCAAGGGAAATTACCCTAACAACATGGTAAACCCAATACAAGGTGTTTGAGACCTCATATTCACCTATTTTCAATAGGTACATTTCCCAATTTTTGATATTTACCCTAAGTGTGATTTTTAGATGATACCGATTCACGCAAACAGTTGTGTACGAAATTAGAAGAAAAGTATGATTGGTTTGGGGTTTTGGTGGTTATAACTAATATGGAAAAAAGCAAACAAATGATTGTAGTCATAAGAAGATATCGGTTAAAAGATTGGTTGAGCATCGATTTTCATCCTAAGCATATCAATCCCCGCTTGCCTTAACGCATTGCTATAGCAAGTATACTGCACAAATTTCACAACGTTATTCAGTTAACCCACCACTATGTTATACAGAAGCTTCCGCGTCCTATATGTACAACCTGAACTATACTTCTCCTATATGCCTATGACGATTTTCTAGTTAAGGTTATCTTTTCGAATCAAGGTGTTAAGGTTATGAGCGGTAGACCCATGCCCGAAGCCTACAATGGTAGGCCAAGCCTTGCACCAGCTTGCTTAGCAAACATTGCTTATCAGATGTCTAACCTCGACTCCCTTCCAGTAAGTCGAGGCCACTGATCTCACCCTTAGCTTCTGCTAACCGACAGGAGATAAAAATATTGATAAACAAACTGAATTTATGAAATTAAAGAACTTGCAAACTGGGTTCATTCTACACTCAAGAATCCATCCTCACTCAGCCAAAGGAAATTTAGTTCATGACTGATGAGGGATCACAAAACAAATCACAGCAGTAATGTACCATGACAAAAGATAACTAAAAATCAACAAAAGTAAATGTAAAATTCGTCTGAGGTTTCGACGCGAGGGCGAAGCCTGTCACTTGACAACTCCACGTCTTCTCGTCTCTGTCTCACTGCAAGGAAGTATGCTGAGTTCTTCTGGAGTTCTTGTACTTCGTCACTTTTCTCACTCTTTTTTTGAGCCTAGCCAAATAAAATTCTTTTTGACTCTCAGCGACTCAATGCCCTTAGGGTTGGTTGTCTTTTCCTTTTATAGTCAGGCTTACTTATGGCGTAAGTTCAGTGAGCTGGGCCTTTCCAAATCCATCAGGTCCAACTTTCCAAATTTGGTAGATTGATTCTGCTTTTACTGCAGGATTCTCCAAATCTAAATCTTCGATCCTCTGCATCTTTTAATCCCACACGTTAGCAATCTAACCGTGAACTAACGTCCGTCCATCAACTTGTGCTTATTTCTGAAAAATCCTTGAGAAAAAGTCGAACATATGGTGCATAACATTGCTTCACTTACGCCGCTATAGCATATGGGTTGCATCAGTACAGACTGATATGATTGTCCCAATGCTATAGCATTGTATCGACTGTGCTATATGCGTTCATAATAAACCTTTGGACTTGCCTTCTTCCTATGCACATGTATAGGATGATTATGCATTTATCATGATTTATAAGGTCTATCTTACATTTCCTATATGCGTGAATTATGACATATTTGCTCGATTAAATGCTTTTAAGCTCGTATTCACTATACAAAACAAATCACACATGGTAGGGAAAACATGGCATAATTAGTACTTATCATCTACTTAGTTAAACCCATAAATACCCGTTATCATTTCCTCCATCTAATGGAGGTTACTCCTCAAACCTGTTTGATGAAAGTGAGATTCATACTTGTGCAAGCTCTAATACCAAATATTAGAAACGAAGCGCTAAACTCGATCCCCACCCTCCTCGGGCTCAAAATGCATCACAATTGTAAGCATAGATTCCTTTGTGAAGTCTTAGCTCTTTTGGATTGCTAGATTTTCCCACTACCCGGGTTCATGTAGTGTCTTTGAGGTAGAGGAACGGGCAAGTGCTCAAAGGTCTAAACTTAGCTTAGGATCTTGGGTTCAAGAGTTATTTTAGAATCGGATGCCTGTGAATTAATTCAACTTCTAGTGAATGAATGTACAAGGAGGAAAGGGAGCTTGGTCTTTTGGAGAATCAAGGAGTTCATGTGCAGAGAATGGGATTTGCAAGTGAACTTCATCCCAAGGGAAAAGAATAAAGCAGCAGATCTACCGGCAAAGGAGGAGATTTCAACTTCTACCTTCTTTGTTTCATGTCCACAGCTTTTGTGAGCTTAGATAACTCATGATAGTTTGAGATTTATTCCCCCATGTAATTGCCTTTAGTTTTCTTTTATCTTATGTAGCAAAAAAAAAAAAATATGTACACCTGAAAAGGAGATATATATTTGAAAACGTTGGAAAGCTATATTTTCAGTGAAATTTTTTTTTTTAAGATGACAATGCAATTAGGTTAAAATTAAAAAGATTGATCGTTTAAATTTTCGTTAACTTGACTTGACCATTTAATTTACTAATTTATATGTATTTTGTATTTGTTATAGAGTTATTCATCCATTTAATTACAAATACATAATAACTATACTTTAATTTTATGATTTGGTTTAATATTTGTTGCAAATAAAGATTATGGATGTCTTCATGAGGTGAAAGAAGATATTTTTAATATTTTTACCCATAAAGCAGAGCATACTACTCGAAGTGAAACACAATCAGATGTTTTTGAAATTGATGATAGTGGTGAAGAAGATGAAAATGATAATCATCGTACTCACGTTGCTTAAGTGGTAAGCTTGTTATCCTTTGTGTGAGTTATTTGTGGACAATAATTTAGGGAGAATCCTTGCTAAGGCCCAATTAAGGCCCAAAATTGCAAAAAGTGACTGATTTAGTTGTTAAAATATTGTTGTTAATACGATCGATTTAGTTGTTAATGAGTATTTATTTTGTTGTCAATTTGGTGTTTTAGTTGTTAACGTTTATACTTAAAAGGCCCTAGGACCCTTTTTGGTATGTGAAAGTTGTTGGGGTCTTTTTTACAATTTTAGACCTTAATTAGGCCTTGGCAAGGATTCTCCCAATAATTTACTCTTGATTATGAATTAGTGACTGCATTTGTTTATTGCATTAAGTGCGTTGTGTAGATATTAATATTGACAACATTTATTTGATAAATTAAAAATTTAATTGTTGTAATTTACTAATTATATTTCTTTGGAAAAAAACAAAGGAAAAATATTTAAAATTTGGAATAGTAACTTCTGCCTCAGAGGCCGCGCCGACCCCTGGTGATCTCGGGCGAATTTTGAAAAACATATGTTTTTCTTACCCCGGATCCCGTAGGTCGCCTTGTTAGGCCCTAGCCCTTCAAGGACCAGCCCCGATTCCCTACTCTATCCATGAAAATGCGATAAGGTTACAAATAGCTATAACCAATACTCACCTCCAAAACGCTTCATTATTTCTTAAAGAAAAAAAAAACCCTACTCACAAACAACATACTTCTTTTTGGGAAGGGTTCCTAAGGCCCAGTTATTTTGTGTGATAACTTCAATTACAAACCCATAAAATTATGTAAATATAAATCAAATAAAAGAAAAAAAAAAATCTAGGGGAACAAAGAAGCATAGACCATTCACCATAAGGGTGGTTCCAGCACCCATGTCAAATTATCCTATGGCAAGAATCACAACCTTTGATTCCTACAGAACCTATCAAATGATCCCACTGCAGGAATATGATGCTATCTAAGATAATAATAATCTTCAAAATACAACATTCCCACTAACTTTATCCTTAAAACTAGGGGTGATCATGAAGCCCAACAGCCCGGTCTCTTCCCTCCCTCTCTGAAAGTTTTTTCCCCTCTTTGGTATTATTTGTTGTGTTGCGTGATCAGAAGCCCAGTTGGTATTTCAGTTTTGCGTGGTTAGATCAAGCGTGCGCGATGAATCAGATTGTTAATCAATTTAGAACTCATGGACAGGTTCGTGGATTATAAATTTCTCTTGCATTAATCTTATAGTTTGAGCAAATTGTTCAGTTTCTGTGTCTCTGTTTTTTGCTCGATGAATCAGATTTTGGAGGCTCTCTGTACCGATCAGAGCTGACAAGGATCATCCCCTTCTAAATCCATTTGGGCCATCGAGCAAGAGCCTTGAAGGAATTGATCTGGATCCAATGCTAGTGGTGGTGGGAGGAAGTGATTTGCTGAGAGAGGGGTGTAAGGATTATGCAAATAGGCTTAAGAACTGGGGGAAGAACATAGAGTATGCAGAATTTGAAGGAAAGCAACATGGATTCTTCACTGGGATCTGGTCACCTGGACCCGAGGACTTCAAGATCCTCCACCTCAGCACACACGCCAAGACTGTTAGTCAAAATTTCAGGTTTAATGTCAACGTCTGGTCGTGGGATTTTTGCTCCATTTTCTTAACCACGTAGTTAATTTTGCACTAACAAAAATATTTGGTGTTGAGAGCTCACATGGGTAAAACATATGTGCATTTTTGCACCTTTACCCTAGATTCTTTGATCAAATCATGTATTTTTTTCTTATATTTGTGGGAATAAAAGTGCCTCGCCGAGATCTTGTGATTCAATAATACTAAATACTCTCTCGATCCTTAATATCGAGTCATAATTGATTTTTTATTTTGGAGAAATTTAGAAATCTAAATAGACTACTTAATCATAGGATACGTTATGTATTGGTTCTCGGTGTTTTGATGATTACAATTTATAAGTTATTAAATTGAGTTAAAAATGTGAATTTCATGGTATGCTTGAGCAAACCCATTTATCATGCCCGAGCATCATCGGGATTCAGGTCTTAGGAATTAAATTAAAAGAATCTTGCTCGAGCAAAGACCTACTAGTTGCCCGAGCAACGTTGAGTCAAAGAGCCTTTTCAAAGTGAATTGAGCATTCATGCTCGAGCAGAGAAATTCCTTGCTCGAGCAAAGACGAGGCGTAAGCAAAAATAATACAAGTCAAAGAGGCTTGCTCGAGCATCGTAGAAAGCTTGCTCGAGCAGCTCCCTTATTTCGCCTCTGGATGATGTCTGCCCGAGCATGATAATTTCATGCTCGAGCACCATGCTCGAGCAGAGGTAAGCGCTTGCTCTAGCAACATCTCTCAAGTCTTTATATTTACCCTCTGAGCAAGCATAATGGCATGCTCGAGCATCGTGGAAGAATCCCTTTTGAGAGAGCTTGCCCGAGCAACGAAAAGCCTCATGCTCGAGAAACAACGATACGAGCATCAACGATACGCTACCAATGATTAAATATCTCCGATAATTATTGGGTCACCTTACCATTATTACCGATCATATTCAAACTCGTTTAATTCAAATTTAATCACTCGTTTAAATGAGTTAGATGAAGATCTTCCATTTAGGAATTATTAGACAAAGCTATCACTCAGAGCAATTATCTGCACAGATGAAGCAAAGTCACTAAATGACGTAACAATCATAAAACTTTCAATGCCAAGCAAAACTGGAAAACAGAAGAAGCAACGAATCTCAACGGCTAGTTTCAAAATCATTCAACGACATGAAATGGGCGACACTATAAAAACCCATCTCGATTCAATTCAACAACACCCAAGAATACGAAAATACAATTTTGTACTACCGTGATCAACTACTTCAATTGTCTTTAGTATCTTCGATACCTATAGTACTTCGTTGTTCATATTTCATTCACTGTAAGGAGCCGTTAAACACCTTCATTATTTCGTTTGTTAAAACTTAAGGTTGTGGAACCTTAAGTGAGGGTGTACGATTACAACTTGTAAGGGGGAGTGAGTCCGAGTGTGAAAGGATCACCCTGAGTTACAGAGTGGGTAATTGTACTTGTGTTTGAAGAGTTAGTGGAAATCTCAAGGTATACTTGGGGACTGGATGTAGGTCAAAGCATTAGACCGAACCAAGATAAATCTCTTCGTGTCCATTTCTCTTCCCGCTTTTGGTTATTTATTTTCAAGTGTATCTTGCGAAAAGTTTGTTAAGATCACCTATTCACCCTCCTCTAGGTGATATTCCACTGTCATTATGAATTATTAGATTATATATCAATTTATAAGTCAAGCAAATTAGTTTAGAAAAAAAGATAAATATAAACTTTAATGTCACTTAATTAGTTTCCTTAATCTCTTAAAAGAAAGTCAACCGACTCTTATATTAAGGGCCTGAGGTGATACATCTTATAAATCTTTTTTTTAATGTGAGGTTGTGGGTTCACAAATTTCAAATGATTATTGATCATTTTTTTGCCAATAAAGTATCATATTGAACAGTAGATATATTTAGTCTTTGTTATTATTCTAGAAAAATTGCTTTTGCATTAGTAAATAACAACATTTCAATTACAAACTAATCCCTTTATCATTTAGTTACTCAATTTAAAAGTTATGCCAAACAAGTGCTCATTAAACGAAATACTTCGCCACCGCTATTCCAAACAAAAATTACATTTGAAAAGTCCATCGAAACAAAATTCACTTATACCAAAGTTATCCCAAACGGGCCCTATTTACTTTTTAACTTTATCACTTTTATATAATATTTATATTTGAAATTTTTATTAAAAGAAATTATATTGAGCTTTGGATGACAAGATAATATAATAGTATACATTTTATTTTTTTATATTGACCATTTTTAATTATTAATTCAGTAATTTAACATATTTTAAATCTAAATAATTCATTTAATAAACTAAGGGTGAAGATGAAATTATAAGAAGATAATGAAAAAGGGAAAATGAGAGTATTTTCTCGAAGAGGAGGAGGGAGTCATTTATTCTCCTACTTTTAACCTAAGATACACTGAAAGTTTTAATTTGCTTGATTCTTAAAATTTAGGGAATTATTTATAAATTATTTTTAAAAATATTCATATCATTTACATGACATTTGAATATATATTAATAGTTTTAATTAAGAAAAATTATAAATATTATTTAATCAACAAATTTAGAAATTTTATTTATGAGAAATCACTTTAATTTTTTAATTTGGTTAAAGTTACCTTTATGAATTAGTCATTTCAATGTTTAGGTGTTATATTTGTTGGTAAAGAGTAGAGTCGGAAATGGGCATGGCCCTTTTAAGTCTGGATCCTTCAAGGATCGAGTTTGAAAATTAGAGGAGCTTAATGAAATAAGCTCTATAGGTTGACCCTATAGGGCCTCGGGTTTAAAAGGGCCTACTCTGCGCCCTTTTAATTTATTATTATTATTTTTTGATACATGGATTCACATATGATGATAATTTATTAATATATATGTATTTTGTATTTGTTATAGAGTTATTTATCCATTTAAATACAAATACACAAATAGATAATAACTATACTCTAATTTTATGATTTGATTTATTATTTGTTGTAGATAAAGATTATGGATGTGTTCATGATGCAGGAAAATAAATTCATGATATTCTTACTCATGAACCAAAGCCTCTATTTAAAGTGAAGCACAATCAAATGTCGTTGAAATTGATGATAATGGCGAAGATGATGATAATAATAATCATCGTACTAATGTTGCTTAGTGATATGTTTTTATGTTTTATGTGAGTTATTTGTGAACATAATTTATTTTGATTATGAATTAATGATCGTGCTTATTTGTTGGATTATTCGTGTTGTTTTGATATTAATGTTGACAACATTTATTTGATAAATTAGAACTCTAATTGTTGTAATTTACTAATTATATTTCTTTGAAAAAAAACAGATGAAAAATAGTTAAAATTTAAAATAATAATTTTCGCGTCTTGAAGAAGTGACCCTAACCCTAATACTTTTGGGTTGGACTTTAAAAAACATATTTTTTTTTCAGGGCCCTGGTAGGCCCATACCCTGATTCCCATTAGTAAAGAGGTACAGTTTCCTCCTCATATGCATCATACACCGCAGATTCCAACAAACTTGTGTAAGCAAGAAATTGGGTGTAAGTGAAAATGGATTGGTTGGGGAAAAAAAAAAAAAAAGAGAAAATATCCTTTTAAAATTGACCGTATGCCATCGACGAAGCGTGGCAATTTCGAAAGTGTCGTTATTATTGCCGCGGGAAGATGCCTTCGTGTGGTGTCTCGTGTGTGTATGACCCTGCTTGTTCTTACTCGAAGCAATTCTCAGTAATCACTCACATTCGTCAATGACTAAATAGTTTTTCAAGCGTGGTCGAATCGCAAAAATTCACTTTGATTTCGTTGTGGGATCAGAAGGAAAAACAAGTACCAATTTTGCGATAGAAAATGACGGAGCGAGACAGAAATTGGGATTTTCACCTCAGAACGTTGTCTAGTAGTGCCAGAGACTCCAATACCGCTAATGATCCTGCTTCTGATCCCGCCCTTCTTCAATCCGTTAGTCTTTTTCTCAGACTCCTTACTTTCTATTGTCTTCTCGGAAAAAAATTGATATTATTTAATATATTTCTTGACAAAGTTATTCCACATTGCGTCATGCTCGAGTTTCCTGCTTATGTCCGTTTTGTTTACACTTGAATGATTTGGCTCGTCCTTTTCATCACCATTTTCTGGGGTATCATGCGGCCAATCTCTCGATTATTTAGGGTTAAATTTCAATAGCTTTAACGGGTGCCTTGGTTGGATTTGATTAGGTGAAAAAGCTACATGAGATTTGTGTGGCTGAGAATTCTGAGGACTTGGTAGCCAGAGTTTATCCGCAAATTAACAAGATTTTTCAACGCGCGGTGGCTTCACTCTCTCAATCTCGGACCTCAAATGGCCTTCTGTTACTCGTATGCCCTTTTTTTTCAAGAATCTAATATTTGATTGATCTTCGGAGTAGTTTTTGTCTATGTCTTGTAAGATTAAATCTTTGAAATTTGAATATAGCTATTGTATTCAGAGATTAGATATTCAACAATCTTCCAATTTGGTCGATACTCGATACATTAAATTTCAAACTCCAGCACCGGTTTCTCTGTCCAAATTGCTGTCATTGATGTATCCAATCTGTTCTGAGCGTTGTCCAAACTTGCAGGCTTATTTCACATCAATGGAGCTACTTCTTTACCAAATTATAAATATATTTTTGTTTACTTAGTATTATTTTTGGACTTTCAATAGCTTGTGGTAAAGCAATTTTTTTGCCAAGTTTATTTATTCATTTTTTCTTTGATTTGTTCAGTTTCTTCTCTGGGCTTTTCTTTGTGGTTTAAAAGGTGGCTTGTTGATATGGCATATGTTTTTGCTATGGGTATCTATACTTTTTTGGTTCATATATTTTTCTTATGTGTTTCGTCAGGCTGTTCTTCAGTTTTTCCTAGATTTTGGAGAGGTTGTTCTTCATGATGCTGATCCTAGTCTCAGGATCTTGTTTCGTTCTTGCTTGAGCAGGTAATTATATGTTTTCTAACAGGCCAAAATATTGTATGGCTCTAGTAGAAAGGGAAGTAGGAAAATGAGATAATTGGCGATGCAGTTGTTCTGTCGGATTTGTTTTTATTTAAGTGCATATTCTGATCAAACAGCACTTTTTCTGTTGTCTTGTTCTTATTCCTTTCTAGCAAAATCCTCTCAGAATCTATATCTATATATAATATGAAAACTTTAGCGAACCACATTATTCATGAGTCATGAAAGGTGCGGCTTATTTCTTAGATTCTGTGCAATGCACGGGATCCAAACTAATTAATTTCTATTGTAGGGAGTTTGCTGATCCTGTTGTAGCAGAAGCAACGCTTGAATTTCTCATTGTCAACAGAAAAAAGTTTCAAAGTTCCTTTCCAAACCTGTTGCCTCAGGTATAGGCTAAGTTCTTCTGAGCATTTCATTTTTATGTTTGATTAAAAATTCTTCACTATGTTTTAATTGTGGGTTCCAACTTCCAAGTACCATATGTTTAGACAGTCCAGCAATTTTTTGGCTAATATTTTTAGTACTGGAAATTGAGAACCTTTGCGGTGTCCAAATTAATGTCTGATATTCAGGTCAAAAATCTGATGCTGTGATTCTTGACAATATTACCCTTCTTTACCGTATGTGGGCCTGTGTTTCTACATATATCTGATGCTATTAGCACTGTTTTCTTGGCAGTTTTTCCCACTATTGTTAAAGCTTGTTGCTTGGCATGGAGAAAGGTAAGCTGCTCTTTTAGGGGTGTGGCAGGATTACAAAGTTAAGTGTCATTACTGCTATTGTGAATTAATAAATTTAAACAATAAATCTTTAAGGCTCTGACATTGTTGAATGATTAGAATCTAACCATCTATGTTTTACATAGTTTGCCGGCATGTACATCATAGGTTGTATGCCTTCTGAGTACTTGCCTTATTCATTTGCTGCTTTCTTCATGTTGACTATTCAACTCTAAGAGAGGATGGTTAATAATTTCATGGAAATTTTAAAACTTTTAACCATGATCTTTTCCTAAACAAGATTGCTGCATTTATATTCTCAGGCTGGACGTGTTTACAACAATTGAAATGGTATTTAAGAAGAGTTAACAGTTAGTTGAGAGGGGTTAGTTAGGAAATTGTGATCTAATACAGAACTATCTATTAATTGTGTGCAGAGTACCAGTTTCTGTAGCATCTCTTTTGTATCGGTATTTTTTTTTTTTTGGCTGAATCTTTTGTACCAGTATGCAATGCAGAATACAGTGCTAAATCGTTTATTGAAGAACGAATTCTTCAGTTTATTTTGAAAACCGGATAAAGGAATCTTCCTTGAACAAGGCACTTGGAAAGAAGCATTACATAAAATTTTAGAAGAAATTGTTTTTGCACTTAAATTTGATCATTGGGTGTCAATTATATAGACTTGTACGAATCCATAGAGCTCTTTGTTGGATGTTATCTGGATTATTGTCCAATCATCTTTTTTGTTTGATCTTGCAGATTAGGGAAACTATTCCGGAAAGTTTTACCCGGATTGATATCATCTGGGTCATTCCTTCCTTTGTTTATATCTCTAGTGGACTTGCCAAGTATGTTCAAATTCCATATCCATATAATTTCAGTTTATCTAGTGGGATAAGACTTTGTTATTGTTGTATAATTTCTATTTCCGTCTTGGTTTATAACACAAAGCATTTAGAAGTGCTTATCTCTAATTTAACATTCGGGATGAATACTGAAATATAATATATGGAAAGGCTCAGAGACACGCTTCTCTTTTTTGCAGCTCCCTTGATATGTAATAAATAAATGAGAAGATAATAGCAACCAGTCACCATTTGGTCCCTGTGGGCCCAAAAAGGGAAAGGAAGAAAAAGCAAACCATGGCAGTGCTCTTTAATTATTAATAAAAATGTCATTTAGGCTTAACAGATATCTAAAAAAAATGCAATAAGCTTGAGGACTCTTGGGTATCCGATGATGTTCTTTTTTGTATTTCGCTTAGCAAAGGATTTATTGTTTTGACATTTCCACCATCTTTTCTAGTTTTGGTTGTGGCATTGGAGAAGGTAGAAAAAGCTCGGACCACTACTTGGAAATGGTATAGCTTCAATTCAACAAAATACAGCTCCTAAGGTTATCTTTGACACTATAAGTTGGAGTAAATTTAGTCACAGTTGTACAAGTCTACACAATATAAGAAAATTTTATTACTTACGGTGCAGATGCTACTTGCCCTTATGGATGAAGCCTATACTGGTTCAACTATAGAAGATGGTGCAGGAGATTCTGAATCTGAGGATAGCAGTGCTATTGATGTAGACAGCCCTTTGTTCCTTGAGCTTTTAAAGGATGAAAATGATGGACTCGCTGTATGGTCACTTTTCCATCTTACTGGTTGCTATTGTTTAGTGCAATCTATTGGTTCTTGTTATCTGGAGGGTTTAGTTCAAGTTGTTTTGCCATTTAGTCTCTAACAGTATGCATATTAAGCAATTTTTTTTATCACTTAAACTGAATATCAATAAAAGTTTGTTGCTACTCATAAAATGTTTTCTGTTCTTGACAATCTTAAAATCAGTGTTAGGCATTGCCTTATGTAAAGTAATGCATAAAGCTTCCAATTCTAGTCATTATTTTTAATTGATTCTATTTTTATGTTTGATGTTGTTTTTGCACCTTTTTAATTTTAAATCAATATTGTAATACCTTCAGTCATAGTTATAATCAAATAATTGCCAACTTGGCCATTGAAGTGGCGAGGCCAATATTTATTTAATTTTGGATAAATTGGATTCTTGATTTGAATGAGTGACTTTTTTCCACACAAGGTTCGGTTGTCAAATGGTTAAATATAATGATCATTGTCCTCATTTGGTGTTGTAATATTATTAATGACATAGTCAAGTCTTTCATCAAAAAGAACACTTTACTGCCTGGTTGAAGCCATAACTGATTATCTTCAGGTTTTTCTTACGATGTCTGCCAATTAACTCTATGATGTTTTACAGTTTGGCATCCTTGTTATAGTTATAACTGATGACGAGTAACACCATTGGTGGCAGCATGATGATTAATTTAACTTTCAAGTTGTTTAGGTGGATTAGCCCCTGACTTTTCAAGTTAAAATAATGTGTTGCAGCAATCAAATCTGTTTTTGTTATTAATCTATTGTGAGTTCTAAGATTGTTCATTGGAATTAAATTCTTCCTAGGCCTTGAGGTAAGTTATATTATATGCCAGGAACGCCACTGGACATCTCCAGGGATGGCTGCATTATTACAGGCCGCAGTAAATAGTCCTTATTCTGATAGGCTGAAACAAGTACTCACTCTGGCACCTCCTTCTTGATGTGTACTTCTCCATAGCATTGCATGAAGTCAATGAGTGTAAGTTCTTACACAAGAATCTTTGCATGACGTTTGTGTTATTTTCATTAGATATGGTTAGAGTTAATTGTCTGTAGTATCTGTCCATTTACGCAAGATATATTCATGAGCTGGCTGTGTTACAAGTTTTTTAAATTCATTTTCAGCTTTGTTGTGCGCGTTAATTCCTCTGCTTATGTCAAGATATTCTACAATATTTCCTGACAAAAACTTTTCTCATGAGGTATACAGCGAAATTATTGAAATTATCTTCCCTTAGCATGACAGGTCCAAATAGCTTTTGAGAACTGGCAATTTCCATTCTGAAACATCCTATTATTGTCAATGTTTTCAAATGGTTTTAGGTTCATAAGAGGATATTGGAATTCATGCTCTCTGCTTTTCAGCACTCCCCAAATTTTATAGCTGTTTTGAAGGTATTGTTTTGACAATATACTGCTTTTATTTAAGATTTTAAGACAGTTATACTTAATTTTTAGTTGAGTGCAATCTACTTTTATATTTTTAAGACGACAGATAGAATCTGTTATGAATTGGAAGCTCATGTGAGGATAAAATTGTGGGGAGAGATTTATAGAGTCAATAGTTGCTCATGATTATCTTTAGAAAGCCATGGATTATTGCTCATATGAACACTTTGCAGAAACCTATAATGGACAGACTGGGAGAAGCTTATGACAGCCCAGAGAAGGTTAGCAACCATTTCACTAACATTGATAATATTGATGGAGGGAGTGAATAATGCGATAAAATTTGAAAATACATTGATTGTTGTCTAGACAGAATTGGCATTGCAATTATGTTGGGCCATTGGAGAGCACGGTGGAGGTGGTGATTCTCACAAAGATGAAGCACGGGAGCTTTTTGAGAGTTTAGAACTGCTTCTGTATGAAAACCTTTCAACTAGGTATGTCATACAAATCCCATTGCCTCCTGCAGTTTAGAGATATTGATGTTGAATCATTTTTTGATGACTTCACCTACTTCTGTTTACTTGAAAGTCGTTTGGGTCTGCGGCAAGATGTGTCCCGTAGTTCTGATAAGGTGGCCTACAGTAAGTCATCACAGTCCAGGCTTCTATGTTTTGTCATAACAGCCATTGCAAAACTCGCTACACACCACCGAGAATTACTCCCAAGGGCACGTGTATCATTGGGCAAGGTATTTTTGCTGGGTTCTGCAAGCAAGGTGCAAGGCTGTTAATTTGATTATTTCTCTTATTAAAT
The DNA here is from genome assembly GCA_025563575.1 of Acacia pycnantha. NCBI lineage: Eukaryota > Viridiplantae > Streptophyta > Magnoliopsida > Fabales > Fabaceae > Acacia > Acacia pycnantha. Next base: position 58,858 of record JAMWYP010000235.1, read on the forward strand.
AAGGATTTGTGTTTCAGGTGGCTCGATCTCAAATTTCAGACGCTAGAGTATGGAGACGTGCCCGTGATTTCCTGGGTTTAATGAATGAACCTGCCATTTGTTCTTCCATTCTGGGTCCTTCACGACCCTCACAAGGTACCAAGCAAAAAGCGGGCAGCATAAACTGGAATGAAGGAGCAACAAAGATGATTGCTCATATTCCTTTTTACCTCCTTGGGGAGCTAGAAGGTGAAATATCTTTTACCTTTTTGTTCTTGTCTCTGTTTCTCAGTAGTGGTGGGTTGTTCAGTTTGCTTACATATAAACTCTTGAAAATTTGAGTTTGTCTAAACTAGTAGAGTAACTATGGCTTTTACTTTCTCTCACGAGCAACACACGCGCACGCTTGTAATTTTCGCTTGTCCATGTATTATGGTACTTGAGAGTTTAGATCAAATCTGAGTTGCTAGAGGAAATTTGGTATTTACATTTTGGTTCTCTCTTGTTACAGGGGCACCTTTTCATGATTTCTCATTCTCGGAGGTCATTCCTAGAAGGTGACGAAAGCCAATTTGCTAATTGTGTCTTGAATATGGTCGTTCTAGTTTCATATTATACAACTGGTGAGTATGCCATCACGGATACTTTTTTAGTGCAATGGTTCAAGGATAAGAAGTATCTTTCTGCACTGAGTACTATTTTCCAATTCCTATTGTGACATTTTGCCTTGAGATTGGCCCCTATATATATATATATATATGTTAAATTCCTCTTCCAAAGCATGTTTCCTCGCGTCTCTCCACACGGTAAAAACAGGAGCAATCCAGTTGCACAATTGAAATTCGAATTCTCTAAATTAATTCTACCCTTATTCTTTCGATCTCGTTCATTTTAATCCAGTTGAAGTGTAATTCAAAGAATCTAGATTAACAAAAAAGAAAGGGAAATTATCACTCAGCTCCCAAGGACTAGAAAAAATATAAAAACTGTCCCAATGTAGATTTCTCTATAAAATAAGTTCTTAGGGACCTCAGTGATATATATTGTAAGTGTGAATTTATCTTATTGACATAGAAGCGTTTGTCAATGGTCACTCTATGATTTGTCAATATAGTCACATATAATTATTAACAAAAGCTGTTTTAGTTAACATAGATAAGCTTGTCAATATAGTGACATACACTTGTCAACGAGAGTTGGTTTAATTAATATAGATGAGATTGTCATTGATCACGCTGTGATACTTCAATATAGTCATATACACTTGTCAATGAGAGTTGCTTTAGTTAACATATATGAGTTTGTTAGTGGTTACTCTATAACTTATTAATATAGTCAATACACTTGTCAATAAAATGAATTCACATTTGAAATCTATATCGCTGAAGTCTAAGTACTTTTTTATAGAAGAAGACTTTTTGAATTTTTTTTTTTTTATCCCTAGGACATGAGTGAGATTTTTCCTTAAAAAACTGATAAACTTGGTAGGCAGGTCTCATCTATCTACCTGGTCCTCTCTTAGGTATCTACAGTGCAAAGAAGCAATCTTGGCTTGGTGTCCGACCAAGATTGATTCAATTACTGACCTTACCATCTACATGCCCAAGATATGGGAGACCGAGACTTGTCCTGCTTAGAAAACTGATTTTAAAGGTCGCGTGAACTCCGCAGAAAAACATAGGAAAATGATACCGAGGTTCCAAATAAGAAAAATAATATAAAAAAGTCTCATAGCTTATAAATGACAAGTGAAAGAGTATCTATTAACAAGTTATAAGACTTTTATGATATTATTTTTCTTAATGAGAACCTTAGTGTCATTTTCCCAAAAAACATTCAAAATCGCACACGGATATATAAGGGCCTATTTGGATCAAAGAAAAGGTTGAAATGAATGGAATGTAAAATATTTTGCTACATAAGTGTTTGGTTTGCACTAGAAAACAAAATGAGTTGATAAGAAAATTTTTATTCGTTTTGAAAAAATGAGGTAGGAATTTGCCTTGAAGTAAAAATATTATTTAAATATCCATATGACCCAATCACCTTTTTATATCACATTTAAAGTCACATCAAAGGACTTTTGTGTCTTTAAGCATTTCCTTACCTACTTGAAAATTGGTCCCACCAATTTCGGTGGAAATCCATTTTCAATCATATGAGTGAAAATTGGTGGACCCAAGAAAATATTTTCAAGGGACATGAATAACCAAATGGCTGCAGCTGCAGCCTTTCCCTCCTCTTATTTTCCTTGCCCTAACAAATATACAAACTACAATCACAGAGATAATACAACATGCTCTCTCTTTTTAAAAAAAAAAATCAGGGAGCAAACATTTACTACTTGAGATTATAAGTGAAACCAACAAAGATCTCAAAACCATTAACACAACATATCAAAGTTATTACTCCCTTCAATCAATATTGATGTATTATGACAAATTAGGTAGTAGATCTAGGTCATAAATATAGTAGATCTTATATTTATCAACCTTTTCCTAATTTACCTGTATTGATGCTCACTCAACAATAATCAAGTAAGCGAGATTGAGGGAATTGGAAAGATTAATTAGGGTGTTTAAAAAAAAAACATGTCTGATCAACTAACTTTCTTTCTTTAATCTAATTAAATTAGGTAAATAGGTCATATATTAAATATCATAACAATAATACTTCAACCTATCTACTTTCTTGGAAATGGTAGTGACGGCACTAAGTCTTTCTTGGAAATGGTAGTGACGGCACTAAGCCTTGGTTTGGTTTGGGGGTAGGGGAGGGGAGGAGAGGGGATGAGAGAGAAAATGGAGGAAAATCTTGTGGGCCCCACTACAAATAACTTTTCTCCTCTTTTCCCTCCATTTTCCCTCCCCTCCCCTCCCCTACCAAACACACCATAAGAGTTGGATGACTCCGTTTGCAATTGGTATGGTCTTATGGAAAATAGATTGTTTGCAATGACCGAAGTGAGGCTTTTTGGAGGTTGCCATTGAAATTAATGTGGCCACCAATCAATCATTTAATGATAATTTCAACCCCCTCTTTATTTACTTATAACCCAATACCTCCACCTATTCAAATCCTCATCCCTAAACCTTTGGAGTTCTTTGAAATGTTTCGTAATGCAACTGATACACCATTCATTTGCCTTGAGTTACACCTTTCACGTCCCTTGAGTAATTTACCATTTAATGATAATAACTAAAAATTATTAATAGTTATTATTTATGTTGTATGCAACTCCTTATATATAGGTGGTTTCATTCCCATGTAATTCCCACAACTAAGCAAACTCACTACTCATTACCTGATTTCATAGCACTTGCAAATGCAAATTGAAAACTTTCCTCCTTACTTGACCACTCAAAGAAATCACAATATGACAACTGTTGTCCATGCCAATTTCAGCGAAATTGACGACCGAAAGAGTGCTTAGATCATTATCACATGTGTTCTTGCGAAGTCCGCTTCCTATAAGAAGACCTTGTCATATGGTTCTTTGAAGATTGGTATGATTTTGGTGGATGAGCAAGTCTGCCAATCTTGAAGTTTCCTTGACATATGTGTAGTGCTTTCTCGGAACTGTTGAAATTCCCTTCCGTATGTAACGCTTTCCTGTTATTACTTATGGTGACTTGTGAAATACATGCAGGGAACCAAGATTGATGGTTTTGTAATGCAATAGAGACTGTTGGAGCGTAACATGAAAGCAATTGGGGTGAAGTCTATCATGTTGAAAATCTTGAGGTGCTTGACAACAATGATAAATATAAAGTGACCACATACTTTTGGAAGCTCAGATTTCAAGCAAAACATATTTTCAAGACGTAGATTTCTCAATCCCAAAGGAAGCATTCAACTTCGTTCTTCTAAAAAAACCATCACCAATTACACTGCAAAAATGAAGATCTAATTGGATAGAAACACTGAATGTTTAACTTAATGTAGTGTTGCTCCGAAAATTCGCAGCTGACGCATTTTAACAAAAACAATGCTGGAATGGAACAACTATTACAGTCAATGTTGTCATGTTTGCAAAGATTAAGAAAAACAAAGGTAACAAAGTGACTACGATAATGACATGTCATGCCCATTTCTTTTGATTATTTAACATGGTGAACAAAGTGATTGCGTAGGAATAGCATTGATCATCAGATTGAAAATAAAAGGTTATAACATTAAACATCCACTGATGAGTAACATGACTATATATAATATAGTTTATGGTAGATCCACAAATGTTGGCCCAGTTTACTTATTCTATTGACAAAGTTTGTATTTTTCGCTTATGATGAGGCCCGCACTGTCACATTCTAATATGGGCTATATTATCGACTTAAACCCATGATTATAATTATGCCTTATGCAATCTTGCTTGGTTTATTTCCATTAGTGACGTTGCCTCGCATACGGAACTTTGATCTATCATCAAGGGTTAAACACAAACACAACAACAAATTTAAATTTTGGACATATTATCGTGCAGTATGCAACGTCCCGTTACAACCATAATCTGCAGGCTGAAAATTAACACACAACATAGGTTGTGCACACAACATCTTTATCTTTGGGCATGCCCCACATTAACTAGAACTAGGGGTGGAAACAAGTAAGGCAATATGTCGGGGAGGGCCTGTGGCCTAGTCTCTTAAGAGCCTGGTCAGACCTGCTTGTTAGTAAAAAAAAAAAAATTAAGCCAAGGCTTATTTAAAGGCATGTTTTGATTAACAGGCAAGGCCTAGGCTTACTAATAAGCTTATTAGGCCTGTCAGGCCGGCCTGGACCTGCTAATTACTCTATGCTAACAAAAAAAAAAAGTAGGACTCTTTTGTAGTGAGGCCTATGGCCTATCAATTAACCTACTTAAAAAGTTTTAAAATTATAGGCTTCATTAACAGGCCAAGTCAGGCCTGTATACAGGCCGAAAAAGGCCTATAACATACCACAGGCTAGGCTCAGGCCATCTAGTTACAAAACATGCATGGCTTGTTAAGGCAAAAATCTAGTCCGGCTTGGCCTATTTCCACTTCTAACCAGAACAAGGACTTTTGGGAAAATCAAAGGAGCCTTATGATCTAACCAACCAGACATTTATAGAAAACTTAAGTGGGTCAGATAATTAATATGATGTCTTAATTATACAGTTTACAGCACACTGCTATTATATATAGAGTTAGACACACACACACATAATGCAGAAACTGCAGTCTGGCAGGCATATATTTTATTAGGCATTGATCACGAAACTTTTAACAGCTTTCAAAGTATCTCTGAGGATCCTCTTAACGACAAGCAAGGATCGAGGAGGCACATCATGGGACTTGGTAGAGTAATTGTAAACAATGTGAAAGGAAGCTGTAAGAATACTGTGGGGCCCATCGTCCTTAGGTATGTCATCAGGGACAATGGCAAAACCTGAGGGCAAAATACCAACCATGTCCGGGTCTGCTCCCTCCAATAGGGCAGTCACCGCTGGTTCGTCCACTGGTGCATACACCACATAGCTACCACTTTTGTCAGTGTAGCTCTCTTGAATGTAGTGTATCACATCAGTGCCCTCGTCATCCTGCAAATAAATATCCCAAATTATTCAACTTCATTTCCTTCAAATATATCCCACATGTTGCAATAATAATATACCAGTAGGTGCACAAGGCTCCCATTAGGCAGGGTTTAGGGAGGGATATTACGTAACCTTACCCTTATATATAATCGGAAAGGTTGTTTTCAAGATATGAACATGTGACCTCTAGGTCACCCCATGATATAAGTTAATTATAAAATTTTTTTTAAAAAAAGAGAATGAGTACAAAAAAGATAGGGGAAATTATACATAACGGGATCTCCTGGACTTTTTATTATGTATAGATAACATTCTTAATTAAACTTTGAAACTTCACAATGAATCACAAACTATTTTTTTTTTTATATAACTCATGTATATATATCATACTCTCCACAATTGAGTTCAAACTCACAATCTCATGCTTTAGAAACCTTCAAGGGAAGTGTTTGGTATTTTGGTTGGGCTACAAGATTCCACGAATCCCCTAAACTCTTACAATTATGCAAATAACTCCTTTACAAATAGTTTTGTTCATTACTTATCTGTTCGCGCACGCTCACGCACACACATATTATAAAGCTTAGGGGTTTACGTGCATATAACTTAAAACTTGAGGGTTAACATTCACGCGAAAAATAATTTAAGGGTATATGATTGATGGTTAAAATTTATCACTACATGATTGAAAGTTTAAGTAGTTAATTATAATGTTTTAATTGCGTATAATTCAAAGTTTATGAAAATTTTAATTTAGACATATTTAAAAAGAAAAAGAGAAACTTACAGTAACTTGCATCAAAGAGACACGATTTGCAGGATCTTTGCCCTTAACAATGTAGGACAGTTCTTGAACACAAAGCCCCCTCGCAAGCATATCCCACTGTCATTAATCCATCACCCAAACGTCAGAGACACTGATCCAATAAACATTAGTATTCAAACTTGCTCAACAAATAAAATATATATATCTTATATTAAATATATGACTTAGTTGACTTTTTTTTTTTGGAAAGATTAAAGAAGCTAAATAAGGTACTTATTCATATTATATGTTAATGAGACAAATTAGTTTGGATGAAAAAATGATAAATATAAATACTTTAAAACAATTTAATTAGCTTTCCCGATAATCTCTACAAAAAAAATCAACTATTTCTTATATTTAAAGTCAGATATTGTAGAATAGAATATACACACATTTTTTGCTAAAAATACTCTTCCAGAGGATCGTATCCAAACTATGGTTAGTTATTCAAATTTCTAAGTATATCCTATGTAGTTTTTTCATTGACTTTACGCGGAGCCACAAATTAATCCTATTTATGGTTGGTTGTTCAAAACAATATCTTCTTGTTTTAGTAGACTCAGCCTATAATAATTAGGGTTTAGGAGTTATAAGTTCCATTTACACACACACTAGAGATTTAGATTCCCTGGACTGGTACATCTTTAACAAGCTAGGCATAGAGAATAATAATTAGGGTTTATGAGTACCATGGATCGGTAACGGCCATTACGAAGGAAGTCGAATAACCGGCGAGGAGCGATCCGAAACCTTTGAGAAGTGGAGAAGACGATAGAAGTAGCAGAAGGTTGTCCAGGTTCAGCAACGTGCTCTCTAATGGCGACCCTAACGTCTTCACTATCTTTAGAAGATGAAGGCAACCGGTTCCACTGGTTTCTTAGGACCCCACTTATCTCAGTACAGAAGGTCCTTATCATCCTCTCTCCTAACTTCAACATACCCATTCTTCCAGTTTCAGGTATGGTCTTGAGTGTATCTTCAGGAGGAGCATATTTTTCTTTGAGAGTTTGAGAGTACTCATATTGGCGAACCAAAGCTGAAACCCAACGAGTTGCTCCAAAAGCAAAACCTGATTTGATTAGGTTCCTGAATGTCAAGTTTAACTCTCTATTGTCTGCTTCCACATGCTCCACCCACGTAATCTGCACATCATCAATAGGGTTTTTCTTTACTTTATTTGAAACAATATCCATCTTTTGCTTATGACCAGCTCATGATATTATCTACACACACTCCTTCGATCCTAAATATAAGACTCACTTTGATGTTAAAACATTAATAATACCACACGTGTGATGTTTAATCTTAGTAACCAAATTAACTGGTTAATGTACTACAGAACACCCATGCATGTGAGTTACGTTTCTACCAAAGTCTAGACTTACGACCCTTGTTTATAGGGATATTCTGCCTCAACCTCAACTTCATGGATACCTTTAGATGTTACTCCCTCCGGTTCTTAATATAAGACATATTTTGAGATTTGATCTCGATCCCAAATATAAGATACGGTTTTCATATTTGTCAATATTTTTATAATTTACCTCTAGCAATGATCCCTCAACAATAATAAAAAAGGAGAGGGAATTAAGCAAGATAACTATAACTAGGGTGTTTTAAAAAATACATGTTATTTTAAATAACTTAATTAACTCTCTTAATCTAATCAAATTAGGTAAATATGTCATATTGAGGACAAGAGGGAGTCTATATTAAGGACAGGAGGTACCTAGTATGTAGTATTTTGTTTTAGAAAGTCAGCATTATTGTTCTAAAGTTATAAGTAGAATTGAACATGTGACCTCTTTCTTATTAAGAGCTTTCATATTACTAGGCTACAATGTGGTCATTTACCATGATGTTATGTGTGTGTGTGTACCTTGGAGTATCCATGATGAGGCATGAATTGAATGAAGCAACCAGAAGGCCTTCTTCGAAAATTGATGGAAGAATAAGGAAAATACTTCTCCAACGATACGTCTACGATGGCCCAAGTTGTATCAGAGAGCTTCTTACAGTATCTGGCAAAATAACACTCTCTAGTACGCACCAGTGCTGTTGCCATTTGGAATTCGCCACTCATCTGCCAACCAAAAGCTACAACATTCAGCCATTGAATTATTTACTTATTTTTCAGACCAAAAAAAAAAAAAAATTTATTTATTTATTGAGATTTTGTGTATAAATAATATTTTATTATCCTACACAAATTTTCAAGTACGTGCGTGCATGCAACATTTGAAGGGCTAGCTATAGCAATTAATTCTATCAAATTGTAATCATCAACCTAATATTCCTCTATTTACCATCTCTAACATATATATAGAACTTTCTTAATTATGAAATAATCTTGTTTAATTAAGAGGAAGAGCGTTCATTAATATTGTAAGTGTATGTATATGGTGAGTTCGACTACAACAACATCATTGCTAATTGAATGCCATTTCTTAAAAACAAAAATTAACATCATATATGTAACAAAATTCGAATTGATTTGGCAAATCACTTGAAATTTTAGCTCAAAATACTTCCTCCTAAGGAGATCATCTTTAGAAAGTAATGTATTGCGTAAACTTAAAAGAGATCGAGATACAGAGAAGACAGAAAGTGGATATCTTATTTATAAGATGAAATCGAAGGAAGCTTGAAAATCATTTGAAATGACAATGAATGATTATGCAAGACTTTCTATATTGTAGCTAGAATTTTAAAATTATGAACCAAATATTGGAATGTATAATAGCCTTTCATAAAAAAGCATTAATAGATAATATTAACTTACAACTTGCAATCTTCCATCTAAGCTCCCTTCAACTCCATCGATCAAAATTCCCAGCATCGTTGCTCTCGAAACTATGTTGAAAAACACATCCGACCATTTCTCCTGAAAAATTACACACAAAATATTAGTGGGGCAAAAGAGATACACACAATGGTTATAAGTGATTTTATTACTACACACCAATATTGAATGAATAAGAAAATGGGTAAATCTTCGCTCATTGTGTTCTGTTAAATTTAAATAAATTCTTTACACACACACACACACACACACATCAGAAGTTGCTGAAATATAGCCGAAATTATCTACCTATAATCTCAATAGAAATCTTTTATGTGCGTATTAAATGTAACCGTATAATAGACAATTAACAATAATAATTAAAAAAAACTATTCCTCATGTCCTTGTTTTAGTTAAGATCTTCAAATAGTTATACCGCTAAAATTTAAATTTAAACCATCACTATAGAAACTGAATCCAAAATAAATAAATAAGTTAACCTACCACATCCATAAACCATTCAGCAATATCAATTGGGTTCATTCTAAGATAAGCAAAATCTCGAGAAGCTTCAACATCATAAGCTTCAGCAGGAGTAGCCTTCAGTTTCAAATCACTTTCAATGGGGCGAGAGTCAAAGAAGGGTAAATATTCAGGCTCACCAATCTCAACCATCTTAATTATCTGTTTTAGAGTCTTATCCACATCCCCAAAGTGTCTCATGTATTGAACACCGTTTAGGGTTTCATATTTCTCTTTTCCCTCTAGGCGCTGCCAAAATATATCTCCTGAAACAACCAGCTTCTTTAATTCTTCCATGGCTGAACCCGAAAGCTCGATGATGCTTGATCTCATTGGCTCTGCACTGAAAGACATTACTAGAAGAAGGTCACTTGCTCGCTCTGGACTGTTGATTCCAACATTTTCATCTGTATTTGCATTTGAGGTTGAACCAGAGCCACTTGCTTCCTGATCATTTGAAGCATCAGACTGAACTCATGTATAAGGTAATAACGACAAAACAAAATAGATAGGTTAGGCAAAATCACAAAAATAGATAGGTTTACTCTTAGCATTATTATAGTTTTTAGTATATCTCTTTGAATTCTACTCAGACATACTACTAATTACGTTTTACACTTGCGAGAATAGGAGTGATCAGACCCTTGGTGAAACAAGTACACAATATGAGTACAAGTCCAAATTAAATGGAGAGTCAAATCTCAAAAGACTCTTTTATAGGGGAAAAGGCTATATGGTACTTCACTAAACCTCGTGTTAGTTAGACCCTTCATAAGAGGCCATTTCCGACCTCATTAATGAGGTGCTCTCAGATTTTGACTGGAAAATCACTCAAACATATAATCTCAAAGTATGAATTTCAGGAAAAATGTGTTTGTATGTGTTGTTTCAAAACCATATTTACTAGACACATTGTACTTACGTTTCATACTTGCACATGAATTGAATGATAGGCATACAAGTGAAGACACCCATGAAGTTTTAAGACATGGTACTAAGTATGCTTTACACTTGGGTGGGTAAATAGCAGGGAGACAGACTCACTATTATAAGCATAAATATAAGTCTAAAGAGAGAATACAATCTCAAAAGACTAGTCTGTTGGGGAATAAGGTACCAAGCTCCCCAATGGCCATGATACTTTACTCGGCCTTCTAAGAATTATACCCTCCATGTGTTTTCTTCGAGATTATTAGGTGCTCTTACCTAAAGACTAGAATGTTAGGTGGGAGAGAGCTCATGCGACTTATAAACAAAATTTCACTTCTTAAGCACCCGATGTGAGATTTATCTCCCTTAAAGAAATATAAACATGTGCATTATGCGAATTTCTAGAAAAATAAAGTAACTAATATGCATATGCATATGTATTGTTGTTTCAAAACCATGTTTACCAAATCAGACAGTGACGATTTTGATGTTAAGATCTCATTCGTCATAATTAGCCTAAAGGCCTGGCTAAACATCCTGATATAAAAAAAAATACATATGTTTTAACCTAGGACAATAGGAATTAGGCTTTATATGAGAATGGATTTGTTAGAAGTGTGTGTATATATACATGCATCTTATGATGAATAAGTTTTAAACTTGGATGAGAGGCTCAAACATTAGCATTAGCAATTACAGCCCTAATTTTCATTTCTGAGGAATTTTGTTAGAGAAATTAGATGAAATTAAACAAGAGGGATGTTGATATTCCATTTGTAAAACCAAGCTAATTAATTACCTTGTTTAAATCTAAATAATCCAAGCGCCTTCCTGATCTTACCCTGCTTTGATCCATCTCAGCAATTTCTCGTTTCAAAAAGCTGATCACACAAAACCAAAGTCATATAAACTTTTCTTAAAATTCAAACATAATTTAGATAAACCACAAATCAAAGCACCTATACATCAGGTCAAAATGCTTAAACATCAAATCTCAAAGGAATAGCTAATTCTATTATATATCTTGAAACCCTACTCCATCAGCGACTCATCTTGACTCTCAATCAATCCTGGCATTCTATCGTAGTCTTCGTCGTATCCTTCAAACTCATTTCCATTCTGATGACTACTACCTTCCATACCTCTCCAATTGAAGATGCTAGCTATATATGCAAACACATGCCAAACTAGTTAATTAAAAAAAAAAAAAAAACTCGAATCATGAAATTGATCCGAAGCAGCAGTTTAAAACCAGAACGAAAATGCAAAAATGACTATATAGAACCTGTAAAACTATAAACTCAATTTGTAGCTAAATATAAATCACCCAAGAAATTTCTACGATGATGAGAACTACTTTTAATCAAACTGGGGTATATATACACATAGAGAGATCATGGGAGAGGATTAATCTGAGAAATTGTAAAAGGAAAAGGAGGTTTATATAGAATAGAATTAATCAACACATACAGATACAATGAACAGAACGAATTCTTTAATTTTCTCCGAGTAATAATAATGTACAAAATCTGATATCAGTTAATGTGAGTAAATGTTTGATAATAAATTAATTAAAAGCCAACAGATTCACAAAAGCCTATTGTTGGGTTCAGTGTATTGATTCACAGTTCAGTTGCGGCTGGAGCCTTACGTGGCAACCCACATATACGAGTTTCAGAAGTAAAAAAATAATAATAATAAAATGAATTCCCTATAGTATGTACATTTTTTCTGATTTTTTTCCCCGTTTGACCAAAACTTGTTGGGATTCAAAGTCGGAATATTTTGCCATTTTATTTGGATATTTTTCTTGCTATGGGATGAAACAGCATTTCATTCCGAAAGAAACAAACTTTCCTTAATATATGTGTGATTCCGTTACACAGTTTTTTGGGTCTACACTCTGTGGTCATCACAATTCACAAGCACCTAGTTTCTCATTGCTGTCATCACTGTGATGAGATATCAACAGTTTAAATATAATTTAAACGGTCTAAATTTAAATTTTTAAATTTTTAAATTTTTAATGATAAATTCAAAGTGATAATTGTAAGATAATCTTTATTTTTAATTTTACATATATTAAAATAAAAATTTATTTATATAAAAATAAATTAAATTTAAACCGTCCAAAATCAATCTAATAATATAGCCAATTGATGAATAGGAAATGCGATCCCCAGTTTTTTCCCGTATATATCCACTGGAAAAAAAAAAAAAAGGTCCCCCAAACTTTCCATGCGGTTGGGTTAGACCAGCCCATACAAAAATTAAAACCAAAATCATATTATTATGATGATCACTAGAGATGTGACAGGGCATGCTTTTAAACTCAGAATGTTTGTGGAGATTATCCACCAAGAAAATTTTCATTTCTCACATCATATATCAACAAGACTACCGTATCATTCTCACATCTGTAGCTAAATTTTAACACATAATTTTAGGTTATGGAACAAATCCTTATTAAATGAAATAGGCCAATCTGTTATACATATATTGTTTATATAAGCATGAGGTTAACCGTTACCTGAGGTCCGATAAGCATTGGACCTCAGCTCTTACTATAGCTTCAGGGTACGGAGACCCGAGGACAGAAGATAAGAGTAAGCAGCACGCGTGAAGACTGCGGGAAGACCCGGCCGACCAAGAATATTTAAGATTTGAACATATAAATGTATCGTTCTTTATGAACAGACAGCTACGCCACAGTTAATGTTGTATCAGTTACACAATACTTTATTTGCTCCGATGCTCTACTCTGATAAAGAAAGAAAAAAAATATTTCGCTTTTGAAAATGGGATGTTACATTTTTGGTATCAGAGCAGTTGTCCTGGCATAGATCTGACTAAGTTGTTCCAAACCTTTTGGTGCCGAAGGCAGGGCTAGTTTATGTGGGTAAGTCAATCAGTCGCCGTGAATTCGGTGAGACTCCCATGATAGACACTTACCTGGCCAATCAGTTTGATTAACGAAGTTAGGTTCTAAGCCTTTTTAAACTTGGAGTATATTTTGAAAAAGAATACTGGTATAACCCTGCTGTGACGTTGTAGTGATGAACGAAGATAGATCTCCAGACATAAACTACTATAAAACAAGTAAGATCAATCGCACGTATGTCCGTTATTCCCTAGATGATAGGGTTAAGACTAAACACAGAGCTGGTGTACCCACCGCCTGTACCTATGCCGAAACAGTATCTGATAATCCTGACAATCCTGATAACCTTGATAATCCTGATAACTCTGATCATTCTGATAATTCTTATAACTCTGATAAATTCAGATAACTATGATCATTCAGATAACTTTGATCATTCTAATAACTCTGATAATTCTGATAACCCTGATAATTCTGATAACCCTGATAATTCTGACTCTGATCATTCAGATAACTTTGATCATTCTAATAACTCTGATAATTCTGATAACCCTAATAATTCTGATAACCCTGATAATTTTGATAACCCTGATAATTCACATCATTCATGTAACATCCTCCTTTTCCAAAAGCAATATAATTTTTTTTTTCAAAATATCATTGCAAAATCATCAGAGTAGAGCAATAGAGCGATTGAGTAACTGATATGTATATATAAAACGCTGTAAGTCTGGCTGGTTACAACAGCGGTACAGTAATCGCATGGTTCAAAAGTACATAACGACAAAAGAAAGGCTTCCGCCGGAACAACGAAAGGAAGTCCTCAGCTGGATCTTTTATGCGGGCTGCTTGCCTCTCTCCTCGGCACTCGGTCCTCCTGACCCTGACGCTATATTAAGAGCTGAGGTCCATTGCAATTGGACCACAGGTAACGGTTAACCTCATATTTACATATACAGTATATGAACTACAGACAAAAACAACATCAACAGTATAAGAACACATAGTACAAGCATCTCCCAAACATGTGTACCCTGGCAGCACCTAGGCCCCCTGCAGCGTAATCCTGGCGGCACCTAGGCCCCTGAACCCTGGCGGCACCTAGGCCTCTGACAATCGTATCCTGGCAGCACCTAGGCCACTAACAAGCGTATCCCAATACCCAACAACCATAACAACAGACAGTGGGTCAAAACGTATTCAGGGATATCCTATCAACATAACAACGTACTTGTTAAGGATCTATCATTACGACGGACATTTTTAGTCAAAATGACCATTTTACCCCTGACCCCCTAATCGGCGGAATTTCGCCAGCACTTCGTTACTTTGACCCTAATCTTCCAAAATTTCAACATAACTCCTACTCCAACATAATTTTCGAAATATAAACCATATTAATTAATGATTTACATCATAACAGGCATTTTAGGTAAAAATTACCATTTTGCCCCTGATGCCCCTAATCGGCGGAATTTCCCCAGAGCTTCGCTATTTTAACTCTAATCTTCCAAAATTTTGCCAGAACTTCGACCCCATCATGATTTTCGAAATAATGACTAAAATAACCCTATCATATGATATCTAATCATACTTAGAAGATTAAAGACTAATATAGCATTTCTACCCTAACTACCGAAAGAACTACAGAAGCTTAAGTACCGAAAAACTTACCCAGAGCTTCGCTGCTTTTTTCCCCCCAGAGCTTCTCTCTCTAAAACCTCTCTCTATGTTTCGAAATTCTCAAGAGAGAATGGTGTGAAGAATGAAGAGGCAAAGGCCTCTATTTATAGAAGAATTTTGGGTCTAACTTGGTAATTTTCCCTTCCATTTTAAACCATGGAATTTTTGCTTCATTCTCCACCCCTCAAACCTGCATGCCGACCTCCCCCCCTTATGTGGCACACAATGACATCATCCTTGATGATGTCATCAACTTGTCCAAGAAGTTTCCTACCGATAAAACCCCGTTTCAGTGTTTAAATCGCGTAATCTTGTAAAATCTTAGAAATCTGGAATCACAACTTTGAAGACCTTCTCTTTCTCTTCAAAAGTATCTAGGTTAACTTAATTTTTGATTCCATTCAGGGTTCCAACGGTTCACCAAGTTTCTCGAAAACGTGCTCTGTTACTTTAACGAACTTTCGAAAACATCAACCTCTGGACAAGAATTCACTGATTCCAAATATGTCCAGGAAATTCTCAACTCAATAATTTATTTTCTTCAAATTCTAAAATTTGTGACTATCTGCCTTTTTCACAGATTACCCTATTTCGTCTTATTATCAAAATGCTCCACTGATCTCGGAAATAACTCCCGGAACCGTCTACTTCAAGATAAAAATCCACTCTTTCATATTCTTTACTGACTTTAGAAATCCTGTTCCTGGTTCTCTAGATAGGATCCAATTCCTATCGGTGTTTATTTACCTTTTCTATTCTTTTACTTTAATTAATTAATTAAGAGTTTTAATCCAACACTCCTTCATCATTTCCTTTATATTTTTTTTTCTTTTTCCCTTAGGATATTGGCACACACACATTTATATATATATATATATATATATATATATATATATATATATATATATATATATATATATATATATATATATATATATATAATTAATTATGTAATTATTATTTTAATTATTTTTACATAATTTTTCACAAAATTTTCCTATTGGCCCATACTTGTATTTAGGCTTAAAATTACTTAATCTCACCAATTTTTCTTCATATTTTCCAATCAATTCGAAAATATATTTATGCTAATTTTTAGCCATTAACCATTAATTATAGAATTTTACACCATTTATCACAATTATTTCATCATTCAAGCTTAAATAATTAACCAATAATTATTTAATCAATCACTTATTATTTGCTGACAATTTCCTTATTTAGAACTAATTACTTCCTCTCAAAATCTGAACTAACATTGCTATTTTATCTCCCATGTAAAATATCAATAATTATGGAGTTAGTTATGATCTCCAAATACTTTATAATTGTTATTTTACAATTTTTTCCAAGCTTATAATTTATTAAATTACCAAAATTAGAGACAATATATTCTCTCAATTTTAATAATTATTTTACTACCTCTCAGGATTTTTCATAATTTTCCTAAGTTATTAATGTCCTACAATGGTATTTTCGTCATTTTGGCACATTATTATTCTCCTCCTAATTTCCAAGAGATTTTTCCTTTAATTCCCACAGTACTTTCCTTAGAAAATAAGATCATTATGATATTTTCTCTAATTCAAATTTTAGGGTATTACAATTCATCCAGAGGCGACAACTTCGACTACCCGGAGATCGGAGATCTTGACAACAACTCTGGCGCAGACTCTGATCATCTTCAGTTTGCCCTAGACAAATAACACCATCCTAACTCGGTATACCACCTCGAATCAATGGCTAGAATGCCTTCTAAACCGGAGGAACCTATAGGATCAGACCATTCATCCGATGATGACAACCGTGAGTATTTTCAGCTGCTAAGCTATCGAGACGACTCCAAGAGTGATTCTTTTTACGAACCAAACCTCCTACGACATAACCTAGATACAAACGAAAGGCTGATAGGCGTCCTACGAACAGAGTACTTGATGGAGGATCAACACAGTGAGACTAGCAAAGGGATGTACTTCCGATATCTGGAACAGGTCAAAACGATTTATGCACAGAGAAATGGGTTTCCCTACTAGCTAGACGATTGGGTGATATCGACCTTATATCTCTTTCCCCGAGACCGCTTCTGGATGGAACAGACGAATAAACTCTTAGATGGAAAACGTACAACCAATTTCTACTCCTTTCTAAATCATCTTCAAGGGCTAGTTTTAGGCAGTATGTAAGCAAGTAGTTATTAATACAATGATAACATGGAATATAAGGTATAACTACTGGTGTTAAAACCAGCTAAATAATATGACATATTTTGCTATGAACGTTATGTGGAATATATGTTTGTTTAAAGGGTTAAATTATCCCTTAAAAATTGTCATTCTTAAATAGAAAGATAGGATGGAAGATTTGCAAGGAATCGGAGTCCTTAGAGGCCGAGGCCGAGGCCGAGGTCAAGGTGGAAATAAAGGTAGACAACCACGAGTGGTACCGGTCCCAATATAACATCTTGAACAACAAGGTGAGTTGCAAGAGATGAGTGGAAAGTCGAAAGAGTAGAAGACTCTTATTGATACCCTCCTTGCGTAAAGACAAGAAAGACAAATTGAGAGACAATTGGAATCCCGTCGTCGATGAAGTGTGACTTAGAAGAGCTACGTAGATCAAGGAATGTCAACAAGAATAATGCAAGTCATGACGGATTTTGCCACAGAAACCCCACACAGAAAAGGAAGTTACCTTGGGTCAACTACCAAGGAAAGGGCAAGAAGTCACCCGCATCGACAACAGAACTATCCGAGGATGTCGAGACCCCGACCATGTCGAAATGCGGGAACTACCATCCCAATGTTAAATGTAATAGGAGATGTATTTGCTACAAATGTCAGAAGTCGGGGCACATTATCAAGGACTGTCCCCAAGAAGCTGCGGAGATAGAGCCACATAACTCAGGTCAGATGATAGCATTAACCGAAGTGGAGGCTGGAGAATCTCCAGAATGGTCCAAGATACTATCGCTCAGTAAAAATCCATTTCAGATATAAACCGATCCGGGTGCTAAACCGATCATTTACTTTTGATGCTTATACGGATCCTTTTGGGATGCATACATATATATTAGCTACACCATTAGGTGTGAACTTTTTAGCTTATAAATATTGTCTAGAACCAAATTACGAGTATAATATAGATCTTATTACTACTTCACAACATCAACGACATTCTCAATTGTGTTAAACTAGCGCCATATCAAATGACATCGAACGCAATATAAGAGCTGAGAAAGCAACTTGAAGAACTACCAGAAAAAAGGGTCTATTTCAAGCCAACATATCATCTTAGAAATTCCCAGAATATTCTTAAAGAAGGAAAACAAGAGTTTGTGACTTTGTATCAACTACCGTCGTAGGGACGAAGTAACTATCAAAAACAAATATCACCTTCCAGATCGACAATCTACCCAAATATCTAATTCTTACGTCTTAGATCAACTTACACTCGTAACACCACCAACTGCAATTCAAAACTAGCATTGTTCTAAATATAGCTTTCAGACTAAATATGAGAATTTTGAAATCTCTGGTGATGCCTTTCAAACTAAATGCACCTACCTTGTTTATAGAGTACTTAAACAAAATTTTCTCTCAAACACATAGGTAGGTTAATAGAGGTGTTGATTGACGACGTCCCTATCTCTTCGAAATAAGAAGAGAAACACAAAGAACAATGACGATCGTAGCGAGTATACTAAAGAAAGACGCGACTCTTTACTAAATTAAGTAAATATGAGTATTGGCTGTCAGAAATAAACTTTCTGGGCCATGTTCCATGACGCGACGATGTTGTTAATTATTTCAGCAAAGTGGAAGCAGTTCTGGAATAGAAATAGCCAGAAATAGTAACATAGATATGTAGTTTTTGGGTCTAGCGGGATAGTATCGCAGATTCATGTAGAATTTCTCATAACTTGCCATTGACAAGGCTCACGAGTAAAAATCAAATCATTTGTGTGGAACAAGGACTGTGAGACGAGCTTCCATAGATTGAGGAAGAAGTTGGTTACAGCACCAAGAAATTGGTTATCCCAAATCCAAGTAGATTTTATAGTGGTACTGAAAGAGATTTGCCGAGCCCTCACAAAATAACCAAGTTCAATAAAAGATTTGCAGTAATAGGGAACCTGGATCGTTTTCCCAATGAATTCGCAGCGGGTTTGATTGGAATAACAGTGAAATAGAAACAGTAAAAATGGGGAGGTTTTTGGTTCAAACAGATTAGAGAAGAGATAATAGAAACAGATAGAAAAAACGTTAATAAACTGAAACAGATTAAAAACGACCAACCCAACGTTTAGATTCCAGAAACTTCCTTCCTTGAGCAAAATATGAACGAACTCGCGTTTGGTTCGGATGAACCGAGATCTCGCATCCGTCCGAAATTCCCTCGACTAGACGATCGCCTAGCATTTATTCGAACAGTGGCGTCTCATTGTACGATCGCACGCAACACTTTAAACCTAGTCCGAACTCGGTCCTTGGGACGAACCAAACCGAATATTAAATCTAATATTCGAACTATTTTCGAAATCGATCTCGATAAGATGAAAACAGAATCGAGAAACCCTAATCCGATTAAGCCTAGGCTCTGGACGAATCATGGAATCCTCACGTTGGATTAATCATAGAAGTTTAGCCGAGCATGGTTGGAATAGAAGAAGAAAAGACGAAGAACATGAAGAACATTTGAGAGAAAACTAAAACTTCGTCTTTAATCCAAAACGTGTAAAACGTGAATGAATTAATGCGTAGAATGAATGTGTGACGGCTGCCTCACTTAAAGATAACCTAAAAACGAATTAGGTCTAATGGTTCAGCCCAAAACGAAAATAAAATAAAGATGGGCTTTAATTACAAAATTCGAGCCCAATTAAAATCCAGAATTGTTCATCTGACTTTGGCTCCAAAATTGACCGCCTTCTTGTCCGAATTGGCTCTTTATGTCTTCATAACAATTGTAGCTCTCTGAATCATCTGAAATATGAGACAAAAATGAGGCAAATCCGATGTCTGGTTCAAGAGTTATGGTAAAAATAGTGAAGCAATACAAAACTGAAATTTATCGATAAAAATGGCTAAAATTACAATCTAAGGCCCAAAGCCTAAATGCACATAAAAGCCATTATTTATTAATTAAAGAGTCCTAAATATTGATCAAGAGATAAAAATAAGTGTATTAAATATTCAATTATCAGGTACCAGTAGGTATGGATTGGGATATGTCTTGCTGCAGCAGGACAGCGTGATGACTTACACCTCTCAAGCCTCTCAAGTCGAACTAATCTACACATGACCTAGAATTAGTGATTATCATGTTTGCTTTAGGAATATGGAGGCAATACCTCTACGGTGTGACCATAGAATCGTACTGCTACCACAAGTGCTTGAGAAACCTTTAGAAACTCGATAATATATAGCATCGCTAGATGAAGTTACTATAGTACTACGATTTAGAAAGTAAGTATCATCCAGATAAAGTAAATATCGAGTAAGTACTCTCCACAGAAAATTTGTACCAGTGTCTCACATGACAAATGTGTTGTCGCGGTGTATGGACACCACGGAAACACTATATATCAAAGTACGACATGACAAAATCCTTGTAGTCGAGCCGGAGCGAATTCTCGATCACCGAGAGAAACGACTTAAAAATGTCCTGATAGAGTACGAAGTATCGAAGTATAAAATGACAGTATCTTTTAGTCAAGCTAAAGCGGATTTTAGTTTTCAAAAGAAGTAACTCAGAGATAGGAGTATTCCGATTGTGAAGTTAGTCTAGAAGGGGTTGTCTCCGGATGAGACAATTTGGGAAAAAACGATAGTAGATACATTCTGGAGTTATAAACTAGAAGTCTAGTTAGTACAGAACAAATTTCGAGGACGGAATTTTATTTAACGGGGGGAGAAATGTAATACCCGGATAATTATTTATCTTGAATATTATATTGTGATAAGAAAATACCTATTATTAATAGGTGAATATGTGGTCTCAAATCTTGTGTGGTATGTATCTTATTTTTCTAGGGTAATTTCTTTTGAAATTAGAATGAGCAAAGTGCCAAAAATCCTTAAACACATTTATGGGTCATAAAATACCCTGAGATTATTATGATATGTCTTAAGAGGCAAATAAATATTTATTAAAAATAGGAAAGTATGTTGTCTCTAATTTTAGTAATTTATGGGATTATTTTCCTTGAAAATAAAAGAGGCAAAATCCAATATTATTTTGGGGAACATAAGTTTCCTATGATTTTTAAAATAATGCATGGTGCATAAATGACCAATGTAAACAAAATAGTTGTGAGAAAATAATTAATCCAATTTAAGAAAATTGTCAATAATTAGTAGATAATTAAATCTCCATTTATTAGAGATTAATCAACATGTTTCAAAGGTATAATTAAGGATGTGTGACCCTAATTAAAGACTAATAGCTAAGTTTAGCATAAAGGTAATTGTTAATTAATTAAGTATGATTAAGAAAATGTATAAGATTAAATACATGAAATCCCTAAAGCTTAATTGACCAACAAATGATTACTAATCATAAGATAAAGATACTAAACAATCTTATTAAGCAACTTTGACAAGTCAAAACATGAATCAATGGTTAGGATTGAATCTCATAAAGCAAGATCCAAAGGTTTACAATAATTCTAACATTTAAAAAGCCTAAATCCATGTTATTAGCTAAGAACCAATGAAAGAATTTCTTGCTAATTAATATAAGATGATTAATACATAATACAAATTAAAATCAAGAGTTGAAAAGTCAAAAAAAAAGGGGAGGGGGAGCCGTGTGTGTGTGTGTGTGAGCATGTGTGAGTGTGTGTGTATGTGCAAGTGGGTAGGAAAGAGAAAAAGAAAAGAAGATATTTTGATGAAAAGCAAATAGGATAAAAGAGAACCGATAGAAATTAAATCGTATCTTGAAATATATGAACTAAGTAACTAACATCAGGACTTATTATAAATAAGTGTATTTTTATCCCGGAGTGGGTTATCTCCGAAGTCATTTCCGTAACCGACGGGGTTTATCCTAAAATGACTAAAAGGCTAGTAAAGACCCCTAATTGGACCATAATCCTTGATATTTAAAGTACTTCTCAAGTGATTACATAATTGACGTACTGGCTTGATCATTGCTGTAATATTAGAAATATCTGTTATACATATATTGTTTATATAAGCATGAGGTTAACCGTTACCTGAGGTCCGATGGGCATTGGACCTCAGCTCTTACTATAGCTTCAGGGTACGAGACCCGAGGACGGAAGATAAGAGTAAGCAGAGTAAGCAGCACACGTGAAGACAGCGGGAAGACCCGACCGAGAATATTTAAGATTTGAACAGATAAATGTATCGTTCTTTATTAACAGACAGCTACGCCACAGTTAATGTTGTATCAGTTACTCAATACTTTATTTGCTCCGATGCTCTACTCTGATAAAGAAAGAAAAAAAAATATTTCGTTTTTGAAAATGAGATGTTACAGTTGCATTTAAATTAATCCAAATCAAGCCAGAGAGAACTTTTCATATAATAAGCTCATTGTCAAGACCTGAATAGTACACATAAAAGAATTAAAGATGTCAGAGCAATTGGGCTCAATTGACCCCAAGCATATTAAGTTTTGGTTTAAGCAAAATGTTGCGAATTCAGGATTCGTGGGGATGATAAATGCAGTACTCTCTTCCGCTAGGTGAAAGACGACAAAAAATAGAGAAACATGAAGATATTTTCACCAAAAAAGAATATATCAATGCGTATAAATATTTAACCTCGTATTGTTTTTTCTTTCTATGCACAGGTATCCTTTTATTAAAGGCATCCTGTTCGAGATACTGTTGGGCACAAAATATAGACATCTTTCCTAATGAAAATTTGAACTTTGATTCACTACGTTATGAAGAATTAACATCTTCTCTAGACCCAACCCCCATTAGTTTTAACCACTCTTTTGATAACTCAAATATACTCGCATTTGAAGCCATTCTATATTAATTTAAAACTATTGTAATTTTTGAACGAAGAAATATCTAGTTTTGAATGAAAGTTGATATTTTGAAACATTATTCCACAGTCCCAACTATTGTCGACTCCGATTATTCTCATTATAATTATGCTTGCTTCTAATCATAAACCACTTATTGATCACAACTATTTAGTGCTTCGATTAGTCGCACTATTCAGTGAATAAAAACAGAACTTCAATTAGCATGACCCAACATATATAATGACAAAATATTTTCTTTCGGATTATTCAATTATTGAATCCATCCCTCTTTATTATATATTCGCTTTCTTTCGAGCCGGACAACTCTAACAGACTATAGCAGAAAACAAAACTCTATCTACATTTAGCCCCCTTTTAACTCTACTTGCTCATTTATATAGAGAATAATTATCATTTTCTTATTTTATATATATAGCGAAGTGACCATCAATGTGTAGGATCAATAGGGTTAAATCAATGCACATGATGACCTCTACACATGCATCTTTGTATGCGTGGTGGAAAACAATGTAACAGTGTAAGTCAACATCAGTGATTTAATATTTTCTAGGGTTGGTTTGAAAATATGGGTAAAAGTATTAGGGGCCTAGTTGTAAGAATTTCTAGGAGGTTCTTGGAAAATTCCTGTGCGTATATACATGGTCACACACTTATAAACTACGTACCCACGCCTTGGGCAAAATATGATTAATTAATATCATTGGCTTTCTATAAAGATGATAATTTTTGTGATTCAATTCAACAATCTTCTGGACCTTCATTTTTTTTCATGGACGATAAAATGTAAAGCTACAGAGAAAGGGACCAGTCTTAAAGCTGCATTTAAAGCTCTGGTTTGTTTCTCGGAAAAGTGGTTTTTATGGCGTGTAATTGATTTGCCATCATGATATCTATGTGGTGTTGATCTGTATGAGCTCTCATTTATTGTAGTTTGTCAAGTGATGGAAACAATATACAAACTTCGCTCCTTGGTATATAAGATTCAATTGACTTTTTTTTTTTTTTTTTTACAGAAATTAAGGAAACTAAATAATTTATATTTATCAATTTTCTCCTAAATAATTTGTTTGACTTATAAAATTATATATAATCCAATGATACACAATATATGCTATGATTAAATAATTTATTTAAATTTATTAATTCCTTTTAAAAAACAATTGGCTCTAATATTAAGAATTGAAGGGAGTGCATATATAGCAAGGATTAGTAAACAATATACAAAGCTAACGACCTTATTGCCTTAGTGGGATGAAAATTTCCTTGTAAGCTGGAGGCCGTGGTGATTCGATCCCACTTATATACTCAGGCTATCAGTGCACCCCTTAAATTCATCTGCAAAATCTCATATGTGATATTGTAATGAAATGCTGGTCTAATTGACACTAACTTCCTTTACAAGGTCTTGAATTGTCATCCTCATCCTCCCAAAAATAAAATCTTCCATAAAGTAAGAAATTCAACTAATTGGCTCTGCTTGGTTTAGCTTTTGGGCTTGCAAAACCGTTGCCATCAAATCCTAAAGCTGGTTGGAGAATAATTTTTTTGTTTAGATAAAAGCTAGGGCAAATAGCTTTTCGTCCCAAAACCACAGTTTTCTTTTTTTATTACATTCTTGCAAAATTGATATATATATATATATATATATATATATATATATATATATATATATATATATATAAAAAAGAGTATACAAACATAAATATCATTAAATCAACTGATTTCTATCTCTGAAATAAAAAGTAGTAGGAAATATCTTAGAATATAATAAAAAAGTCCCCACACTCGTTTGTAAATTGCAGTTTGTGGGAATTAAACTTTGATTTTCCAAAGTATAATATAATTGAACTCATGATCAGTCCATAGATTCTCATGGACATGGTTATATTTGTAAGGATCAGATATTTCTTCTTTTACTGCAATTAAAGAAAAGAAAAAGGAAACAGTATCGCAAAAGGCCAAACGAGATTTCAAGAAGATGCCAGATTAAAAATCTTCCTCGTAGTTTGAAAAATAGGAAGGGAATTGAGACTTTTTTTTTTTTTAAAACTTTTTTGTTTAGAGGAATGGAGGGGAGATCAACATCCAAGTCGTTTTCTTGGTATTTAATTTTTGTAGTAGAGGCTAGTCTCATATATGTGGATGAGAAAAAGAAGAATTGAAGGCCGGATTAAATATGGAGAGAAAAAGTAAAATTTATGAAATGAAATCATATGGAGAAAAAAAAACATGGTTTTTGCTTTAATTTATCAGGGTGATGAATTCTCTCATCTCGAGAAAATTTTCCATAAACACCTATTTAGAAAAGTAATTACCCTGTCGTATCTGAATTCGGGTATTAGTATTTTTTTTTTTATATAAAATTCTTTAGAGACGTGAATTGGAGTATTGATACTTTTATGTATAATATCCTTTATATACCAATACTTTCTATATATGAAAATAAATGTAAAATTGGGCAATTAATTCTCCAAACTGGTATTTATGTGCAATTTTTCTTCTTATCTTTTTTGTGTAGTTGAAATGAGACAGAGATACACGAGTATCATCACTAACTTTATTTATCAGATAATAAGACTCTCATTGCGGTACTTAATTATTTCTGAAAATAATGAGCAAAATTGATCAATGAAGTTTTACTTGGAGAGCCAAAGACAAATAACTTTTAAATGAACCAAAAATACAAAAAAAAAAATTAAAAAAATGTAAAGTCAGCACAAAAAACTTTTAAAAATGTAAAGTCAACACAACGCCGTTAGAAAAAAATAACGTCCATTATCTAAGCCGTTATCTAAGGTGTAGATTGACCAACGAACTTTTATTCCAGAAGCGCCTAGCACAAAAAAATCCACGTGAACCAAAAATTTGATTGTTGCAAATCTTGATCTGGACACCCAACTATATGCATTGGGGGTTAGAAAGAGTGAATGCAACAAAAAAATCACAAATATAACGAGTAGATTTCATTTTGAGTATGGATAGTCAGTTTTCAAACTTGCCCGAGCAAATCCATGTGCAATCCACCCAAAATCCGACTGTTGCAAATCCTTATCCGGACTCCCCAACCATGTGCAAGTGGTTAGAAAGAGTGAATGAAAAAAAAAAAAATACAAATGCATTATATAAAATGACTTGCTACGAATGCTATCTTTTCGGTTAAGACTTAGCAAATAAAGTGAACATCAAATAAAGATAAAAGATAAACTTGGAGAAATGGACATGGACTTTTTTGTGTTGGACACTCTTGGAGTAAAAGTTCGTTGGTCAATCTGCACTTTAGATAACAAACATTTTTTTTCTAATAGGGTTGTGCTGTCTTTACATTTTTAAAAGTTTTTTTGTATTTTTGATTCATTTAAAAGTTATTTGTGTTTGGCGCTTCTGAGGTAAAAGTTTGTTAGCCAATTTTCTTCTTAACCCTTATTTCTTTTCAATTAATCAATGAAACTGTAAAGTTCAAGAGAATCTAAGTTACGTTGATGTACTCATGTACTAGTATAACAATTTATTAATAACGAGTGTTAATCCTAATTAAAAGCTTATGAGCATATATAGTCCATCACAAAAGTAATTAATTAACTTATCCTTAATTATTAACTATTAACTAATACAAGAATTATAATATAATTAATAAATATCTGCTTAAGTGGTCTTAACCTGATCGATAATGATAATTAAATCTTGAAAGAGCAATTGACCAGGAGCCTTTGAAAACGAAAACACAAGGCATTTGACCTTAATGATATATACGGTTTTCAACAATATAATGTTTAGTTGGGACTCCACTAATCATCCGTAGTGGCCTCAACTCAAGATAATAATAAGGTCATTGTAAATTTTTTTTGCCAACGATCATTGACAATAATTAATTAATTAACTTCCTGGTTTATTTAAGCTTTCAACTAAACATAACTAACATGGAAAATAATGTCTTTCACATAGAGGTGACCTTAGTGCTTACCAACAATTTGGCTACCACATATAGGGTTTGTAGCCTTGTCATCACCATTTTGACCCATATGATATATATAGTACTGTGTGTGTGTGTTTGGAGCCTTTATATATATGTGTGTGTGGCATGTCACAGCTCATGATCCTGAGTTAATAATAAGAATTTAATTGATCAATTTATAATAGTTGAGATATGTATGTTTTAATGACTTAGGGCAGATCTTAAATGGGTTTAATGATAAATTTATATTTATAAAAGTTACCGGGGACGACACATATTTCTCCATTACACAGTAATTAAGAAATCACCACATATTTACAATTACATATGATCAGTAAATTTAAAAAGAAAGCGATTTATATGAAGAGGACTGCAAAGAGAGAAAATGATATATATATATATATATATATATATATATATATATATATATAGAGAGAGAGAGAGAGAGAGAGAGAGAGAGAGAGTTTAAAATTGATTTAGACGCATGTGAATCTTTGTCTCTTCTATTTAATTAATATCAAATCGCTTATAGTTTCCTTGAGTTTACTGCATATCTAGCTGCTTGACACGATCGTACGTTCTAAGAATACATAACTTGTGCCTCTGTCTCGTACACGGCAAAACGTCATAGTGGTATGCGACATTGAGTCTAGTCATGATCCACTCGTTGCTGTCTCCAAAATAATTAATGTTTACAAAATAATATTAATATATGACTATATAGTGCAAATAAATGAATATTTTTCTCAAACTCTCTTTGCAATACACACAACATAAGGCATTTGGATTCCTTTGATTGCTCAGAGATTAAAATAGAGATAGATGTAGAAATAAGATATACATATAGGTGCGAATCCGAGGTGAGTCTCACTAGGGGCGGACCTTGGGAGAATTTTTTTGAGGGCCAAATGTATACTCATTAACTAATTTTTAAGAAAAAATATTTGGGGCCAAATGTATAAATTTTTTGGGCCAAATGTATAAAAAAATCCAATTTGTGTTAAAATTGTGGGACAACTTTTTTTTGGGGGGGGGGGGCATGGCCCCCATTGTATACACAAAGGTCCGTCCCTGAGTCTCACTCTATTGGAGGAATTGAGTGTGTTTGAATTAGCTTCTGCAAAATAGATTTTGGAATTTAAAATGGATTTTGGTTTTTAATAAATGTTTGGTTAATTTACGTTGAAACATGGTTTGGATCCATCCAAACACACATCATGACCAAATTCTCATATAGGGGCTAATAAAGAAGTATGTATACAGTTCCCACACATGCTCTCTAAAAGTTAATATTTTACTAATTATTCATCTATAACCTCTAACAAAAATTTACAACAGATTATATATAAAATTGGAAATAACAGTGATATTAATTTTGTGTCAAAGACTGATCAAATTCAAGTGCTTAGTTGTACGAAGAAGAATATTCTCTACAGATTCCAGAACATGCATACTTGAAACTTGAAAAGCTGAAATATAGATATATAAGAATGACCTGGTATATCCCTCAGCTCTTACAAGAATATTAGACTGACACAAAAAGGATATAGTAATAATATTTGGAAAACAATACAGACAAAAAAAGTATGAGACTAGAGAATAAGCTGAAACAAAAGCTTTGTTAATTATTCCAAGTGATCGAGATCGAATTACTAATTCAAAACATAAATTAGAGGAACTTAAGTCAAACCCCTTGGAAAATTTATTTGGCAAATCTATATTGTGCGTCCCCTGTCGCCTTCACCACAGATCCCTAGATCTCTCACATATTATTTTAACTCCTCCAAACTTCTATGACTATGACCACCCCCAAAAGATTCCAAAGAAGTCTTCATAATCACTTTTTAAAGTCCTGTCCATATTTAATTTCCTTTATGAATTAATATTTTGTATTATTACATTAATTTTTCCCCTCCTAGAGAGGATAAGCCTCAAAGCAACGGTAATATAGCTGTCATGGGACATGTAGGTCAAAGGCTTAAATCTGGGAAGAAAAAGCCTCTTCATTTAAAGGTTAAGGCTGCGTACATTTATTTTTTCTTAAATGGCTAGACCCCACCTGGTAGTGAAACAACTTATCTGTTTACGGGTGTAAGGCAGTGTACATCTGCCACTCCCTAGATCCCACCTAATAGCAGCCATGATGTGCATTGGGCCCCCCAGTGTATTATTCCACTCCTATACACACACACATGCTTCCTTTGGGAGACTTGCCTCTTGAGAATTAATAGCTAGAGACCAAACTCCTCTTGTTTATCTGTTCATCAATGGGCTCTATAAGCAAAGCTGGTTTGTCTTCTGAGGAGAGTGGTTGGACTACATACTTTGATGATTTCTTCAACAACCACAATAAGGCTTGTTGGTCTATGGCTTATTCTGTTGTTAATAGTTCCTCCTCTCTAGTTTCTGATGCTACTTCCTTCATCAACTTGGCTGCCAAAAAAGTAACTTCTTACAGTGATGATGATCATCAAACTCGTCGTGAGGAGGAGTTTTCTGTGAATAAAAATGTCAGCTGTAGAGCTACAAGGAGTAATTTCAGGAAGAGGAAGAAAGCCCAAGCTGTTAATTTGATTATTATTGATGATGATGATGTGCTTCGAGATACTGCAACTTCTCCTCTCATCATCAATAGCTTCAAGGTTAATTAGTTTTGTGTCTTCCTCTCTACCATATATATCACTATATTTCAATTCTTTCTTTAATAGAATATTATCTTCTTTTATCAACTTTCTCAGGGTATACATGTATTCCAGTGATTATATTTTACTGTAGTTTGAACTTAATTTCTAGATTTTATTTTTGAACCATTTAGGCTAGTCCACAGGAATAGACCTTTTTACTGTTTATCTTCTGGCCATTTGTAAAGAAAATGAAAGAAAATGATAATAATAGTGAGACGTGAAGTATATACTTGGATTCCAAAGTCCATTTTCTTCTAGTTCCGTGTGTGTGTAGATTTCTTAAGGCTGAAATAATTAAGACTATGTAGCTAATCAAATTAACAAGTCGGTTTCTGTGTATGGATTTTTGTAGAAGAAAGGTAGTCGCTCAGACATAAAAGAGATGGGTTTGAAAGCTGGTGGGAGGCATAGTACGTGACTGCACACAACTATACTGAAGAAGAGCCTTCCTTATTTGTCTTTGTGGATTATATATATAGCTTGATTAATTACATCTCTTCTCTCTCTATTAATGCAAAGTGAACATCTGAGTTTTAGATTCACTATCTCTACAACTTTTGGCAGTCCCTCCCTCCCTCCCTCCCTCCCTCCCCCCCCCTCTCTCTCTCTCTATATATATATATATATATATATATGCATGTAACATAAATGTATGCATAAGTATGCATTAATTAATAGATAGAGATATAGATATAGTGCGTCAAAAGTAGCAAATAGGTGTTGCTAGTTTTATATATACAAGCTAGAATGTCTATACACATACACACACATGGTGCGGTTACATATGCAGAAGCAGAACATATCACTACTACAAAAAAACCCCTAAGGTATCCAATTTTTTCCGCATTTTGCGTCCTTTTTTAAAGGGATGCCTATTTGAGAGGCATTGTAAGTCAGAGACTTACGGCGTCCTAAAATCGAATTAGGACGCCATAAGGTGTTTAAAAAAAAAAAAGCCCGCCAACTGGGGAAGGATGTAACTCCGTGAGGAAATCAGATGCAAATAGACTCATAATCGATTAGCAGATAAACAAGGAAGGAATAGCATAAATTAAGAATCAAACTAACAGATACAAAATTCCAGATCTTCAGAAGAAAAGGAAAAACAAAATCTAAATCATAGTAAAAACGGAAAGAAAAACATATCCAAAATTCCAGATCTAACAATCGGAAAAACGAAATCCAAATCACAATACAATGGAAAGAAAAATAGATCCAAAATTCCCAGATCTACATACCTGAAGGTTAAGACGCTAAGGTTGGTAGTTCAGATCAAGGTTCAGACTGACAATTTGAAGATGAGACTTTCACGCCATCTAGATCGAGGTTCAAGCTTGGAATGACAGAGGGAGGGAGTACCTAGCTTTGAGCTTGGCATGACAGAGGGAGGGAGCACCGAGCTTCCAGCGGCAGATCTGCACAACTGATGAAGATGTGACAGGGAACTTCACCTTCAAGCTTCAGCACCGCACGAGAACGGTGGCGCTTGGAGGACGCCACCATGGAGCGAGGGAACTAAAAGGGCGAGAGAGAAGAGATTGAGATCTGAAAGGGTGAGAGAGAAGAAAAATCTGAAAGGCAGAGACAAAAGAGAAGACGGGTATGAAAGGGCGAGAGAGAAGATGGAAACTTGATCTATGATCTAAGATAGCATGCGTTTTTTTTTGGGGGGGGGGGATTTTTGCGTCTAAGTTTCTTAGTTAGACGCCAAAAGTGACACTTTTGGCGTCTAACTCGACAATTTAGACTCCAAAAGTCAACTTTTCTCACATATAATTATAAAAATGTCACCGCCTTTATTTTTTACTTCATTTTTTTAAAATAAGACGCCAATTAGGGAAGTAAAAACTATATTTTATAGTAGTGTATATACACTCTCACATAAAACATAAGAAACCAAACTAACAGGAAATTACAAAAAGAATCATTAGAGAGAGAGGTGAACTCAAATGCCGATCGAGTGAATACTAAAGTATCAATTTAAGCTATTAAAGGGAAGGAATTGATCAACCAGAAGTTGGCCAGCCTGCTGATCATACTTGAATGTTCAAATAATTGAATGCTGAATATAAAGAATCTTTTTTCCAGCGCCAACGTGGTCGCAGTTATTATTTCTTCTAACGTTGTTCTCTTGTGATGTTTTCTATTATACTCGTATATAGGTAAGTTTATATATATATATATATATAGGCTTGTAGTAGATTATATAATTAGTGCTTGAAAATGATTTGAAAAGTGTGTGTGTCTATATATATGTGTGTGTGTTTGTGTTTATGTACGTATGATACGATCATAAAGTGAGGTTACGTTACCATATATATTGAATCATCCAATAGAGAAGATTTTTGGCTAGCGTTTGTAATTAATCTGGAGGTATATATAGCAACCCTATAATTAGCTTAGGGTAGAGAGGAATGATGCATGAAGATACGGGCACAACTTGAAACTATGCCATTGCCAGCTAACATATATAATAATCATGTTTTCCATCCAGAAGGGCCTTCCACATTTAACTATTGGTAGGGATTCACAAACAATAACAAGAAGAAGATATCAAATATAATAATATATTCTCATCCGGTCCTTAATATATGGCATAATTGGGGGAATTTATATTGATCTTAAATACCTATTTCAAGTAACATATTTATCAATTTTTTCCTAAATTAACTCTATTGATATTCTTTTAACAATCATCAAGTATAGGAGAGAGAGAGAGAGAATTAAGAAAGATTATTAGGATATTTTAGAAAAAACAAGTCATATTAGCTAACTTTCTTAATCTAATTAAAGTAGTTAACTAAGTCTTACTTTAAGAACCAGGGACTACTATAAATAAACTCTCTCTCTATACACACACTCAACCTAATTGATAGTATAATGTAACGTTTACTCCACTTTTGTTTTAGTTATCGTGGGAAAGATACTTTTTATACTACTCACTATGCGTATGCTTGCAGTTAAGCTAAACAACGAAGAGTTGACATAATGAATACATCAAACCCCTATATGTTCAAGTGCATGATTATGCATCAGATATTTTTTGAATAATCGTCTTTTATCTAGAGTCCCGCCCATCTCAGAAAAAAATTAGTCAAATTTAATCCAGCTTTAGATACCAGTTAGTTATTTGTTAAAAAACACAACCATTAGGTAAGCATATTTCTCAATTATCGTCCAATCCCAATCCTTCAAATTCATTACTGCTTCGTACCTACCTAACAGGACCTTACTTATTATGATTATACCCATCAGTCTTCTGCATCCTAAGATGTGTGTCAAACACATACAGACTGAACCTACCAAAAAGAAACCTTGGGTTACATTTTTACCTTTCATATGACTATATGACTGGGTCATATTTGAAGACTACTGTCAGACCTGATTGAGGGTAGTTCTCCCCAATAGTTTTTTTGCATTCATGAAAATTCAAACTTGAGATCTGGCACCTAAGCAATCAGAGCTCCATCCACTAAAATCAACAAAAATTTGTTTAATTTCTACACGAGTGTTGTGGGATAATGCACTTTTGGGTTTTGTGGGCTTAGTCACATTCCTTTCATGACTTAATTTTCTTGGGCTTCATCTCTAGGCTATATTTTGATAAATTATTTTCAGCCCATTTAGTTTTAGGCAAAATACTATCTCGAGTCCTTAATTCACCAAAGGTAGGGGTTCGATCCTTGAGTTGATCAAGGTGCTGGATGAGGTATCTTAGCTCCTAGGTGCCTAGGTAAACGCCTGAGGGTAATAGACGACTCGCCCTGTCCAACATTAGTATCACCTAGGAGGAAGGGAGATTTCGCTCTGCCCTTGGATCGTGGGTAATCCCAACCCCTTTCCTAAAATTTTTATATATATAAAAAAAGATTTATTTAGGAAGTTAGTTTTGGTCCTAATTAAATATAAGACTATTTTAATATTTGACATTATTTTCCTAATTTACTCCTATTAATTCCCCCTCAACAATAATTATAAGAGAAGAGGGAAAGAGAGAATTAAAAAAGAAGACTAGTGTTTAAAAAAAAATATATATGATATTAACTAACTTAATCTTCTTCTTTTTTTGCGAGGAAAGATATTTGATAGTAATATAAACGAAATCACAATACAATAGTTCAACATAAATCTGACGAAATAAAAGGTAATGCCCCAACAACTAAACCTAATTCTAATTAACCCAATTAACACTAACAACACAAATTCTAACCCTAGGCCTAAGACAAAGAGCTGCATGAGCTACCGTCGCTGAAAAAGCATAGAAACACCAACAACCTTGCTGGAAACCACAACAACCAGTTTCGGGCCTAGGAGACCTGACGGTTCAGATCTCCTCTGGAGATCTGGACCGTCCATATTTCCTTTTTTTATAGGATTTTAAAAAAAAAATTTGAAGTTTTTTTTTTAGTATTAGTCAATATCCTGAAATATATTTTTACTACCAGTCAATATCCTAAAATATTTTTTCAAGATCCTCAAATAACTTTTCAAAATCATGAAATATTTTTGAGTAGCAGTCAGTACTTTGAAGTATCTCTTTAGCACCATTTGGTACCCACATATGTTTTTCAAAAAGTGAAGTAAAAAATAAAAGCGGTGGCATTTTGTAATTATGTGCGATAATTTTGACATATTGGGCGTCCATTTAACAAAAAAGGACGGTAAAAGTTGATTTTTAGCGTCCCTTCTCAAAATTAGGACGCCAAAAGCTCTACTTTTAGCGTCCCAATTTGAAAAGGGATGCCAAGAACTTGGCTTTTGGCTCCAAGAGCACCACTTTCACCTTTGTGCTCCTTTGGATGTCAATCTTCAGGTCCTTTTTACATAACCTTTGCTTCGCTCCTTCACCCACTCCTTCCCCTCTCACGCTCATCTCTCCCTTCAAGCTCAACGCCTCCTTCTCCCTCACCATAAATTCGGGGCCGTTGCTAACCCCACTTCCACACAAAGCGCCACATTCGAATTTAGGTAATGTTGTGGCTTGTCTCTTACAAGGAGAGGTTAGAGATTTAGAAAATCAACAAAAAATTTACAGATTCCATCTATGGCTATTTAGGATAATCAGCTCTCATTGGCTTTCATTTTTGAAAATCTTAGATCTGGAAAATCAGCTTGCCTCCGCGTTCCTTTTTGGGAAAACTTTAGAATTGGAAAATCACAACCGTTGTGTCGGCTCTCGTCATTATCGACAATGTTATGGCTCTGCAAGGTTGTGTTTGTGTTGGCCTTAGTGTTGCTATTGCTGCTATTTGTTGTAGTGGTGGTGTTGTTATTGATCTTTTCCCTAATGTCTTGCTCTTGCTTAGCCCAAGTTGACTTAGTATGCCATGGTTGTCTTCTGGGTTTTCTCAGCTGAAGTGATGGAGCACCACCATCAACGGCCACTTTCCTTGCCACGATAGAGGCAGATCTGAAGAAACAGAATCGTTATAGCCATGATGGTGACAAATTTGGGCAAATCTAAAGAAATTTGGGCATATCGAAATCAACAGTGTTTGCTACAGTCACAATGGAGGCAGATTTGGACAAATCTGAAGAAATTTGGACAGATCAAAACCAACGACGTCTGTTACTGCCACGACAGAGGCGATTTAGGCAGATCTAAAGAATTTTTTTATTTTGTTAAAAAAAACTTACAATGCCTTTTTTTAAAAAGAGACGTTGTAAGACTTACGACATCCTTTTTTTATGGGACGTTGTTCTTAAACTTTACTACGTCGCTCACATAGGCGTCCACCTAAAAAAGGAAGTAGAAAGAACCTAAAAACAGACATAAAAAGTGTTTTATGTAGCAGTGTTTGAAAGAAGAGTACTGGAAAGCCAATGCCAAAGGTAAAAGTATGCACAAAGGTAGAAGAACAGAAGACTCCACCAAGGGAAAAGAGAACATGAGAGAAGTGTGTATAACGCAATAAGCTACCTGAGCTACCACACTTAACTAAATTAAATTAAGTAAGTAGGTTTTATATCAAGGAGTATAAATCATACCATACACATATTTTTCGGATGGAAAGAAGAAAGAAACTATCTAAGCTTATTCACGGACATTTATGGCTAATTGCTATATATGTCAGTGTAATAAAATTTAATAATTTTATGCTTACCTAGCTCATTCACTCTTGGCCAAGGTTGTCAAACTCACGAGTCTAAGCAAACCCGTGATAGTGACATAAACTCGTATCGTGAACTCGAATCGGTAAACTCGTAAGAGTTTACTTTTATCATTAAATATATATTAACAGTGTATAATTAAATAATTTAAATATAAAAATGACAATAATTTGATTTAAATATATTTTAAATTCAAATAATTGAGATTAAATATATCAACATTCATAATTTATTATATTTAATAAAGAAATTTCTATAAAATTCATATATAAAGTCTTTGAGGATGACAAAATTAAAAAAAATTAATATAATTTTGTAAGCTACAAACGTAAAAACGATAAATTCGGTGTGTAAACTCATGAGTTTATCTGAGTTTACAATTGATACGATTTTACTAGAGACTTAACTCGATTTAGTAAGGTAGGAACGTAAAAACGGTAAATTCGGAGAGTCAACTCATGAGTTTGACAACAATGCTATTGGCTGCCTCAAAATCATCAAAATTAATATTAATCAGTACCGATATAAAATATAAAGTTCATAATAAATCATGTTGTCTATAAATTGTGAATAATATATTCATTAAAATGCAAACGTATCAAGTTATCTAAATAAGGACTGTGAAATTCTAGTTACAACAACAAGGGCTCTTTTAACTAAGAGATTAAAATAAATTTTTTATTTTAAGAATTGAATTCAATTATCTAAAATTAAAGGCTAGACTAAATTATATATTCAAAAATAAATAAAAAACTGCTAAAAATTCACAGATCTGATTTTATTTTTTGTATTAAATTTATATGTAACATTAATATAAAGTTATAATTTAAAGTTATTACCCAAACACTCATTGATTCTTTTTAAATCCTATCATCAACAATCTGCAAGAAGAAAGGAATAATTAATATTCATTTAATCCAACGGCCATGGTAAAATATAGAGAATATTCTTACATCTTGAGTGCGAATCCCAGTACGTAGTTCATTTTTTCCTTACACGCAACTTTTTTCTTTGTTTTTTATTTTCCTGTAAATCTACATTATTCATCCATCGGCACGAGATTCATAGTTTGACAGCGGTAGGCTTCGGAAAGCGAACCGTGGCTCCGGCTGAAGCTGCTTCGATCTGTTATGCGCTGAATCCCAGCGATCTGAGCATCTTACTCTGCCTATCGCATTGTCTACTTCCTGTGAAATTCTACTTCAGCAACCATGATTACAGCTAGCAAGCTCAAATCCGTCGATTTTTACCGGTCAGGATCTCCCCCTCTTATGTCTTCAATTTTTTGGTTTCCCCCCTATGCGTACTTTTTGGCTTGTGCTTCAGATGATTGTATGTGAATGCATCGAAAGTGTGTGTTCGAGTGTCATTTTCAATCTCGGGTTTGTTTTTCATGATGCCGGCATCTTTATTAATTTTACAAGAGAATCAGATTACGACTATGAACTTTTCTCAAGTGGTCAATCTGACGGAAGGAATGAAGTAATTTATCGTTTTGCAATCAAGTTTTATACGTACCTGCTTCTGAGGATGCGTGCTGCGTGCTGCGTGCTGCGTGCTTTGAGGGAAGTGAGAGGGCTACAGGGGAGGAATACGAGTTTCTGTGTTAGAAATGTGAAGACATCAACCACTTAAGAGTTTGGGCAGTGGGTTTCCGCGTGTAGTTTCCAACCGCCAATAGCTAGTATTCTCCCTGTCCGTAATACTGTTTAGCTTATGTGCTCTTAGTGGCATATTTTGCTCACTAGTAGGTTCATTCATTAAGTATGCAAATTGTTATCTATTCTCTTCTTGTGGGGAAGGGGCTTGGAACGTATTTGTTATAAGTCACATGCAGATACGTTGACTTTTTTGTTGTTATTTGTTGGCTTAATATTTGTCTTCTTACCCTGCCCTCCCAAAGTAAGATCTGTTCGTTACAAGTTTAAATACTTGTTAATTACTGGACTAGTTTACTAGCTGAGTGCATTTCTGCTTTCCCTCACCATTGTGCTTGAGGATTCTACTAGTTACTGACCATCTCGGTCAGTCTTTTGAGGGAGGAAGTAAACGG
Source organism: Acacia pycnantha (assembly GCA_025563575.1). Lineage (NCBI taxonomy): Eukaryota > Viridiplantae > Streptophyta > Magnoliopsida > Fabales > Fabaceae > Acacia > Acacia pycnantha. The sequence continues at coordinate 96,832 of JAMWYP010000235.1, forward strand.
AAAATATTTGCTTTCAGCAACTTTTTCAATCTCAATTAAAGGCTGTTGATTCTTGCCTTTTGAGCACTGATACTCTCAAAACTTTTTCTCCAACGTATCGGACACTCTTATCGGGAACGTATCGAAAACTCCATGTTGGAATCAAGCATAAGAATCAAGGCAATATTATTTGAAGTAACATATCGACATCCCGTACCGGGAACGTATTAGAAACGCCGTGTTGGAATCGGCGCTTCATAGATTCTAGCTGATGATTGGCTGATGCAAGTGCTAGGAGGGCTACCATCTGTGGAACCTTGCATTACCCCAACCTGTTGATTGACCAAATAGTACTCAAACTGTGCTGCTCATATGTATAGAAATATGCTACTGATAGGTCACTGCTATTATTTCTGCTCTAGAGAGCAACAAAGCCAGTGTTCGTTGTTGGTATGTAAATTGAATTTGTATATCACTACATCGTTGAGGAGACAGAAATCTGTATAAATGAAAATGATGGTGTTGCTTGTTCTCTTGTGATATCTAATGAGTGGTTTTAATAATATTATGAGTTTCCTTGAGATAAGCATGTATAATTTGCTTTCTTTGCAGAAAAATTCCAAGAGATTTGACTGAGTCATCAGTATCAGGAGCAGGATTATCTATTATAGCAGCTCTCTCTATGATGTTTTTATTTGGAATGGTCAGTATCTATTACCATTTTTGTTGCAATGTTCATGACATGTACATCATAGAACATGAGTATTGATTCTAGATTGGTACTTGGTCCAATGCAATGCATACTGTTATGCCTCAGGGCATTCATCCTCATGATGTCTTTCATTATCTGATTATGTCAAATTTCTTTCTTATAATTAGTTGTCAAAACTTAATTGATCCATATTGTGCAAACTCAATTGCAGGAACTAAGTAATTATTTGGCTACCAGCACTTCTACATCTGTGATTGTTGATAAGAGTTCCGATGGGGACTTTTTACGTATGGATTTCAATATCAGGTAGAAACCAACTTAAATACCTTCTATATGTGCTTCTACTACATATAACGTTTCCCTTTTCTATCTGCATACACGTCTTGAACTTACAAAGTATTACAGACAGCATCATGGATTTTCATCACATGACCTTGGCATACTGCTAAAAGCAGTCATCTGCCTATTTCTGTTTTGTGGTTCTTTTTGAAGGATATAAAACCATGCTGAAACATTTATGATGATGCATGCATTAGAGAGTGTCACGATGATTTTATCAGTTCTTCATCAATTTCTAGGCTAATTATTGATGGAAATTATTTGTAGCTTGATATTGAGGAGGAAAAATGCTTTCCTAGCATGAAGAGAGGTTAATAGTTTAGTGCTCTGTGATAATGTTGTTCAGAACCTCAAATGCTACAATCTTTTCATGCCTTTAAGCTGCTTTGTAAATTGGGTGTATAAATAGCATTCTATGAGATTGGGCTTGCTTATTATGATATGGTTGAATGTTCAGATGGTAATGAGATGTGGTTTTACAATATGATCAACAAATGACATTGTGAATCACTGTTCATATTTATAATTTATTAACCCTCCTAATTTTCACGGGCTAATGACTCCACATCCTCTTGTAGTTTTCCAGCGCTCTCATGCGAGTTTGCATCAATTGATGTGAGCGACGTGTTGGGAACAGTAAGTTTCTACCATTTCATTGGTTACATCTGATTATTTGTTATGGAAGAGATATGTGCTTCTGTTTTAAGAAACTTTTCTCTCTCTCTGTGTTCTTAAGCAATTGAAACATACTCCCTTAGTTGACTGATGTAAAGTTCTCTAACTGAATGATGAAAGTAGTTCCAATTTCTGAAGTTACTTAATATTTTAGTCCTCTTGAAGTAACATAGGCCATGATATCTTGTTTATTAGATAAATATTATCTATTAAACATGAGGAAACATTTATAATCAAGGGAGATTACTTATGCAATCATGTAAATTCAGCAAGCAACCTTCAGTCATCAAATAGAAATTGTTTATATTGGTTCCAGCAGAAAACATTGCTTCAACTTGTAATGCTGGTTGTAAGTTTTTTAAGGGTTTATTGTATGACTTCTAAAATTATATGTTACACATTTTTTTTCAGTAGAAGCCCATTGCCCCATACCTGTGACATCATAAGTACTTGATATGGACATAGAATTCGTAAAAAGTCATGTTATCACTTTTCCGATAAGTTATCATTCTGTAACTGTATTTGCAGTGTTCAGATGTTCATACACGTGCTTCATCATTTTCTTATCCAGTTATGCTTACTCATTCTGATGCTTGTTTCTTGATGTTTCATCCTTTGTCCTTAATCTGTGATCTCTTATTTTCAGAACAGGCTGAATATAACAAAAACAGTTCGCAAGTTTTCTATTGATTCACATTTGAGACCTGTTGGTTCTGAGTTTCATTCAGGACCAGTTGCAACCGACATTAAGCATGATGTTGAAGTCGATGAAGAGTCCACTGAAGGATCTGTTCCGCTCTCAGGAAGTAACTTTGATAAATATGCTCATCAGTAAGTGGGGCAAATCTGAGATCGACTTTTGATTTTTCCTACTTTCAGCTAAGCTGGGTTTCAAAAGTAACCTCCCACTCCGCACCCCCCAAGGCCGTACCCTGGCCTTTTGTCATTCCTGAGTGCAGGTTACATGACTATGATGCATTATTTACATTATTCTAAATAATCTCTTTGCAGGCATTCAATTTTGGTTGTAAATTTTTTTGCTCCTTGGTGCTACTGGAGTCAACGTTTGGTAATCATCTGATAATAATAATTTTAATGGATAATGGTGTTGTTGATAACAATTCAGTTAGTTGTTAACTTGTTCTTCTCTTTCTTCTCAGAAACCCTCATGGGAGAAGGCTGCTAAGATAATACGAGAGAGGTACTGTGTCACTGATCCATTATTCCTTTTGTTTACTTGAAATTAAGTTTTAAAATGTTTATTCATCCTTTGTTTCTTTGAAACTGGTTGAGATATCTTATTTTCTCTTGCCAATCCAATATCTGATTTGAATGATTACATTTGCATAGATATGACCCAGAAATGGATGGGCGTATTCTTTTGGGGAAGGTTGACTGCACCCAAGAAGGTGACTTGTGTAGGAGGTACTACTAAATTTGTCAACTTCTTCTCGTTAGGTTTTATAGTTATTTTTCCAGTGTAGGTTTAATTCTTGCAGTTGATTTCCTCTACTCCTTTCCTACTCTGTTTCCTTTCAATTATCAATTATTAACAGGAATATAAAATTTTCCATTCTTTATATTTTTGGTCTTTGAAACAGAGACAGTGTAACATGGTTTACCTTGAACATAGTGTAACATGGTTACCTTGAACATAAGTATTTAGATAGCTATTAATTTAGTCAATAACATTGATTGCCTAGTACAAACTTGCACTTTGGTTTTGGATTTTCCAAAAGTAAAGCACATGTTGGTCCAGTATTGTGGTTGGCCCCTGATGTTGGGGAGGACCTACAGACTTGTGTATGGTATGAATGGTTTATTGTTCTTCAGGTTAATTTGTTGTATTCTTTTGTTTAGTTTTCTAAGTTTCCCATCTAAATTTTATTTTCAGTTGTGCTTCTATTGACCTTTATTGTAAATCATTGTGAATGTCCAGGAATCACATACAAGGTTATCCCTCTATTCGCATCTTTCGGAAAGGATCTGATGTTAGGTAATGATATCATCTTTCTGTATTATTATTGTGTATTTTGTTTTCTCCTGTTACATTCAATAGCAGGTTTTTCCATATACACACAAACAATAACATGCACATGGCTTTCAATTATGTGATTTTTTATTGCTTTAAGTTCACCAGTCATACACCCACATACATAATAATATGTATATTAATGCCTCTCAATGCATAGTTCTATCCTTAAGGATGATAATTCTTTTCTTCTGTTTTTTATGCTGTGGAATGTGTAACAGTAAGCTTGGCATGTGCTGCCCTCCCTGGTCATATTGGGTGTTATACTTATATGCTTCTTCATTTGCTTAATTATATTACATTTTCCCTGAGCATAACGAATTTTTAATTAAAAAACCAACAGAAATGGAACCAAGTAGCATTGTTGGAATGTGATCAGTGATTAGTAGTTAAGGGCAAACATAAAAAGCAGTAGTAATGGGATGTAAAACGTAATGATGGTTTGAAAGAGTAGAAAAGGAATTGGCCATTGTGTCATAGAGTTGTATGGTGTGCCTTTGAAAGCTCCATATTAGAGCTTGAAAGAAGTTAGGTGGATGGCACATGTGGTAGGAATTAAAAATAACTTTACCAGGTAGCTGGATTTTATTTCCTTAAACCTCTCAATTCATCAGTTACTGGTAGACAATGCCACTTGTTTTTCAGTTTTTGGCAGTCCATTATATTTTGTGGGTCTCTAATTCATTTCAGCCATTTCTTCATGATCTGTTGACATATTGTTCACTTTCTATGTGTGCATCATGAAGATGGTCTCCTTAATCTGTAATATTTTTAAGGGTTAAGTACCAATTTTGCCCCTGAAGTACGCGCCCAGGAGCAATTTTGCCCCTTAAGTTTTCGGCGGAGCAATGTTGCCCCTGAAGTATCAAAACGGAGCAATGTTGCCCCTCCGTTACAAACCCTAACGGTCAACGTTAGGGTTTCTAACAGAGGGGCAACATTGTTCAGGGGCAACATTGCTGCACCAAACGTAGCAATGTTGCCCCTAAAGTATCAAAAACGAAGCAATCTTGCCCCTCCGTTAGAAACCCTAACGGTCAACGTTAGATCAACTAACGTTGACCGTTAGGGTTTGTAACGGAGGGGCAACATTGCTCCGTTTTGATACTTCAGGGGCAACATTGCTCCGCCTAAAACTTAAGGGGCAAAATTGCTCCTGGGCGCGTACTTCAGGGGCAAAATTGGTACTTAACCCTATTTTTAATAAGCTTTGGATTTTCTGAATAAATCGTACTTTTGTTGAATGATTTTACTTCATCAGAAATGACCATGGACATCATGACCATGAATCATATTATGGAGATCGAGATACAGATAGCTTGGTCAAGGTACATTGCTACATGCCATATTAACTTTGAATTTGCTTAATCCCAATCATGTTAAACTTCAAAATTAAACTACCTGATTGTAATTACTAAACATCAATGTTTACCTTCAAAAGAATAAAACATGAAATGATGTGAAATTTCTTCACTGCAGACGATGGAAAATTTGGTGGGATCTCTGCCAAGTGAATCTCGGAAGCTGGCTTTGGAGGATAAATCCAATGCAACTGGAGAGCATGCTAAAAGACCAGCACCTTCATCAGGGGGATGCAGAGTTGAAGGATATGTGCGGGTGAAGAAGGTAAACTGTAAACATCCAGCTCTTCTGGAAAGAAATGCTCCTTTGTTGCTTCCCATAATTCAGATGCGGTCATAAATATAGATTGCCTACATGTTTTTTAACTTGAAGAAGCCGATAGCTTATATTCTTAGTCTTTTTATTTGGATATTTCTTGTGCCTTTAAGTTGTAACTGGTTCCACAGGTTTCAATGTTAGTCACAGGAAATGGATGAGGTAGGGAATGTTACCTTCTATTTTTGAATTGAATAAGCTGTTTTGCTGTCTGCAGGTTCCAGGAAATTTAATCATTTCAGCTCGATCTGACACCCATTCTTTTGATGCTTCTCAAATGAACATGTCCCATGTCATACACCACTTGTCTTTTGGAAGAAAAATCTCACCTAGAGTTATGAGTGATGTAAAACGCTTAATACCTTATGTTGGTATCAACCATGACAGACTGAATGGTCGGTCCTTCATCAACACTCGTGATTTGGGAGGAAATGTTACTGTAAGTTTAACTTCCCTATTAAAGCTTTTAACATTTTCGACTTTGCTTTTGGAATTTCTGGTTAGCTTCCTCATTTTTCACTGCTTTATAGTTATAGAGTAAGATACAGTATAGCTTGCATGGATGTCTGGGGACCTACAGAACTTGCCAAGTCTAGAGTCAATAACACTGTAATCGTCCTATAAATTTGGATTTGCATTTGTTTTGCCTTTCAATCCGCTTGAAATTTATTGAGTGAACAATGCACTGAAATTTTAATATCAATCAGCAATGGAATTAGCAAAAGAAGTGTGAACATGATAGATAATAAGTGGGTATTGTCAACAGTTAAGGCAAAATGATACTACCTCCGGTCATAATTATAAGATCACTTTTGTAGTGCAAATTGCACTACAAAAGTGCTCATATAATTAGGACCGGAGGGAGTATTATTTTGTTTAGACCTTTATAATCGAGAAGGAAATGATATTATTTTAAATGAAATAAAATGTTATACTATACTAATTTTTACAAATTTATAACCTTTGTTTGGATGATTACTCTATTGCTTTAAACATTGAAATCTCATGAAGGGAATGATGTTTGTTTATTTTTCCTACAAAATCATGCAAATAGGAAGAACTTAAAAACATGAAGGTTGATCAAATTTATTCTGGAGAGTTAGTTGAGAACCCATTTCTCCTCTCCATACACGAATCTCCAAAAATTTGGGAAGGTTTCTGATAGAGATCCAACTCGCTATGCTTTAATTTATTGTTTTGATTATCTTTTATCGAGTCTGTTTTAATTATATTATTTTTAGGAATATCTTATTAGATAAGATATAGTTGTTAGGATTTTTAGTTAGTCTGTTTTATCTTTTATTATCTTTAATATCTTTAGGAATTAGGAAATAAGAGGAATATCTTATTAGATATTATCTTCTATCTTTAAGAGTTATTATTAGTTATCTAAATCTTAGATTTAGATATATTTATGGATTTAGTATTTATCTTTTTGGATAGAGTCTCTCTCTGTAAATTATTATAAATAGGCCTAGTGCCTCATCAATAAAGCGTCGAATATTTCAGAGAGTAAATTGAAACAGGAGATTCTCCTTGGACTTTATTAATTAGTGGAGTTCCTAATTATTAGAGAGTTGGCTGATCTTATCTAATAAGATCAGAGATTGGCTAATCTAATTGAATTCGCAAGAGTCTTGCGTCTTCTCGTAGATTAGAGTATATTCTACGGCTACCTGCCTTGGGTCTTAACATTTGGCATCAGAGCCAGGCTTTCCTCCTGTTCATGGTCGAAACACGATCTGGGTACCAAACATACCCACAGATGGAGAAACCCGACGACCAGAGTACACGAACTGGGCACCAACCTTCACGACAAACAAAGCAACCCATCGACCATATTGCTTCCGCAAATTCAGACCCCCTCGCCACAATCGCCGCGCGTCTAGACATCATCGAAGAACTACGGGATAAAGTCCATGCCTTGGAATTACAGAATAATCGTCGTACTCACCGACGAGACAATGCTCATCGTTACACAGAAGACAACGAAGATGATCCAGATCCACCGTGGCGGACTACTCGTCGCCCATATGCAAAGATTGATTTCCCAAAATTTGACGGAGGTGACCCAAGAGGTTGGATCCTCAAAGCTGAAAAATTCTTTCGTTATTACCACACTCCCGATGAAGACAAGGTCGACATGGCGGCCTTATATTTTGAAGGGGATGCCTTGGACCTCTTCTCTTGGCTAAATTCCCAGCGAACCGTGCGATACTGGGAAGACCTCGTTAAAGCCTTGGAAGAGCATTTTGGACCGCCTGAATTCCTTAACCCCGATGAACACCTATGTCAGATTCGTCAGACGGGAACAGTTCAAGAATATCGACAAGAATGGACAAAGCGTGTGTCTCGCGTCTCACAATGGCTGGAGCACTGCCTTCTTGGGGTCTTCTTGACTGGTTTGAACGAAAAAATACGCTCGGACGTCCGCCTTCAAAAGCCTAGAACAGTGTATAGGGCAGCAAGCTTGGCCCTTGAATTTGAACAACAACTGTCGATCAGATGTGGGCCCAAGCCTATTAATTCCGTTACACCACCAAAATCGCCGCCCTTATATTCTCCTTCAGCGGCAATGAGTGACTCGTACTCCAAGTCCAGACAAGTTACATCCTCGTCGAGTGCTGCCCAATACCCTGCAATGTCAACTTTGGCAACCTCGGCTCAATTGCCCACTAGTCGAGTATCCACCACGGACTCCGAGAGAACACCGGCGAGAAAAGGGCCTTTGCTTCCAATGTGCCGAACCCTACCGCCCTGGTCACCGCTGCAATTCATCGTCCTTCTCTCTCCTTGAAGTCGACGAAGAAGCCGAGGGACGTTACGCTACTCCGACCGAGTTGGATCCCGATTGAAGGAAAACAAAAACCCTGATTTTCGACTTGAGGACAAGTCGTTTTTCCAAGGGGGGAGAAATGATAGAGATCCAACTCGCTATGCTTTAATTTATTGTTTTGATTATCTTTTATCGAGTCTGTTTTAATTATATTATTTTTAGGAATATCTTATTAGATAAGATATAGTTGTTAGGATTTTTAGTTAGTCTGTTTTATCTTTTATTATCTTTAATATCTTTAGGAATTAGGAAATAAGAGGAATATCTTATTAGATATTATCTTCTATCTTTAAGAGTTATTATTAGTTATCTAAATCTTAGATTTAGATATATTTATGGATTTAATATTTATCTTTTTGGATAGAGTCTCTCTCTGTAAATTATTATAAATAGGCCTAGTGCCTCATCAATAAAGCGTCGAATATTTCAGAGAGTAAATTGAAACAGGAGATTCTCCTTGGACTTTATTAATTAGTGGAGTTCCTAATTATTAGAGAGTTGGCTGATCTTATCTAATAAGATCAGAGATTGGCTAATCTAATTGAATTCGCAAGAGTCTTGCGTCTTCTCGTAGATTAGAGTATATTCTACGGCTACCTGCCTTGGGTCTTAATAGTTTCAATGAAATTTTTTCTTCCCCTTCATGTATCTCCCTTAGCCTCCATCCAATGATGCTGCAAGAGGCCTCCCCAAGTCTTCAATGTACTTCTTACACCCTTCAAAAGACGCAGACTTGATAATCCTAAATTTGTTTTGGATATTGGTTAGGCATGCGCCCTTAATCTGTGTTTAATGGGCCCAACAACTTGTCAGACAATTTAGAAATTCGCTTCTTAGGTACATTTCTTAAGTCATTGAGATAACACAATTTAGTATTGAATCTGTAGAATGAGGGAAAGTAACTACAGGGAAAGATGAAAGGAGAGAAAGTAAAACATGTCATAGACAATTCAGTCAAAATGCAACAACATTGATAAAGTCAAGTTTGTCCCAAAATAGAAAAGGAAATATCATGAAAATCCACTTTAAAAGTTATACACAAGTTTGTTTGATTCTCTATCATCTCATTAATCAATTACTGTCTTTCTCCAACCTTTACCTTTTGTGTATCCTAATATGATTCTCTATTTCCTTCTCTATGGATTTGTTTACTACGTAGTGCAGAATCTGTAGAATCTTTGGTACATGAATATCGAGTCAAATTACCACAACATCCCGAGAATCTGAAATCTGTGTGTGCAGGTTGAGCATTATCTTCAGGTTGTTAAAACAGAGGTGATAACTAGGAAGGATCATAAATTATTTGAGGAGTATGAGTATACAGCACACAGCAGTCTTGCTCACAGTTTACACATTCCCGTTGTCAAGTTCCATCTTGAGCTCTCTCCCATGCAGGTATGGTATAAAGTCAAGTTTCAATAATGTCCTCACTTCATCTCTAGTTAATTTCTTCTTTTACTCAGATTGCTTTCTTCTTATGTATTTGTTGATTATTATTGTTTTTATCAGGTCTTAATAACAGAAAATCAGAAGTCTTTTTCACACTTCATTACAAATGTCTGTGCTATTATTGGTGGTGTTTTCACGGTTTGTATCTCACATTATGGTTCCGTTCTTTGTATTAATTGGATTGCAACTATTGCTGATTGTTGACTAGTATTCTTAATGGTTTCAGGTTGCTGGAATTCTGGATTCGATTCTGCACCACACTTTTAGAATAATGAAAAAAGTGGAGATCGGGAAAAACTTTTGATAGTTTGGCTATAAATTTGTCTAGCCTAGAACATAGGACTTTTGATTTTGCAATTCGTAACTTCACTAGAAATGTCTTTTTTAGAAGTTTGTTTTATTAACGAATAAAAAGCTTCAAAATGTAATTTCCTCGTTGTTGCCCATGAGTTAAATTGCGAGCTTTATTATGAATTCAATATTTGCCACCCTTAAATCCGTGTTCATGTTTTAATGGTTGAGGAAAGGATGACAGGATAGATATGGTAATTAAGATTTATGCAATGTACTGTTGCAGCTTTTTCTCTAATTTCTACTCATAATTAGCTAAAAATCTTAATTATCTATAATTTGTCAGAGCAAGTTTATAGAGTGAATAATTTGTACTCCGTCCGATCTTTTTTTTTTTTTTGGTTACCCACCCGGTTTACCAGAGCTTCGCTCTGGCTAGTCCGGATCTGACCCGGGTCGCGCATCTAGCTGTGGTGGGTGAGTCTCCCAGCAGGGATTTTCTGCATTCACAAGGCTCGAACTCGAGACCTTACTTAAGCGACACAAGTCGTTTACCACTTGAGCCAACCCCCGTTGGTACTCCTTCCAATCTTTAATAGAAGGTATATTTGTCTAATTTGATTAAATTAAATAAGTTAGTTAATATAACGTGTATTTTTTAAAACATACTAGTCATCTTCTCTATTCTCTCATTTCATTTTTTTCTTTGATTATTATTGAGGGAATATCAATAAGGATAAATTGGAAAAATATTAACAAATATAAAAATTATGTTTTATATTTATGACTAAGGTTAACTCTCCAAATACATCTTATATTTTGGAGCACTCTTACACTATGTTTATAAAATTAGTTATAATTATTTTAAAGCTTGATAAAAAAAAATCTATTCTTTTGGTATAATTTATACCCTCCTTGGCTCCTTTTGATTCCAACGATCCAAGGCAGTGCTTTATTTAAATTAATAAAACCAGACCCACAAAAAATGGTATTATTCCATCACATGTACAATATTTTTACATCATGAAGAATGAGAAAGCACACAAGGGTACATAAATTATTGTCCTCTTATTTAACAAATATCGTCGCAAATAAATTTCCCAAACAACATCCAAACATAGGACCAAAGAACCAAACCATGACAAGCAACAACAAAAAAAGAAAAGGATGCTCAATCCATCATATATATACTCTTATATCTAGAAAGATAAAACCAGGGTTGAGGCCATGAATGCTCCAACAGTTCCAGCAAAGGTGCAAAAGACTGAAGAAGCACCATTGGCATGAGAAGATGGAGGCCCACTAGCTGGAGCCGGTGACGGGGTTGTCCCGGTGCTGTTCGTTGGCGACGGAGCAGGAGGAGATGAAGTTGCAGACGGCGGTGGAGTCGGAGGTGAAGCGGCAGAAGGCGGAGGAGACGGGGGAGAAGCGTCAGAGGTCAGTGGAGACGGAGCCAATGTAGAAGAAGAAGCCAAGGGAGAAGGAGCAGGTGCATTATTTGAGGCTTTGGTCCTATCAGCTAACACAACAACCACAAGCTTCTCATTCTTAAGACAATTATCTCTATTCCCACTTATGAAAAAGTGATGACCTGAGTGATCGAACTTGTACACTGTGTGACCGTCCGTGTACTTAGCAATTGGCGCATTAGTGTTACAATTGGCGTAATCTTCACTTTTCACTTCTAGCACCGAATCTTGCCCAGAATTGTAGTTGAACACTGCAATTATTAATGTTATTTGTCCAATTTTTTTCAGTCAGTATTTCCAATATTTTCAATAAAATACAGAACAAGACATTAATACTTATACTACCAAAAAAAAAAAAAAAACTTAACTAGCGACAGAATTTAGGAACAGATTCTATCGTTAATTAACAACGAAATCATCTAATTCTGTCGTTAATTAATCCTTTTTTTTTTTAATGATTTTAATCACTTTGTAGCATGAAAACTCTCCTGTACGAGTTCAATATCATTTATAACACCAGGCTGATAGAGGCAATCCTCTAACTAAAAAAAAATGTGTGTGTATGATAAGAACTTACCGAGGGAGTCTCCAATCTGAAAACGGCTCTTTTCAGCCCAAGTATTGTAAGGATTGAAATTTGGATCACTTGGAACAGTCCAACCTTTTTGTCCTCCAACTACGAAGTCATACGCACCACTCTTCCCCACCAACAACACCAAACACAAAAACCCCAACGCTCCATTAATTGCTTCGTAACTCTTTCCCATAGTTGAACACAAACGATCAATAACCAAATACTATTATTACTATTAGAATTTGATTATATGTATGTGGGGGAAACTGAGAAGGAAGAAGCAAAAACGCAAGAGATGTTGAAGCAAGTTGGAGATATGCATGGTAAGGGGGATTTAAGTAGGTGTCAGATTTTGATATGTGTGGAAGAAGAGTGAGGTGGAAGCTTTTTGTTATTCTCTTCTTCTCTTTGAGGTTTACTTTGATTCTGGTGCAAAGCATAAGGTTCACTTTTATTATTTAATTTGATTTTTAAGTATAGAGTGACTGTTATGTGAGCACTTTTTGAATCATGTAACTTGGCCTGTGGGTTTATGCTTTGCTTTCAGTGTTTATCAGAATATTCATGTCTTGTGATTTGAGGTCACCTATTTATGATCTGATCCTCCCCTCACTACTGTTTCATTCCTCAAAACGTACTCTTTATCTTAACAATGATATACTTTTCATCTTCTGTAAAATGAATGGTCAATGATGTGCCTTCATTAATCTTTAGACTTATAAGTTCTTTTCCTTTAGGGAAAATTACGCACAGTCCCAAGGAACAAAAACAATTACAAAAAAGTCCTTTGAAATCACAAAATTACACAAAAGCCCCAAGGGACTTTTTTGATATTTTTGTATTAACAACAGGAAATGTCATATTTACAATAGGAAATGTCTATATTTACAACAATATTTAAACACCTGACCATTTACAACAGAAAAAAAATCACATTTACAATAAGAAATACTCATATTTACAACAACATTTAAACACCTGGATTTTGAACGTAGAGATGTCATTTACAACAGAAAAAAATTATATTTACGCACAGGTCTCAAGGAACAAAAACAATTACAAAAAAGTCCTTTGAAATCACAAAATTATACAAAAGTCCCAAGGGACTTTTTTGATATTTTTGTATTAACAACAGGAAATGTCATATTTTAAATAGGAAATGTCTATATTTACAACAATATTTAAACACCTGACCATTTACAACAGAAAAAACCATATTTACAATAAGAAATGCTCATATTTACAACAACATTTAAACACCTGGATTATGAACGTAGAGATGTCATTTACAACAGAAAAAAGTTATATTTACAACAAGAAGTGCTGTATTTACAACAAAATTTAAAATCTTGACATTTATAACAGAAAAAGCCATATTTACAACAAGAAATGCATATATTTACAATCACATTTAAACATCTAGATTTTGAACGTATATTTGAATGTTTTTAAAATATATGTTTGAAATATGTTTTTATCCATTTAAAAAACCTAAAATAGACACGTTTTAATAAATAAATATGATGAGAAATAAAAATTATAAAATTTTATAATATAATCAAAATTAATAAATTTTATAACATATTAGAAATTATGAAAATATGTATTAGAATTATTTTTTGGTTGTATATTTTTTTTGACAAATATAAATGTTTACATAATTCTTAGGTTAAAGAGGGGTGTTTTGGTCCAAAAAAAGTTTGATAATTAATTAAAACAAAATAGATGGGTGGTTAGATTAAACTTGGATGGATGTAAAAATAATTTTAAAAATATAAGAGAGGTTTGTGTAACGTATATTTTTATTTCAAAGGAAGTTTATATGAGTTTTTCAAAATATAAAAGAGGTCCACGTAATTAAGACAATTAAGACAAAATAGAGAAGTAGCACAGTAGTTACTGTGATTATATTGGTATTGACTATTGAGGGATGTTTAAGGCTTAACTATAAAAGGAAAAGAAGGGAGAGGGGTGTTGACCTCCCTCTTCATTTACCCTTCATTTAATGGGAAGCGGCTACGGTTCCCTGCCCTTCGTGTCCACTGCGGTCCACTTCGGCTTATGCGTCGACGTATAAGCCAAAGTGGACGCAATGGTCCTTTTTTCTTTTTAAAAAAATAAAATCAGGCGAAAAAAGGACCACTGCGGTCCACTTCGGTTTATACGTCGACATATAAGCCGAAGTGGACCGCAGTGGACGCTAAGGACAGAGGACCGTAGCCGCTTACCATTTAATGTCTCACCGACTCACCCTTTACTAATTTATATCACACCGTACCCCAAAAAAATCATGTCAATCTAAATTCCAATAATGTTTTAACTCGAGCTAAAAGGTTGGCCTCTGAGCTCTGACCATCCAAACAAATAAAACTCTGAACACATACTTATATTATTCATGCACATATTTCTTTTCTTTTTTTTTTTCCTTGGTAATTTATATGTATATTTGTTTCTGCTCGTAAAGTTATATAATTTACTAAAACAAGAAACGGAAGAAAGAAGTAAAAATCCAATTTACATTTTCAAGTAAAAAACAAAATTGGAAAATACTAATAGAAAGAGAAGAGAGAAAGAAAAAAGAAATTTAGCAAATAGACACAAGCCAGTGAATTATGGTCGTGAGGTTGTGAATCACCAATCTAACCCCACATTGAACAGGGTCCGTATTACTCCTCCCTTTCGTTCACTAACCTTGTTCAAACACAATAATGATCATCAAAATGCCATAGATTCCACATTAAAAAAAAACAAAGCAAAAAAAGAAAAAAGAAAAAGGATTGCTCCCCTCTACGTAATTTCAATTCGGAGCTCGGTCTTGCCTCTGGATCCTTTTGAATTGTTCTCTCTAAAGATCAGAGATATTGAAGGAGAAAAAAAAAATTTTGTTTCTGGGTTTAATTGATTGTTACGTTTGTTTCAAAGGGGGCCAGATTGAGGGTTTTGTTGAGAATCATTTTGGTGTTTTGGGATGTGGAGATCATCAGAAGGAGAGGCAGCTGATTCTTACTATGAAATCCGGCCTGAGTGTATCGATGATGTGCCCAAGACCCGATTTAAGATCAAGGTCACACCACTTCTTAATTATATGATTCATGCATGTTAATTAATTCTGGTTAGTTTAAGAAATTAGGGATTCTTCATATAACTAGTCTCAAACGATGAGTCTAAAACGAATTTATATGTAAATGATGAATATACCTAATGAACAAGTTTCGTCGTTGCTATATATGGGTTATAGATCATCTTGTGTAATTTATGTGGTGCAGGCTGGGAAAACGCTAAGTGTAAGAAAATGGCAGGCCGCATTTAATCCAGATGGACATCTGGATATAGGCAAGACACTGAGCCGAATCCAACGTGGGGTAATACCATTCATTTTATTCATTAATTAAAATACTTCTATATGTGTGTGTGAGAGAGAGATTGTATATGTATCTTCCTTTGTTGATAGGTATTGTTCTTGTCCTATTTATAGATTAGAGAGAAATCTATAAATTTACAAGTTTACCTTTATTTCATTATTATATTGACTTTGTTTCCATGGGGTATAATATATATTAAATAGGGATAAAATTGAAAAGTTGTTAAATTTTAAGGTGAAGTTAGTAAAATTTAAGGTTTTTCTTAGTCTGAGTGAAATATATTGGAAGTGACTAATAAATAAGATCGGAGGAGTATTTACGGGTCATCGTTTTTTTTTGGGGGGGGGGGCAGAATAAGTCATCTGCTGAATGAAGACTTTTTAAGCTTGCCCATTTAGGGTTTCAGTGCACAAGCTGTAGCTGTAGCTTGCTTCAAGCAAGATAATATCAATGCCTTTTTGCTAGTGTTGAAAAATATTATCCTTTTTTTATTGGTGGTTTGTCAAGCAAAATATGATACCATGCCATCTGTGTTCTAATTCTTTGTTATTTATTGTATAATATTCTTATATAATAATGAAGACCAAAATAAAGTATACTTTTTGAAAGCAGGGAATACATCCATCAATCAGAGGAGAAGTTTGGGAATTCCTACTTGGTTGCTATGACCCAAATAGTTCAACAGAAGAAAGAAACCAAATAAGACAGCGACGACGGTAATTGATTAATTAATTTGTAGGGTCCTGCATGTTCAAACTCGTAATCAATTATGTTTGTTTAATATTAATTACTTGTGTGTTTAGGGAGCAATACAATACGTGGAAAGAAGTTTGCCATCAGTTGTTTCCACTTGTAGGAAGTGGTAAATTTATAACAGCACCTGTAATAACTGAAGAAGGGCAACCAATTCAAGATCCATTAGTGCTCTTAGAAACAAACCCTGCAAATGGTGCAATTGTTCCTCCTCCTGATAATGCTAATAAAGCTAATGCTGCTGCAACCTCTCACTTGGACAAAGTCGCCGACAAGAGGATCATTCAGTGGATGTTAACTCTCCATCAAATAGGTTTGTTTCCCTTAAATACGTATATACATTATAAATCAAGGTTTCATATTCTATACCTCCCATGTTTTTTTAATATAAGAATCAGTTGATTTTTTTTTAAATAAAATTAAAGAATCTAAATAAACTACTTAATTATAATGTATGTTGTCTATTATTAGATTATATATCAGCTTATAAATCAAGCAAATTAATTTGGAGAAGAAAAATACATATAAATAATTTAATGTAACTTACTTAACTTCCTTAATCTCTTTAAAAAAAATTAATTGGCTTTTATCTTAAAGATCGGAGTTAGTGTTTGTGTGTATTATATGACTGAGTGATGATGACCTTGTTAATTTGTTGAACAAACTCATAATGTCAGGACTTGACGTGCTTCGCACTGATAGGACTTTGGTGTTCTATGAGAAGCAAGCGAACTTGGCCAAATTATGGGATATTCTCGCCGTTTATGCTTGGGTTGATATAGATGTCGGTTATTGTCAAGGTGAGTGTTTATTTAATTTGAGTTACGTACACTTTAGGTTTTCTAAAACGCATTAGGGTTTCTGATGATCAAAGTCTGAAGATTAATTTACGATTCTGAGCAGGGATGAGTGATCTATGTTCGCCTATGATAATGCTGTTGGAAGATGAAGGTGATGCCTTTTGGTGCTTTGAACGGCTCATGCGCAGATTGGTAAACTTGTTTTGAAGATGCATGTACTCATTACTCCCTCCTATCCTTAATATAAAACATATTTAGATAGTTGATCTTAGTTTTAAATATAAGTTATAGTTTTTATATTTACCAATCTTTTCCTAATTTATTCTAATTGATAATCCCTTAATAATAATTAAGGATGAGAGGGAATGAGGGAATTAATAAAGATAATTATAACATGTTGTAGAAATCAAATGTCATATTAATTAACTTCCTTAATTTAATCAAAGTAGGTAAATATGTCTTATATTAAGGAATGGAGGGAGTAACAAATATTCTTTTTCATTATTTAGTCAATACTACCTTTGGTTCTTAATATAAGACTCAATTATCTAATTTGGGGAGATTAAACAAACTAATTAATAAATTACTTAATTATAACATGTTACATGATTTTTCTGAAATACTTATAGGTATTATTAGATTATATATCAGTTTATAAGTAAAGTAAATTAGTTTAGGAAACATGATAAATATAAATACTTTAAAATAATTTAGTTAGTTTTCTTGATCTTCTCAAATCAACCGTGTCTTATATTAAGAACCGGAAGTAGTATTATTTTAAGTACCGGTGACAACTTTTATCTCTCTCGGATGCTAATTATGGTATTGAATATGTAAAGCGAGGGAATTTCAGATGTACTGATAGCTCCGTTGGTGTGGAGACACAACTCAGTACTCTGGCTTCAATTACTCAAGTCATTGATCCTAAACTTCATCAACATTTGGGTACATACTTTCTACACACTTAATCTATAATTAAGACCCTCTTAGCCTTAACAAGATTAACAAACTAATTGTGATCTTGACTAACTAAGATACGATCTTAATCCAATAACACCTGTGTGTTAATGTTGGAGTGCAGAACATCTAGGTGGAGGTGATTATCTGTTTGCCTTCCGAATGCTCATGGTTTTGTTTCGTCGAGAATTCTCATTCTGTGATTCTCTCTACCTTTGGGAGGTAATAATAATGATGATAATAATTAGTTTGATGTTATATATGTGGGTGTATATATGAACATAAGACGTCGTACAGATGATGTGGGCTCTAGAGTATGATCCAGACTTGTTCATGATGTATGAAGAGACAGATTCAGACAATGAGAGGGCAGAGGATCAAGTGAAGAGAAAAGCAAAATCGAAGAATCAGTGTGGGAAATATGAGAGAGAGAACCTCAAGAATAATAATTCTGATGCTCCTCTTCCCATCTCCATCTTCCTCGTCGCCAGTGTTCTCAAAGATAAGAGCGATAAGCTACTCACTGAGGCTCGAGGCCTCGACGACGTCGTCAAGGTACCTTCATTGCCCTTTCTTCTCATTTTTATTTCCCCATTCATCTGTTTTCTCAGAAGAATTCTTGAAAAATCCCCCTATCACAAAGTTTATTGCCCAAAGACACTTAAAGACCTAAGTGCTTGAAAGGGTACAACTCTTCTTTAACTATATATTCCTTCGGTCCTAAATATAGAACATAATTTGTATTCAAATTGTACTGCCCTATATGTAGGACCGGAGGTAGTATAATATATCTCCAACTATATGCAAATGCCTTTCCATTTTGCATACAGTTGAATAATATAGGTTTCACACCGCAGTTAAAGATATGTTGTACCTAGGTCATCATCTATGACTTAAATATTTTCATTTCATAATTAATTAATCTAACTACTGCTCTAATTATTATTATTACTTTCAGATATTGAATGACATAACTGGCAATCTAGATGCAAAGAAGGCTTGCACAGGAGCCATGAGACTCCACAAAAAATATTTGAAAAAGGTTGTATATTATATTTCTCTATCACTTACACACACACACTTACATCAGGGCATATTTTCCATTTTCCTATTCTTTTTTATCCTTTGCTAGTATTTTCATTGATATATATTCTTCTTTCTTCATATATAATATAATGTTGCAGGCACCCAGGAGGAGTAGTGGGAGCACGCCGGAACGTAGTTCTTGACATTTTTGAATTTGTGATCAAGCCATTATAATTTAATTGGTTGGTTATTTCACAAAATCCAGTTTGGAGTTCACAGAAATTAAAAATAGTTTGCGATTTTGTGACCTCTTAAATCTTCCTTGAAAGAGAATGTACTTTATTTGTAAGATAATTTTTTTAAAAAATTATTTTTTTTTGTATATTTGGACAACTTAACAGGGGTTGTATACCATGATTATTTTGTACAACCTTCTATTCTGTCTACCTTCTAATAGATGTGTGTGTGTGTGAACGGAGAAGATCAAATAAAGTTAGAAACAACAGCTATCCTTATAATTAAATCGATTTTGTTATTTTTAGGAAAAAATTATTTATTAGAAAATAACAATACATAAATAACAAAAAATAATAAACCCCACTTATATTTTAAAAAAAAAATTAAGGTGGGTCCTTACACCCCGAAAAAGATGGAGATGATAACAAAAGAAATTCTATTTTTTTTTTTTATAACAAAGAGACACCTCAACTAATCCCCATGGGAGTATTAGCCCCATTACAATCCTGATCAAGTAAGACGCGTAAATCCTCAGAAGGCTGGTAAACCTCATGCATGCCATGCTCTAGCTCAAGACCCTTCTTAGCCAGATAATCTACCGCACAGTTACAAGAGAGGGGCACGTATGTAATCCTGGTGTCCCAGTCCATTGCTAGCATTATTTTCACTTCATCAAGGAGGTTGGAGTCTCTGTGTGAAGATAGATGCTCATGAAGAAGAATGTTAAGACCATGATTCTTAAAAACTCGTTTTATTACTGCGATTTTACGTTTTTACGATCTTACGTTAAAAACTTAAGACACTCTGTTGAATCTGTTTCCACCCACGAATTTGCGCAACCACTCACATTAATTACTTAACTAATAGCAACAAGTGTTACTCTCAAATTCCTTATGATCTTCCCAAGTGTGTTCACACATTTTGAATTCATATTTTATTGTTAAATTAAATTTTCTTTTTTTGGTTCATTAGAATCCCATTTTGTATCTTGAGGACCAAAACATTATTGATCAAGAGGGAAATGTAATGCTAAGGAAGGACCAAACAGTCACAAATTAAATTACCAAAAAGCCCTTAATTGGTACTACCAAAACATGCGCTAGATTTTTATTTGTTAGACCTAACGTCTTTGGGGAAATTACTTACGATTGGGCCAACAAAATTTAGGCAGAACGACATGAGGATCTCAAAACATTGAATTAAGAACAATGAAGTACTCAACCAAATGTATGTAAAGCCAAATTGCAAATAATGATTTAGAAAATTGCAAATTCAGTAGTCACAATTGCATATAAGTAACGTTTAAGTTCCAAATTAACTCAGTTTGCACCTTATATATTCTTATAAATTTTTTTCAGGAACTTATTTGTCATTAGTTCACTCTTTTGAGACTTAAATGTATTCTCCCTTAAATTTAAGATTGGCATAGTAGAATATTTTTCCCATATGGTTTAGCCCAATCCTTTTTATTGCGAACTAGTAGTAGCCCTTGGATCTGGCAAAAGGATCTTCATTCTTAAACGTGGATAATTTTACAATGAACAATGAGGAGTCGTAATGTGTGTGTATAAAATTCTGATTATTAGTGATTCTGTTGAGCTGTCTTGGAATCCACACAGAGTTACATGAACTCAGTGATTTAGCAAAGTTTGATGATTTGGGTATAAAGTTGATCTAACCTTTATCCTATTCGCTTAGGGTTAAAATCAACAAAATTTATCCAAGGGTTGTAGTAAGGGCACATACAACTCACGTCGTCTCTCTTTTGGGAGCCTTATTCAACTACCTTAAAACTAAATGCCATGGAAAATGCAATAAAATATAGGGGTTTTGAAATCATATTCTCTATATTAATGAAATGCAATGAAAAATACTTTCTTTATTTTTTTGGATTTTTAATATAAAAATGGTGTGAATGATATGGATGCTCTCTTGAGGTAGGATATGAATGATATGCTTTAGTTCATTCAAAAGGGAATTAGGGATAGTTAATTGGATTAATGCAATCTTTCCTTTAATGCAAGCTCAATTCAATGGAACAATTCAATACTAACATACAAGATGCTCAACACTAAAGAACTCACAATAACACATAACAATATTATGTCTCAATGCAAGCTATACCAATAGAATCATTGAACAATAACAAATTCAACAACCCAATATTAAATAATTCAAACAGAAACATAAATTGAAATATCAAAGTACTTAATTACAAAACCCAATCAAAAATCATAAACTTAGCTCAACATAAATGGAGTCGTCTCAAGCTCAATCTCTACATTATAAAGCCAAATACATCTAGAACTAGGAAAACATAGCTAAAATAATGGAGAATGCACATCCATGGAACTAAATATTACTCTCCTTTGAAGAAGACAAGCTTAAATCACGCATTTAATTAACCTATCTCAAGAGAGTTTTAAGGTGCCTAGCCACTCATGGAAGAAGAAGCCCCAAAACCTTGGGGCAACTTTTCAACCATGGAGAAGGGAGGAAGAGGACGTACGGTTTTTCTTCCTTTCCCAATGCTATGCGTTTTTGCCACCCAATTAACTGAGGACAGTGCGTGGCTGCACTTGACTCTTAGAATTAGGTTTAATGTGGGTTAGGATTATGAAGTGATTGGGCTAAGTGACATTGGACCCAAAAGAAAATGTGCAAAGTTTGATACATGTTGGTCTACATCATCACCTACATATTAAAACAAACAAAATTAGAATCATATGTCCCCAGGTAAATGGCAATTATTCAAGATTCACAATTATTGGCAAAATATAACATTTTAGCCGTTTAATTCCCAAAATACCCTTGCAACCAAATATGCACTTTAACACTTAATTATGCCCAATAATCCTACAAAAAACCCTTAAAATAATACTCCCTCCGGTTATAAATATAAGACATATTTATCTAATTTGATTAGATTAAGAAATTTAGTTAGGTTAGTTAATATGCTATGTATTTTCTAAAACACCCTAATCATCTTCCTTAATTCCCATCTTCCTTCTCCTCATTTGATTTGTTGATGAATTATTAATAGGGGTAAATTAGGAAAAAGATTGAAAAATATGATAATTATGTCTTATATTAAGGACTAAGATCAACTTTTAAAGACCGGTGGAGTAGGAATTAGTTTATCAAAATATGGTATATATTATTCATGATTAATTATTAATTATCATCTTCCTGCATGTTGATAAGCCTTTTAAAATTAAGATCAAACATCCTTTCGCTTTTAAAGCCTTTATTTTATACTCTTTTTTCGTTCCTTAATATAAGATATACTTCAATAAAGAAATTGAACTACAAACTAAATCTTATACTAAGGACTACAAGGAATACAAATTTTTATTATATATAATTTTTATATAACTTAAACATATATACCAAATTAAGGAAATTTTTAAGAAAAATGGAAATTCATTGTAAAATTAGATCAAATAATGCGAAAATCATTATTCGCTCGAGAGGGTGTGTTGCATGCGCGTATAGTATTTGATATTTTTTTTTAAAAAAAAAACGTTGTAAAGTACGCAGGGAAAAAAAATCTGCAACAAAAATGATTAAGAAGCGTTGATGGATGTAGAAATTTTAAGTAATCGAACAAATTTCCACACACTCAATTTTTGCTTATTATAAAGTGCTGTACGTATTATTTCACACATGATCCTTTTAGAGAAAACACAGGCCTTTGCACTCCCACATATACCTAATACCTCCATTTCTAATCATCATCATCAAGCTTTCACCATCACTTCTCTGCCCCTATATATTAGTATGAGACTGATGATGAAGACACACACACAAGGAAAAAAACTTAATTAGATACGTACCAGTAAGCAAAACAAAGAACCAGAGTTAACCATCACAGTAATTTATTTAGTTTTTTTAATCTCTCCCAAAAAAAATTTAACTTGATCTTATATTAATTAAGAACCGGAGGTAACATATATTCATTGTCTTTAACTATTTTTAACTGTTTTTTTTTATTAATATGAATCGGTTATTTGAAACTTATTACAAGAGACGGTGGGAGTAATAATTATTTTGATGTTCTATATACATATGATATGGGCTCTAGATCTATGATCCATACTTGTTCATAATGTATGAAGAGCCAGATTCAGACAATGAGAAGCCAGAGGATCAAGTGAAGAGAAAAGCAAAATCGAAGAATCAGTGTGGGAAATATGAGAGAGAACCTCAAGAATAATAATTCTGATGCTCGATCCTTTTCCCCTCTCAGTCTTCCTCGATGCTAGTTAGAGCCGGGAAATCAGGCTGAGTCCGTCGGGCCGACCCTTTTAAGCCCAGACTCTTCAGGAGCCGGACTTATAAAATGGAGCCTCTAAATGAAGTCAAGTCGTTGGCTTAACCCTTTTTTTTTTTTTTTCAACTTGCCCAGTTGGCAGTTGCTCACTTGCCCTACCGACCGTGAAGGAAGCTACTTACTTGTCCTGTTGCTCAGTCACTCTCACAATCTCACTCATTTCTGTCATTCACTTCATGCCTCTACTCCAAGATTTTACGATTTAGTTTATTATTTGTTGCAAATAAAGATTATGGATGTATTCATGAGCGGGAGAAGAAATTCTTGATATTTTTACCCATAAAGCAGAGCCTACTACTCGAAGTAAAGCACAATCAAATGTCTTTGAAATTGATGATAGTGGCAAAGAAGATAAAAATGATAGTTATCATACTTATGTTGTTTAGTGATAAGCTTCTGATGCTTTGTGTGAATTATTGGTGGACAATAGTTTACTTTTGATTATGAATTAATAACTTGTTTGTTTGTTGCATGATGCGTGTTGTTTAGACCTTAATGTTGACATTTATTTGATAAATTAGAACTTTAATTGTTGTAATTTACTAATTAATTAATTTCTTTGAAAAAAACGTAGGAAAAATAGTTAAAATTTAGAAAAATAGATTTTGGCCCTGTAGGGCCAGCCCGGACCCGTATGTTCTCAGGCCAAGCCTTGAAAAAACAGATGTTTTTCTTACTTCAGGCGTAAAGGGCTAGCCTTTTCAAGCCCTGGTCTTTCAAAGACTGGCCCTGATTCTCAGCTCTAATGCTAGTGTTCTCAAAGATAAGAGCGCCAAGCTTCTCACTGAGGCTCAAGGCCTTGACGACGTGGTCAAGGTAACTTCATTATTATTACTTTTTTTTCATTTTTATTAACATCTTTCATTTGGAAAAATTGTTGAAAAAATTTTCATTATAAAATATTAAAATGTATCATCCAATGAAATATACTTAAGGACCCAGGTCCTTCAACCAGTAAAGCTCATCTTCAACTAAATGTTTTCCATAATTAAAAAATAAGTTGCATATCGTTGAAGAAAAATTGCAAATATTCATTCCAGACAATTGTAAATTCAGCCGTCAAAATTACGTGCGTACGAGACATTTAATTTTCAAATTGACCCTCATTTTTCAACTGAGATTTCAATTTGTAATTGTCCGAATTGGTTGTGAAGAGAAGCATGCAAAGTTCAAAGGGTGTGGTTGCAAGGTAATGTGGAAGCTTTGAACTGATCTTAGCTTAAACTAAGCGGTTGAAGAAGATGTCCACCAGGTCTTCATTGATTTCTCTCCATATTTCTTTTTCATTTAATGTATATATCTACAATTAAATTAAGATTTAATGGTTGAGATTTAATATTATATAAAAATATTACTATAAAATTAAATATAATAAAAATCTACCATGGTAAATATTATAAATTTAAACCATTAAAACTTTATATGATGATGGATACATTAAATGAGAAGACATGGAGAGAGAAATCAATATGCTTTGCTAATAGAAGAAGGAAGAAGAGCGACATAGGCTTGGAGAACGTGTTGG
Organism: Acacia pycnantha; assembly: GCA_025563575.1. Taxonomy (NCBI): domain Eukaryota; kingdom Viridiplantae; phylum Streptophyta; class Magnoliopsida; order Fabales; family Fabaceae; genus Acacia; species Acacia pycnantha. The sequence goes on from JAMWYP010000235.1 coordinate 121,858, forward strand.
GCATTTGAAAAAAAAGAAGAAGAAAAAGGATTACAAGACATAGGAATGGGGATTAAATAGTTTTTTTTTTTTTTTCATGTAATCCTTATTACTGCTTTTAAGGTAATTAGGATTACAAAATGATTACCTTTTACATTACAAAAGTCAAACTAAATATCTGAATTGATATGTCGTATTAGGATTACATGTAATCCAACCAAATAGCTTAAAATTAACCGAGACAATTGCGAATACGGCAATCTCAATTTTATATAAGGTAATTATGAATATAATATCAATTTGCAACGACTGATCATGTCAGATATATATACCTCAAAATTATCAGCAACAACTCCTCTTCTGTATTGTTTTTTAATACATCCTCTTCTTCTGTATTTTAAGGAATAAATATCTAATTTGCCACGGAAGTATTGCTAAGGGCGCCAGCACCCGGAAATTTTTTTGGTACCAAATTTACCCCGGAAGTATGAAAAAGGTAGCAAATTTGCCCTGACTTAACAGATCCAAACGGTCAACAGTTAGTTGACCAAATTAGCTGATGTGGCTCTACCTTATAGGATTTAAATGCCACATAATAATCCACCTCAGTTCAACATTCATCGCTCTCTCTCTTCTCTCTCGCTCTCTCTGTGTACGCAAGCCGTCGGTGGGTAGCCAAAATGTCTCAACGCCACATTAATCGCTTGGTGGGTTGCCAAAATTTCTTCCTCCCCAGACCGACCATGCCCATGTCGCAAATCATCGGGATCTTCTCATCCAAAAATTGCAACCCCCAAGCGTAGGACTATCGGGAGGCGCAATAATCGCTTGGAGGGTTATGTTCCTGTTTGAAGCAGTATCCCCATGGGTAAGGACCGTCAGGGGCGGTGGGCCAACCACCAGTGGCCTTATGGGAAGTTTGATCGAGGAAAGCTGCCACCTCCCTCTTGCGCCTTAATGAAGGAGTCGTAAATCTAGAAGCTTCTGGTCGGACAGGCACCGTCGTTCCTATGCTTGAGCTTATGGCTGAAGGCGTTGAGCAAATAGATCAGGTAATGTCTCGAATGATTTCTTCTTGGATTGGCTGAAGGCCTTGAACAAATTTTTCGAATTTGTTCGACAAATTTTTTCTTGGATTTGTTCGAACAACACCGGTTTGCAATCTGATCTTTTGTTTTTTTGGGGGGGCTTTCTGTATATATTTTTCTTCTTGGATTTCAATCAATGTAATGCTCACTTGTGATGTTTAAACCCAGATTTTCAGAACAAGTATTAGGAATAGGTCTCAGGGTTTGGGTTTTTTTTTTTTCAATTGATTGTTGACGGATGCCGAGGACGATGAAGGTGAAGAGGTTGATTTTGCCATACTGAGTTTTTTCATTGATGTTAGGTTTTGGTGATTCTTATTATATTGTTCATTGTGTGGTTGTGGCTATGATTTGCTTTGGAGGAACATTGGTTGCACTGTCTGGCATCTGGAGGAACACTGGTTTGATTTTGTTGTCTAGTATTTGGAATGAGAGAAACAAGAACTCTACCCTGCGTACAGAGAGAGAGAGCGAGAGCGAGGAGAGAGAGTAATGAATGTGGCGCTGACGTGGATTATTATGTGGCATTTAAATCATATATGGTAGAGCCACATCAGCATAATTTGGTCAACTAACTGTTGACCGTTTGGATCTGTTAAGTCAGGGCAAATTTGCTACCTTTTTCATACTTTCGGGGTAAATTTGGTACCAAAAAAACTTCCGGGTGTTGGGCGCTCCCTTAGCAATACTTCCGTGGCAAATTAGGTATTTAACCCGTATTTTAACCACAGTATAAAGTATGATATTCATTACACTCTCCGGTCATTAATACAAGACATATTTACCTAATTTGATTAAATTAAAGAAGTTAATAAAGGTAATTAATATGACTTGTTTTTTTAAAACATCCTAATCATTCTTTGATTCTTCTCTCACTCTCTTTTTTATTTGATTATTATTGAAAGAATATCAATGAAGGCAAACTAAGAAAATATTGACAGATATGATAACTAGGTCATATATGTAAGACCAATATCAACTCCAATCAACAATTAGTTCTATATTAAGGATAGGATGGAGTATTAATTAATGGGCATGTTTGATGTTGATGATAAACGTTTAACAGGCTTCCTCTTTTAAAGCTTTTATTATATACAACTTTTTATGATACATTATTTCTACATTACTTAAGCAACAATACGTACTAAATGGATCAAAGAAACTCTAAAGAACATGGAAAATAATTGTATAAAATAAAATCAAATAACGCAATTACGCAAAGATCATTATTCTCTCGACATCGAGGGTGTATGTTTGCGCGTATGATATTTGATGTATAAAAAAGAAGAAAATTGAACTATTTAATACTACAGTGGAGATCAGTAACGTACGTAGGACAAAAAAAGACCAAATCTGCAACAAAAAATAATTAAGAAGTGTAGATGGATGTAGAAATTGCAAGTATTCGAACAAATTTCCACACAATCAATTTTCGCTTATTATAAAGTGTTGTACGTATTATCAAACATTATCCTTTTACAGAAAAACACAGGCCTTTGGATTCCCATATATGCCTCCATCACTCATCATCATCACCATCAAGCAGCTTCCACCATCACTTCTCTGCCCCTATATTGATACATGATGAGACTGATGATGAAGATATACATATATACGTTATATACTACCTAGCATCCTTAATATAAGAATCATTTGACTTTCTTTTCAGTGATTAAGGAAATTAAATAAATTACTTAATCCTAACACACATATATATAGATTATATGATATATATCATATCATTAGATTATATATCAGTTTATAAATCAGGTAAATAAGTTTGGAAAAGTGATGAATATTTTAACTTCCTTAGTTTCTCGGGGGAAAAAAATCAACGAGTTCTTATATTAAGGAGCGAGATAATAGTAATAAAATACACGCAACACGAAACCAAAAAAAAAAAAACCTTAACAAGATATGTACCAGGAAGCAAAGCAAAGAACCAGAGTTAACCATTGAAGTGTGTTCAATCACAAGTAATAGCGATTTTCCCCGATCGTCGTCATCATCAAGAATGTCACCAACGCTACTAAAATGGCTGCAACTATGGAAGAAGAAGCTCGGCGATGCCCTAAGCTCTTACGTGGCACGTACGGAGGAAGAGCACACTCTTCGCCGTTGAAGTAGACCTTGGTCGGAAACCCATCTTTTCTGATATCAAAATTCTTAATGTTCTTCTTGTTAAACGTTATCACTGATTGCTGTTTTCCTGGAACCTGAGGGTCATACTGATGAGTCCCGTTCGTCTCTCCCATCAAGTAGTTCATATCCTTTAACCCATTGAAGATCAATGTGCTTATGTTATCCACCTTCGTGCCGTTGAAGGAGAAGACCTTGTCGAAATTATGGTACGACCTTTTAAAAGAGATCGCTGAGAACCAGTCCTCGAAAGTGTTGTCGCCCCAGTTGAAGATTGTCATCCTCGCCGTCCATCCGGCGACTGAGTCGGAGTTGACGTGCCAGTTTATGCTCAACGGACAGTTGTCTCCGCAAGGAAGCTTTTTGGGTAATCTGCGGTGCTTTAAAGCAGCCCAGGCTATGGCTTTCGCTGTTCTGTTGACGAACGGCACGAGAAGAGCCTCCGGTGGAAGAAGCAAGGATCTGGCATTGGGATCACACTTTTTGGTATTGGAGCACCCACATGCACATGTGTTGCATGGGATTACAGAGTCGTTGTAGAAGGCGGAGAACGATACACAGCAACGGTTTTGCTTGGGCTTTGGCTTTGTCATATTGCAGGCCACCTGCCAGCTGGCGACGGCAAGGGTGACGGCCTGAAGTCCACTCGGGTCGGGGAACTCTTTTGGGGAGACCCGCATGGGCTGCCCACACCTGCGTTGGAGATAGAGAAAAAAATATAAGAACCTCTGATATACTATAATTATTATTAATCTTTGATTGAATAAGAGAGAGTACAACTAAGTTCAACAACCTGTACACCGGGTTGATGACGCCGTCGATCTGCCACTTCAACGGAGGAGTAATGGCGGTGGCCATGCTGTTATCCGGCGGCATCTTCATGACGTTGATCTGGAAGACGGACCGAGCCCGGCTTGGGTCCAGTGACGGCGGCAAGAGGGAGCCGTTGCGGCAGCAATAGGGGAGTTTGCCGATCTTTTCGTCGTCCTTGACGGTGGGAGGGAGGTCGGAGAGGATGGGGGATTTGTCACAGTTAACACCTTGCTGGTTAAAGTTAAAGTCGCCGTAGAATTTGCCGGCGGTGCCGTAAAGGCACTGTGAGACGTCTCTCATGTGTGAGTAAGCGCCTTTCATGGAGCTTATGAACTCACCTTTCTGCCATTGCCATGAGACGTTCCAGTGGTCCAGGCGGGCGAGTGGGTGCCACGCGTCCATGGTGATCTGCGCGTAGTAATTGCTCTTACTCGCCTGAAGAACGTCATAGCCGATGGTTATGTCGCCATACCGTCGTGGAGGGAATTTCGTCCTCCTCTTATTCAGCACCATCGCCTTTGGATCCTTCTTGCAGCATACAAACATCTTCGACTCTATTATACACAAACAACTGAAATTCAAAGTAAGTATATATATAGAGAGAGAGAGGGTTAAGCTGTGTGTGTGTGTATGAGAATATATATTGAAATGCGACTAGGAAAAAGAAAAGTTACGTCGTCGAGTTGCGGCGGGGCACTTGAAGCCATCGTTAACGAGTTTGATGGTCTTGGGCATGGGAGTGGTTCCTGTTTTGGAGCCAAACATGGTTCCTTTGATCTTAATATTAACAGACATTTGATCAAAATCGTTGGCCGTATTAATGGCCGTCTGCAAGTCCGTCATGGCGCTTCCCGCCATCAAGGTCCCATTGGTGACGTTGGCCGGCAAGTCGCCGGCGTCAAGGAGCACCGCGCCATCCGCCGACACGAGAATCTCATTGTGCTGAAACCCAACGAACATATTCCACCCAACCACCTCCTCATCGCCGACGTTGGTCAACGACGCCGTGGCCTCAAACGCCCAAGCCTGCTTAGACACGTTCTTCACATGAGGGAACTCTTTTTTCCGTCCCTGAAAGTTGTACGTCAAGAAGACTCCATTACAGTTGTCCAGCTCCTTCGGTCTCTTTGTTGTCTCTCCGCTGTCGTAATCGTTTTGTTCTTGTCCATAACATACGTCGAGTTTCCAACAAAAAGCTAAGATAAACAACAATAGAAGCAAAGTGAATTGGAAGGACGATAAGGCCTTCCAAGGAACTTTCATATTTGTGATGTCCCTCCTCTTTTTAACGACGACAAAGAGAAGTACCCGGCCGATCAATGAAGGGTGGTGGTGGTGGCCGCGGTTCCAGACGCGGCTCCAAGGAGAGGGGATCTCAGGGAAAAGAAATGGTGGGGAATTCTGGTAAAACCCAGAATCATGAAGAGAGAGAAGTTCAGCAACTATAAAAGGGATGGACAATGAAAGACAGAGTCCTTGTCTATTCTTTTCCTCTAGTTTTCTCGTCTGTTTCGGAGGACGTGCGCGAAAAGTGGTTAGGGTATATTTTCTAACTAATTATTTTCAAGGGTCCTTATTTATTGCCAACATCAATTTTTTTTTAATTCAAAATTAAGATTTTATTTATTTTCAATATTTGGGATATTCTTAAAATTAGATTATCAAACACACCACCTTCACTCCCTATACCCTTTCTCGTGTGTGATGGCTTCTCTCTGTTGATCTCTACATATTAGAGTCCCTATTTATGTCTCTCTAACCTCAATCTCGGCGAAGAGACAAAGATCACATATGTCAGATTATTGTGTATATTGAATCTTGTTTAGTTTACATACTCTATTATTAAAGATTTACAGTGGGAGACAGTTTTTCTAGGAGACAATCTCTCGGAGGACATACACTTACATCCGGGCACGGGTACAAAAAAAGGATTTTAAGACTGGAAAAGAGGCATCGATCGTAAGACCGGACTCGCGTCAGGTCTTGTTTTAGGCGGTATTAAAAGTCTCACTTTTAAGATCGGACCTGAACCGGTCTTAAAGAAACTTTTTTAGACCGGACATTTAAAACATTAGGTCTTAAAAGTCGTACTAAATAGACCTGAACTATTTTTTGTTCGGTCCTAAAACTCAACTTTTAAGACCGGACAAAATTTAGACTGCTCTTAAAAGATCAGGATTTTAAGATCGGACAAAGATAAATCCGGTCTAAAAAATAGCGGCTTCTAAGACCAGACAACTAATTATACACGGTCTTAAAAGACTGACTTTCAAGACTGGATGATATATACATCCGGTCTTAAAAATTGAAATTGTAGACCGGACCTATAAATAGACCGGTCTTAAAAGACCAACTTTTAAGACCGGCTTAATATCAAATATATACACCTGACCTTTAAGACCGGACATATAAATACATTTTGTCTTAACAGTTGAACATTTAAGACCGGCCTATTTATTTCCGATCTAAATTTTCCCGAATTTTTTCCTTATTTTGTTCTTCCTGATCATATATATTACACAAATCCACCACCCAATCCAGTACATAAAAGTCGATACTTTAAGTTACAAGCTATGAACAATTATGAATAAATTGAATTGAGAAAAAGAATACAAATATTATTCACCATGAGTTATGTGGCCTCTTAATTAATGATTATACTATGACTACAACACCTAAATTAATTTATACAATAAGATAACTTACTTACAAATACAATGAGTTACAAATACAAAGACGTAAATCAACATACATACCCAATATATTATTCACCATGCCTTCATCTGATTCCCACCCAACAACGTAACATCCTCTTTTATAACATGCCCCTTTGGATCGGATCCTGCCACAAAAATAAAACAAGAACAAACTTCATAGTCAGTGACATTGTTTAAGAACATAGAAGGAATAATATAGTTAAAACCTTAAAGTTTTCAAAGAATTCTACATATGAATATTACCTTATGAATTGACTCTTTTATAAAATGATATCCTCTCATATCCCTTCTTGATGATCATTTCTTATGTCGGGTTCATTATCCGCTTCATCTTCTTCGTTCATGTCCGGTAGACCCCTTGAAAAATGAGTACTCTCAGGAAGACCATAATTTGAATGACTTTCCTCATCAATATCAATGACCTTTTTTCCTTGGAGATCGCTACAGACCACATTTTATTTTCTTGATCGGTGATATAGAACACTTGTTTCGCCTGGTCTGCCATAATAAAATGTTCATCCCCAAAACTTCTACTATTGACATCGACTAATGTAAATCCTAGCCGATCGATCTGAACACCATTATTGACATTAACCCACTTGCATTTGAAGATGAGAAATCTAATTTTGACATAGTCCACCTCCCAAATCTCTTCAATAACCCCATAATATGGCATGATCGCCAATTTAGGCCTCTTGTCTTTCGAACTGGACAAGTGCATAGATTCAGCCTCTAACATAACACCACTGTTCTGGACTGTGCTCCTATCATCTAGGGACTTCGTGTAAAATGTATAACCATTGACCACATACGAATTCCAACTTATGACATCAACCTCAGGACCACGTGTTAACCATTTTATTGTATCAGAAACACATTCAGATCTCTTGACCTTTTGTTTGAACCAGTTTACAAAAGTTCTGTTATGCTCCCTAATCAACCTTTGTTCGGTTATTCGATGGTTTTCTTTCCTTACAGCTTCTTTATGTGCAGATATGATGGCTTGAACTTCATCAACATTATTCAAGATGTATAAGTGGACTTGTGACAATTCATCAGGATCCACACTCTTTACCGAAGCCCCTCGTCTACCCCCTTCAGCATGCTGACGTTTTGGAAACCCAATATGTCTTACTTTGGCCAAATAATTTTGACAGAATTTCATGGCTTCTTTATAAACATATTTACAAAACTATCACCAGTCATACCTTTAGATGCTCCATGTAATTTATAGGTAGGATCCATGTATTTTGGAACATATGTTTGTAAGTTTAAGGCTTAAGGAATGTGAATCCACTCATATTCCGTGCCGGTCACTCCTTTAGGTTCCAGGGAGTAATCATAGCCCTAGACTATTTTATTAATATTTAAAGCTAGATGCTCCATGTAATTTATAGGTAAGATCCATGTATTTTGAAACATATGTTTATAAGATTAAGGCTTAAGGAATGTGAGTCTACTCATATTCCGTGCCGGTTTCAAGGCGTGACAAAGTGGTAGTCGATAGTCCGGTTTAAATGAGGCAGTTTTAAAGTCCTTTTTTGCACTACTAGTGGGGGCTCAAAATTCATAATCCCTACGTTAGTTTACTTGGGTTTCTGGTTCAGTAGCTTGGGTGACCATGTACTCATTTTTGAAACCGAATTAGGAGAGTACTGAGAGATGTAAATTTCTAAATACGATCATGAAGAACTATCTCTCTATGGTTACAAAATTAGTAAATGATTGTAATTGTAAATTGTTTTTTCTACAAGACCATTTTATTCCATGTGGTGCAAGTTATCAAGCAGAGACGAAGTAGATGCCTTTTTATTGACGGGAAGAAGTGTATGTTTTTCTTTTTCTTTTTCCAATCGATCATATGGGTGGTCGATGCATCAGTTTTGAAGTTCGTAGGTAACGTATATATTTTACCCTTTATTAAAGGGAGTTTCAATTCATTCCCCCTCCAAAAAAAATCATTTATTATTGCTTCAACATAACTTAAAATTGATGGTAGAGATAATATTATCAAAATTGAGCTTGTATGTGGATGAATATTAAAATTGATTTTAGCTTTCCTCCCCCGAAGGGAAGGACAAAGTAATTAAGCTACGTAAACAATGGATGAACAAATGGAAGGTATCGAAGTTTTATAAATGGTCATAGATGCATGCACACATGGCTATTGGAATTAGAAAAAGTAAATATTGAGCTAAAAGATTAGGATCATCAGAGAATTGTGTTATGGCAATGCTACTTGCACTACTACAAAAAGTATATTTAACGACTCCCATATAACGACCGATTAAATGAAAATAGACATAAAAAACGAGGCGGTGGCATTTTTGAAATTTTGGCGAGAATATTCAACGACTGTTTCATACAAAATGGACGTTAAAACGTAGGCGGTGGCATTGTTATAATTTTCTGCTTACTTTTAACGTCTGTTTTTTTAAAAACGAACGTTAAATGTTTTGATATAACAACTGTTATAATAAAAACAGTCGTTGTATTTTAGATACCATTTATTTTATTTGGTGACACCATTTAATTTTATTTTGCGAAAAATTAGTGCTACTTATAAAATCTTCAAGATTATATGACCATTGCGATTTTATCTCATATTTATAGCTATTTCCTATTATGTAGCCTAGAATTTCGATAATTAAGAGAAGAAATCTGACCGTTTTTTCATTTAGTTAGTTCTTAATAATTAAATTTAATAAATTAAACTATATATATATGATTGTATCCCATATTTATAGCTATTTCCTAATATATAGCCTAGAATTTCGATAATTATGAGAAGAAATCTAATCGTATTTTCATTTACCTAGTTTCTAATTAAATTTAATAAATTAAACAATATATCTATTTTATATTTATCTATAAAAAATATAACTATATTTTTTATTTTGAGTTAAAACGACTGGTTTTGAAAAACCAGTCGTTGAAACTCAAATTTTTTAGATATTTTAATTTATTTTATTTTGAGTTTCAACGACTGGGTTTTCAAAAAACAGTCGTTGAAACTTAAATTTTTTAGATATTTCAATTTATTTTATTTTTTATTTTGAGTTTCAACTCGTTAAAACTCGAATTTTTTAGATTTTTTATTTTTTTTTTATTTTTTATTTAGTTACAACGACTGGTGTTTCAAAAACAGTCGTTGAAACTCAAATTTTTTAGATATTTCAACTTTAATCTAGCACCTTCAACATTTTGTTGTTTCCTCTCTTCCATAAAACCTTTCGTAAAGAGTCTCGAACGTCTTACTTTTGCACATCCAGTTCACTATGCTAAATTTTCTTCTTCATTTCTGGGGAAGTCTCCTTCTCTTAGCTAGTTTTGTTGTGAGGTGCAAAAGTAGCCTACAAGATTTAGATCTTGCCCGCTTATAGCAAGATTTGGAAAACCCTTTTCGGCTTCATTTCTCCAGATCTCCAGATTTGCGCTGAAGTCGTCAATCCATGGCTAATTCTTTTTTATTTTAATTGTTTCTCCTTCTCCGGTGATTATACTTCACATTTATTCTTAATTTTTCAATATTCTAGTTTTGTCGATTTTGGCTAGTTCTTTGATTTGGATCTGGATTTTTGATTTTTTTTCATCTAGTTCTTTTCAATATTATGGTTCTTTTGGCTTTAATCAAAATTTCGATTTTGATTTTTCTTGCTAACTGTTTTCTTTCTAATTGGTTTTTTTCCAGGATTGCAGCTATCAGCAAGCTTCCGACACAGAGTCTAGCTCTAGGACTTGGTAGACCAATTGCTAAAGTTGGGGTATCTGTGCCTCTAGTTGATGAAACAAACCTTTTCAATTTTCTTCCTCTTCCTGTTCTGTTGTGTGGTGGCGGAGCATGACAAAGCTTCATGTTGTTTTTCAATTTTCCCGCTGCGATGTTTTTTGGCTTTTCAATTTTCCCGCTGCAATGCTTTTTTGCCGCTGCTATTTGGGGAAAAAAAAGGACATACAACGACTGTTATTTAAATAAAAGTCGTTGAAATTCAACGACTGTTATTTAAATAAAAGTCGTTGAAATTCAACGACTGTTTTTTAAAAACAGTCGTTGTATGTCACAAACTTTCAACGACTCTTCTTTTTACGACCCTTAAAAACGGTCGTCTAATGGTCTTAAAAACGGACGTTAAAAGTGTTTTTTTGTAGTAGTGTTGAATGTTGATGGATGTTGTATGTTATATATGTTCATTGATCCTCACCTTAATGATGACTTTTTCATGGTGCAAATGTGCAATTGCTCAATTCCTTAGGAAAAGAATATGATGTCCCTTCCTAGCAAAAAAATAGGAGCACAAAATGTGGTGACAGTTCCAATTTTTTTTCAGCTGTAAACTCCCTATTTTTAGATTGAGAATATAATGAAATTTGGCTTGGCAACACAACGTGGGAGGTCATGTGAAGTAGCCCATTATATATTATTTCCTCCGGTCCTAAATATAAAACAAAATTAACTTATTTTGGAGAGATTAAGGAAGCTAATAACATTACCGGTCCTAAATATAGGACAAAGTTTGTAGTACAAATTGCACAACAAACTTTGTTTTATATTTAGGACCGGAGGGAGTACTTTGGAGTATTTGTATTTTCATTTTTTTCTCCTAACTAATTAGTTTGACTGATAAACTAATATATAATCTAAGGATACCTAGCATATAATATGATTAATTAAATAACTTATTTAGTTTTCTTTATCTTTCCAAAAAAAATCAACTATGTCTTATATTTATGAATGGAGGGAGTAGAAAGGAATGAAATGTGAAAGGGCTTGGGAAAAATACCTCATTTAAGGACTTTCAAGTTTGAAATCTAACTACCCCCGTCCTTGGGTTCAACTAGCAAAGGGGTCGGACACTCTCACCAAAGGAAGAGGATTCGATCCTGGAGTTGGTCAAGGCACTGGGGGAGGCATCCTAGCTCCTGTGTACCTAGATAAACGCCTGAGGGTAATAGACGGCTCGCCCTGCCCAACATTAGTATCACCTAGGAGGAAGGGATGAAAGTGAAAGGAAATCACCAAGAGGGGGGTGAATTAGGGATTTTAAAAAACTCTTTTTAAATCACCCTTACACTAGATGCAGCTGGATATAAAGTAGAGATAGGGAAGAAGAGCTTGACACAGAATTTATACTGGTTCGGTCCTAACTCTTGACCTACGTCCAGTCCCGTGCTCCCGGGTTTTTGAAAGAATAGATAACTTGAGCCGTATTTCGTTTCTGCTTGTCGTGTGTGTTTTGAAGACTTGTATGCAGCTCTATATATATCAGCAAGTCTTCATATGACTGTTGCTTCTTCATTCTGAATTGTCTCCATTCGAAATTCTAGCTGTTGTGGGCATGGATGGAGAATATAGCCGTTGGGTCATCTTGGTTCTTGAATTTCCCATGATTGCTCTGCATTGAAGATCATTTAGTGTTTTTACTGATTTTGTGCAGCAAATCATTCTGAGTGAAAGTTGTAACAATTGTTTCCAAATGAGGGAATTCAATCCTCTGTTTGATGCGTGAGATCAATGTTGTCAATCAATCGTGGATACGACTTCAAACTCGAGTTTGCAAGTCTGGGCTCGAGTTTGCAAGGCATTTCGAATGTCAGGTTCAGCTTTTGCAAAGTGCAAACTGGAGGTTCAAGTCAAACTCTGGAGTTTGTAATATTTCTCAGGGAGTGAACTCGAGTTCATAGACACAGGCTCGAGTTCAGAGCATTGTAAGTCATTTGTCGCGAGAGCCATCTGAAATCAAAACTTTACACAATGGGCAAACTCGAGTCCATTAGTGAGCAGGCTCGAGTTTGACACTATTTATGTCAAAATAAAATAGTTCTTCAAAATGTGAACTGGAGCTTAAATATAAACTCTAGAGTTTGTAAAATTTACTTTAATCAAACTTTGAAAGCATTTGGCTAGTGACAAACCGGAGGTGTAGAAGAATAGGCTCGAGTTTGTAAAGGTATAAAAACTTGGGACGTCTCTGCCAAGGGCAAACTCGAGCTTGCAAAAACAGGCTCGAGTTTACATGTTTTGTAAACTCTTCTTGTTACTCAAACCACAGAGTAAACTCTACTCAAAAACCATAGGCTCGAGTTCATTTCTTCAGGCTCGAGTTTGCAGCATTTGTAAGCATTTTGAAAGTAAGCAAACTCTACACAAAATAAGAACTGGAGAGTTTAAAGAAATGATTTTCAATTGAAAAAGGCTTCCCGCCAGAGGCAAACTCGAGCTTACATCTGCAGGCTCGAGTTTACACATTTGTAAACTCTTTGAACACATTCTCTGAAGCTTTCAAACTGGAGTGTAAATACACAGGCTCGAGTTTAATATTCAAAATACCCTGAAATGTTCTCTTGTTAGTAGCAAACTCGAGTTCGCCTATCTAGGCTCAAGTTTGGTGCTAACATAATGTTTTTGAAGAAAGATTAATTCTTTTAACTTATCAAAAACATTTATACTAGTTTACAATTGTTAGTTATCATCAAAACACATAGAGAGCTAACAAGGGAGACTTCGCCCTGCCCTTGGATCGTGGGTGAACCCAATCCCTTTCCTAAAATTTCTGGAGCAAAAAAGAAGTTTGAAATCTAACTTCCTTTTTTCTAGTTAATGCCCTTATGATGTCTTTTCATTAAATGCAAATTATGTCTAGGATGGAGAATTCAGTTTTTTAGATTAATTAAAGGCAATTATATATTGTTAGAATGTGTTACGGGAATTTTGATTTGAGGGAATTTAGCACCGTTTTATAACTTCCTTTTTTACCACCGGTGCTACATCTTTTTTATAGATATAATATATAGATAGATAGATAGATATTTTTATGTTTCTGATTTTAAATACATTATCTGCAGGACATTGGAGAATATCTCCTCTGCACCTCTGATTTGAGGAAATTCTTTTTTTGTAGGTAATTCTCAAGAACTGTTTTTCCCTGTCCGATGAGATTAATTGATTTCATGCTTAGAACCAATTGAGGCCTTCGTCAAGAAATATGGTTATCTCAGTTAATGTTAATTCCGGTCTGTGCAAACTATTTGCAGGTACATGTTGAAGCTAATTAAGGGCATGTTTGATACACTAGAATTGATTTGGATGGAAATAGAAATGGAGATGAACATGAACATGAAAATGAGGTTTAAAAATATGTTTGATACGTTAATCATGCAATTATGACTTAAAAAAGAGAGACCGAGTGAGACAAGGAAGTTGGGTTGTATATTCTATAGGGTAAAGGAGCAATTTTACACATGTGTTTTAACCTGGGCGCCAAGACCACGAGCTTTTTTCTGGAGCAAAAGTATACACGTGGTTACGTTTTGGGAGCAAAAATACCACAGCCGTTAGTTGACTAAACATTAACCGTTAACTTGGATGGAGTGAACAGTAACGCGGGTGAAATTACGTTTTGCCCTTAGTTTTAGGTGAAATTACCCTTTTACCCTTAGTTTTTAAAAAAAAAAAATTTAAAATACCCCCGCCAGTGGGCCCCACCACCGGCCACCCCACCGACGGCGGCCGGCCGCCCCACCGCCGGCAGCCTCCGACGACTGGCGGTGGGGTGGACGGTCCGGCCGCCGGCGGCAGGCGGTGGGGTGGCAGGTGGTGGGGCCCACCGGCGGGGGGTATTTTAAATTTTTTTTTTAACTTAGGACAAAAGAGTAATTTCACCCGTGTTACTGTTCACTTCCATCAAATTAACGGTCAACGTCTGACTGACTAACGGCCCGTGATATTTTTGCTCCGAAAACGTAACCACGTGTGTACTTTTGCTCTAGAAAAAAACTCGTGGTGCTGGGCGCTCCAGGATAAAACACGTGTAAAATTGCTCCTTTACCTTATTCTATAATTACATCCTTCTTTTTTTCCCCATCCCTCTAAACTTTAACCATCATTTTATGGCTCATTGTAAATAAACAATGGTTGCAGATTCTAGCCGAAGGCTTCAACATTACCGAACCCACTTCAACTTGCATTCTTTTTAGTGTTGTAATAATATACGCTTTGTCTGGGAAAGTGATACAGAATGAAGATGATCTCCATCTTTGTGTTGGCATATAGCTTCATGATCTACCCCAAAGATGAAGCTAGTTGGCAATAATATCCTCCACAGTAGTAATTTCTTCAATATGCTAGGACTTGGGCTCCAGATCAATGAATTGATTGGACATACTAGCTTGATGAGAAATGTTAACCCTCCCCTGCCTCTGATATAGTCAGAAACAGCTTGCACCCCTTCCAGAGATATGTAAATATATTTTCCTGTGTCATCCATTACACCAGAGAGCCTCCCTGATGCCCAAAATAGAGCATACAATACCGTGAAAGAGATTAGGCTATATGTAATGCAAAACCAACTAAAATCTCAAAAAGTGCATGCATAGATATGAAACAAAAGTACCATGGCATTCATAACATTGATCTCTAAACTGATTAATTCATTGCAGCAACCAATAAAGATGTCCCAAAAAAAATCAAACAAGAGATGATTAGTGTGTGACAACCGCTATTAACATTATTATGTCTAGTCATTCAATAAGAGATGCCTTCGTCGTATAAGTACAGTCATGGGAGGTTCATTTATAGCTTTTCAGCATTGGATTTTACATAATCTTTGACACAAATCCAAAAGAAAGAAACACTGGCACTCACCCATATTGTTCAAGGAGGTGATGCGATTAATTCATTCATGTACAAGTTTATGGTTATATCAGAAAAGGAAGGCCAGGGGATAAGACAATACAAACTAGAATAAGTGATTCAGAAATAGGGCTCTGATAAATTTTTTTCCTTATGAATTATGAAGAGAATTTCATTTCATGATGAGAAGAGAGAATAAAACCCAAACAAGTACCAGAAACAGAAACAGAGGACAAAGGCTCCTGCACAATCAAAAGCTACTTACAAAAGAAAACAACCCAGGTTCCAATTCAAAAGTGCCTATCGATCCCTTAGATTCAAAAGGCTCTTTTCCCCACCCTCCAAAAGAGCCTTTTGCAAATCAGGTCCTACAGCACAAACCAGCCAAGACTACACAATGACATACAGTTGGCTTTAATGACTTGTACTTCTAAACAGTAGAATGGACAATTATTTACTCTATTTCATCCAGAATTCATCCTTACTATATTTCATCCATAAACTTTTGTAGCATATAATGGAAGAGAAAATCAAGTGGAAAATAAGGCAATTGAAAGACTTAAGAAGAGAAAATGTAACCAGTGTCCCCAATTTAAATTCGGCGGCAAGATCTTCCAAGGGAACACATTTGTGCTTCTGAATGACCAGACAATTATTACAAATAAATTAAGATGGCTATAAAACATCTTTAAACGTGGCAATGGAAATCCAAGCTAGTTGTTACTAGTTTTTGGTGCCCTACTGAAATATATGAATTTCACATATTTAGTAAGAAGAAAAAGAAGGAAACTAAAAGAATTTCGTGTAGAAGGAACAGAGAATCGCCATTATATATTCAACAAAGTCTGCTAGCAAGTCTTGATTACCACCTTGCGCTTCTTACATAGTGCTTTCATCATCAACTGAAAATTCACCTTTCCACTTCTCAAATTCTAATGCAGCAGCTTCCTCCTCCCTGGCTTTCTGAGCTTTGGCTTCCTCTTCATATATGAAACATGGTCAAACTTTGCTATTAGCAAACTCAAAAGAAAGAAAATCCTGAACGCAAATCAGCAGTAGTAATATAAACCCACCAGCCTACGCTCCTCTGCCTCACGCTCTTCATCTTTCCTCCTCCGCATCTCTGCATAATGGTCTTGTTTTGTCAGCCTTGACTCCCTTGCAGCTTCTTCAGCCTTCCAAATCAACAAACCACAATGTAAGGAATGATTTAAACTTCAATTAGCAGAAAAGCCAAGAAATTAAAACTCACTTTTAGAAACTCAACGCCAGGAATTCATGAACAATCTACTTTAAGATTCTGATAAAACCTTAACAACATACTATCTTTCAAATATGAACACCTTAACCATATGTTTGGATGGAGAGAAAATTAGGAGGAAAAGAAAACTAGGAGGGAAAATTCCCAAAAATAGTAAACAAATTGACCAAGAAGTTTTTCTTTCTAGTATTCCCTACCCCTTATTTTCGCCTCACTTTTCTCTGGATGCAAACATAGAGTAAAAGAACAACCTTCTATCCTTTCAGTAAATTAAATATACAAACTATTTTGCCCTTCAGATTTCAAGGCATGGTTCAACAGGAAGCAGAAATGCATATTATTCTAGTCTCTTCTACAAACACAAAAACAAACAAAATATAAAAAGAAGAAAAGAACTCGGGAAGGAGAAAAATGAGTGTCCTATACACATACTAAGGACCCGCTTGTTACAAAGAAAGCTTGGGAGGAAAGGGAAGATCTCAATCTTCCCATGAATTTTGGGTGTTTGTTAGAAAGAAAGTCAGGTCAAGAACTCACTGGAAGTACTCATCTTCTCTTATTCGAGGGAAGATGCTTTCCATCCGAAAATGGAAGGAAAGCTGTCATCTTTCCAGGAAAATGGTTTTTGATGATTTACCCCGAAATTCAAATTTGGCGAGAAGTTCGAACTTGGTGAAAGTTCAAACTTGGCGGGAAAGTTCAAATTTGACGAATTTTTTTTTCTTCAAAAGTTCGAGCTTAGCAATAATATATTTTAGCAAAAAAAAAAAAAAAATTATTTTGAATTAATTTCTTTTGAAGGTAAAATAGACATTTTCTAATTCTTTACCAACTACCACCTCTTCACTTTCTTCCTACCAAACAATTCCCTCATCTTTCAAATCTTCATTTCCATTCATTTTCCTCCTCTAAAGTTCCTTTCTCTCCTCAAGCTTTCTTTATAACAAACGGGTCCTAAAGGTTTGAACAATACCTGTCGGCGAGCTTCCCTCTCTTGCCGTTTCTTTTCCTTTTTCTTTGACGCTTTAGCCCCATAATATTCAGCAGCAGTAGCTTCATCATCACTTCTACAGCTTCTGCACCCATTTTTTTTTACAAAAAAAAAAAAAATCTCAATTTCCATTCCAACTTCCGTATTTTAACTACAGATGCTTTTTCAGTATAATGAGATTTTGATTGAATAAAACATCACAAAACATAATGAAGAAAGCAGAAACAACTCACAGTATAATATGTTTGACAATTCTATCTCATTAAATAAAACAACAGTTATATAACCAAGCTTCAACCGTTGCCGCTGCAGCTGATGAAGAGCTAGCACCAGAAGCGGCCGGTCTAGGATGCATTCAACGCGTGCCAGTGGCACGTACCACAGCTTCTTGTCGAGGTTCCTGAAGGTTAGAGAGAGATAACTTGATGAATGCAAAATCTAATTAGAAAATCGAAGAAAATTTCATGAGTGTAGTTGGAAACCTGATGAGTCTGATCGGGATTAGAAGGTGATCGAGAATCCTGACGGCGTTTCCAAAGGTATCATGGGATCAATGCTACCACGAGAAGCATCGAAAGAATAGCAAGCAGCAATTCTTCCATTTCTTCAAATCTTCCCAAAAAAAACAAGTTTTTTTCAGATGCTCTGTTCGGTTTGCTTTGCAAGCAATCGAATTACAAAATTGATTTCTGGTAAGCGTAGAGCTCGACGATACTTGACGGAGACATAAATAGGCGGAAGCCGAACTGAGAACTGACGATTTCCGACCGTCGGTTTCTCTCATGATACTTTTCCCATTATCCGTCTTCATCTCTACATCATCTAAATCATGTTTAACTTTTCTCTTCTCTTACCCATCAACGGTCAGAAGGAATAATTGAAGAAAAAAAAAATCATCTGCTTCCTTTCCACGTTGTCCAGCTATCGGAGACGACGTTGTCGGGTCCTGCTTCTCTCTTCTACTCTCACTCCGCTGCCCTCATTTTCTTTAAAACAGCGCGGTTATGGTGTAAAACAGTACCAGCTGCCATTTTCAAAAATAAAAGAAAAAAAAAATATTTCTGATACTGACCGTTACTGATATTTTATAATCTTAAAAAATTATTTTAGGATATTAAAAAAATTCAAGACATTGAATAGTAAAAAAACACACTTTATCATAGTGAATGGTATTGAAAAATAATTCATAATTTTGATAATTTATTTTAAAATCTTAGAAAAAAATATTTCAGCTTACTGTAATAGTGTTTTGGGCCAAAACAGCGCAGCGAACCATTAGAAGAGAGAAGCCGGATCCACGTTGTTAGGAGCTCTTCTTCTGTTACTAATCTGTGATTTAAAAACACAATAGAGGGGGGAAATCACATTCAAAGAGAAAAATTGAATAATATTCTTACAATAAAAATGAAAAATTACTCCGTATTTATTAAAAAATATGGAAAAATCTTTAATTTAATGTATGCGATGAGAAACTCAACAAAGAGTCAAAGACTCTAGGTTCACACACACTATATCTTGTCATTTGTTATGCACCCCCACCTCTTTTTTTTTTTTTTTTTTTTGGGCTAAAATATATATTTCATTCATGTTTGCCTTTGATATCATTTTATTCCCTTAAGTTTATAAAGTGTATGTTAATGTTAACACCGTTAGTTTGACTTAACGGAAAATACTAACTCAATAATTTTAAGTGATGACTGTGCAATTAAATGCTGACAAAACATGCTTATAGGTTAGTATTTTAATAAATTAATATTTTAAATCATATTAATTGAAAAATATTTAATCTTCACAGACTGTTTTCTGGTTTTTCATAGTTTGTAAAGATTAAATATATTTTTTTGTCGAAGAAGATTAAATATTTTTCGATTAATAGAATTTAAAATATTAATTTATCAAAATGCTAACATATAAGCATGTTTGATCAACATACAATCATCACTTAAAATCGTTGAGTCAATATTTTCCGTTAAGTCATACTAACTGATGTTAACATGAAAGGACCATACGTGTACTTTACAAACTCAAAGAACTAAAATGATACTAGAAACAAACATAAAAAACGTACTTTAGCCAAAATTGTTTAGTGAAGTGTTAAAATAATTATAGGGTGTGTTTCAGACAACCCAAGTCATCTTTTTCTTGTAATAACCATCCGTACTCTCCATTAAGTCGTTTCCTATTAATAATTTATATCAATATCTCTTATAAAACCGAGGTCTGACGTGTGAGATTGAAGAATGGATCATGATTCATCCAAAGATTTAACATTTTTTAACGTGTACTAATCAAATTAAATTTGAATAGTGCAAATTTATTATTAAACTGTTGAAATTTTGATTGCAAAACTTCACACCAAAAAAAAAAATCAACTAACCATCTATTTGTTTGTTAGAATAGGTTTCATATATAACAACTATCAATCCTTATTCCTTTAGGTGGAGTCTATGAATAGACGCAATAGGTTCCATATAAATTACATGTATTTGTATTTTATATTGATAGAATTTTGTTAGGTTTTTTCCACTTAATATTGGCTAAGTTTATGGTTGCAATTGAACAAAATAAATCAATTTCAGGTAAAGTAACTACTAATTGAAATAGCCTTCCCATTTAGTGGGAGAAGATTTATTGTTTTTTGATAATAAAATTTTAGGAAAGGGGTTCGGCTTACCTACAGTCCAAGGGCAGGACGTTTGGAGCCCATTCCACCGGGCATACTAATCAGAGAGTACACATGCCTTCACCTCTGCCAGCGTTTCCACGGCTTCCTAGGCCCCTAGGATGCCTCCCCCAGCTCCTTGACCAACGCAAGGATCGAACCCTTCCCTTGAGGTGAGAAAGTCCGACCCCTTCATCAGTTGAACCCAAGAACAAGGGATAAGAGAAGATTTATTGTTTTTTTTGCTTACGCAAGGTATCCCCACAGCCGATAGCCATGAGACTAATCATTCGCCCTACTGTCAGCGCACAAAGCGGTAGAAGGCTGACCACGAGGTGCTTTCCATTCACAAGAGTTGAGGATCGAACTCCCAACCACTTACTTAAGGGACGAGATGCTGAACCATCACGCCCACCCGTCGTGGTTAGAAGATTTATTGTTGTTGTAACTGTTGAATGAAATGTAAAAGTAAAGATCCAATAGTAACACAACAAATACTCCCTATATGGCTCGAAAGATTTGTCATCCTCAATAGTTACTAGAGATACTAGTACTGAAAGATTTTATGTTTTATGTTTTCTATTTTACCTAATTCCATAATTTTATTTTTTTATTAGAACACCCGGTATCAAATCAACTCAGTTGCCAATTGGATTGAACCAAACCCTCGATGGCATAACTATTTAATAAAATAAATATAAACAGAAAACTGAAGTTTATATCCTCGTTTTTGAAATTTCAATGCCAGAGATACGCAGGTTGTTCTTTTCTAATTCCTTCGAGATGACCATCTCGAACACATAATCGACATAAATGGGAACCGACAAATGACCCAACCATACTTTTCGAGAACTGAGTACCAAGTAATCTTTAATCACCATATTTTATCAAAAGCTGATTCCGGAACCATTGCAATTTCACGACTAAGTCTAGAAAAAGATCAGCTTTATATTGTTTCAAAGCCAGATTATTTGACTAAGTTGTAATAGAATCATGAGTACCAAATGCCATACCAAGTGCGTAAACCATCTGGAATAAGAAATACGAATATTTTGCAAGACTGCTTTAAGGTTCTTTGACACGCATTATTGACGACAATGACAGATACTGTCATAGCTTCCATAATCCCACATAACAGACGCTAGAAAACAAATATTAAAAATGTCAAATAACATCTAAAACACAAAGCATAAGAGCCTGACTCAGATCGAGGCAGGTAAGAGTTGATTATCAAGTTTTCCAGCAGCTCAGAAACCATGAATCTTGATATGGTCCTTCTTCACAATACCAGCCTGTTCAGCACACAATAAAAACATCCAATAAGGTAATAAAAATGGAAAAACAAGTTCTCCAATAGTTTATCACAACGATCACACCCAAAAACCAGTTATGCGGAAGAGAGCACAAAGATTAGGAACCACAAATGACCTTGCCCCGTGCTCTCCAAAACAAAGCATCTTGATACTCAAACCCCTCCAATCCCCCCACTTGCAGACCACTGAAGGTTTCGATTTTAACCCAAATGAAAAGGTAGATCAGTTCAAATATATCGTAGCAACTAGCAAGGTAATTTACTCCCAAAACAGATGCCCCAACATAATGGAGCAATCATTATACGCAATTTTCTTAGTCAAAAAGACAGTAGCACCAAGCCATCAGAATACATTATTAGAAGCAGAAATTAGTTCAGAACAGTATAGACTCATAGCTGAGATTATCATTACCTGAACAAGGAAGGTAGATACATTCTTCCTCTGATCACCTTGTAGTTGAATAACCTACAGACAACACCTTTGTGTCAATAGAAGAAACGAGAGCATTGTTTGATAATAGTTGTCAGCACCAACCTGTCCGAGCTCTGGGTCTTGGACTACAGTGCCATTGCAGCAGAACTCTTTCTTGAGGTCTTTAAGTATCTTGCTGTAGCTGAATTCTTTCTTCAATCCCTGGACAGTTGTTAGGCTTTTTCTACCATTCCGCTGCTGTATGCGAATGTGAACATACTCCTTTGTTCCAGCACCTGAGTCCTCAGCATTTGCCTCGGCAAACGGATCTACAAATGATTTCCATACAGCCAGTACAGTTCACAATAAAATTATAATTCAATAAACCAAATGAGTGCAATCAGTACAAGAGTCCTACCCTAAAAGGAAATAAACTAGTAGAATTCGTAGCAAGATGTCCCAAAAAAAAATAGAGAGAAGTAACGTAAAACAACGAAATGAGAATCTCAACAATTCCAATGAAGCAACCTAACCAACCACAGAATATTGAGAAATTACAACATACCAAAGGCGGTAGGAATCTGAGCGTCTAATTCAGACATGAAATTTAGCTCTCCTGGATTGAAGGTCCCACGAAGCAGATTGCTCAGACCTGGATAAGGAGAATTACGTTAACTTATATACAAGGTAACAAGAATACAAAACCAAAAAAGGTATTGAGCAAACAACATAAAGCCCATGAACAAGATTGTGGAAAAAAGATAAATGATAAATCTCGATCTTAATCCTACCAAGCAGCCAAACAATAACGTCCAGACTAATTAGATGAAAATGGTCGAATTACGAAAGCTTGAACAAATTCAACGATCATTTTCAACCAGACTTCCCCAAAAATTTTTAAGATCAAACTAATTTAAATTGGCAAGATTTCACAAAACCAACAAAACAGAATGAAAAAGAAAAGAAAAATCCTTCTCCCTTGAGCCAAGATTATAAAGCATAAGCATTTAGTTACAAAAGGAGACATAATAGCAAGATCTCAATTTTATCCTTGTAGACAAATTGGGATCCTAACCAAAGCACCTATACAAGAAAAACCGCAATCAAATAAACAACTATTTTGAGGAAAAGAAATATCTCAGTTCGACCGAATATACGATTCCTGCCAGAAAATTAGATCAAAACCAACAAAATCCCCAAATACCGAGACGTTCCAAGAATAATCAAACTGGAGGCTCAACGTCAACGAAAGGAACTCCGATACTATTCAGAAAAATATTACAGATTAACGACGAAGGAACCGAACCAAGTCTAAAGATCGATGAGGACAAAATTAGATCTAAATAACAAATGAAAATATTTAAGGAAAAAATACCTGATCCTAAATTAGGGTTTCGATGCGTAAGAAACTGGGCGAAGATGATCGGAAACCCTAAATTGGATAAGGCTGAACCTTCTATCACTCTCTCCCTCTGAAGCGTTTGTTCGATTTAAAAAGAGAGAAATTAAAAAAGTCTTTTTGGAGACTAAATAGAGAAACGAAAGGTGAACTTGGTTAGGCGGTGGGCACTTGCATAAATATCACGAGGATACCCTACAAACTACTCTCGGGAATTGGGAGGAGAACACACGCGCTCCTTAAACCGATACCACGTATGCGTAGAAAAAGACTTCTGGGGGAAAATTGGGGGAGTAGGGACTTCTTTGGTACTTTGAGACTGTAGATTGTATTTGGGGTAAGGGTAAACACGTCAATAGACATAATCATAGATTCATAGTCATTATTCTAGGCACAATCACGCACTGGGGGAATATATGCTTATGCCTTATATATCAACAATATTAATATATTTAATTAATATGGTGGATACAATTTTTCGCTCCCTCAAAATTATCCTAGTATTGATTTTGGTCCCTCAAGTTCATTGTTTCCTCAAATTTAAAAAGGGAAAATTTAAGAGGGCAACCTGTATTAGCGGGGCTTGTTTGGATAAGTTTTTTGAAAAAAAAAAAAAAATCCTTTTTTTTATGAATTTATATGTTTAGATAAGAGCTTTAAATCAAAGTGAAAGTAACAAAAAAAAAAAGACAAAAAATTTCCTTCTTTAAAATTTCAATTTGCACCTTCAAAAAATAGTATGAACGCTCCTAGAATGACTCTTTTTTTTTTTTAATTTATGTTCCTAGGAACAAAAATGGATTGAAATTGTGTTTCATAAATCCGATTTTTTTCGTGTTTGGGAATAAAACACAGAAGCAGAAAATTTTTGCTTCTCTACCAAGGCACAAAATCAAAATCATTTTTCTTTTGATAGGTCTCTTTCTTTGTTTATAAGGTGAAGTACCAATTTTTCCCCTGAAGTACGCACCAAAAAGCAATTTTGCCCCTTAAGTTTTAGGCGGAGCAATGTTGCCCTTCGTTAGAAACCCTAACGGTCGTTAGGATTTCTAATGGAGGGGCAACATTGCTTCGTTTTCGATACTTCAAGGGTAATATTGCTACGTTTTGATGGAGCAATGTTGCCCCTAAAGTATAAAAAATGGAGCAATGTTGCCCCTTTGTTAGAAACTCTAAGATGTTAGGGTTTGTAACGGAGGGGCAACATTGCTCCGTTTTGATACTTCAGGGGCAACATTGCTCCACCGAAAACTTAAGGGGCAAAATTGCTCCTAGGCACATACTTCAGTGGTAAAATTGATACTTAACCCTTGTTTATATTTCGAACAAACAAAACAACACTAGTGAAGAGTAATCATTGATGGATTGAAGACAACAATTTTGTTGATTTTTTTAATTTGCATCAACCAACGACAATATTGCATTCCGATTTGCATCAATTCTGAATTTTTTGACTTTGCATTCCGATTACTCAATCGGAACCCTAACGAAGATTAGAGAATATTTTATCAAGCAAACTATTGAACCCTAACGAAGTTCATCTCTCGAAAGTTACTTGGCGTGATTTGGGGTTTTCTTTCCTTTGGGACTTTCGAGATAATTGAACCCAAATCGATTGAAGTTCATCTCATCGATTGAACCCTAACGAAGTTCAGAGAATATTTTATTCAATCTATGCTTGTATGTGTGGATTTGCATCAATATCTTAGTTATACAAACACAGACAACAATTCTAATTTGCATCAACCAACGACAATTGCATTCCGATTTCACAATCAAAAGAGTGAAATTCAAAAGAGAAAGAGTGAAGATCGTCTTTTCGTATCGGAACAAGGTCAATACAATCTCTTTGTCCCCATTCTCACAAATTCAATTGTCTTATGGTTGCCATTTCATGTATTGATTCAGCTTCTGGTTTTACATTCCCTGTTATGAAATTCAAAAAAATGTGTTAACAAATTTAATAATTCTGATTCTAAAAGGAAAAATAAAATAAGTTAACAAACGTAATTATGATTTTCAGAACTCTTCCCAGACATAAAATAAATAAAAATTGTTTCATCTTAGAAACAGCAGAAGCAGAATGGTTATCATACCCACCTAATATAAAAGAAGGGGAGAATTAAAAAAAATGACCGGCTCTTCCATCAAAACTCTCTCTCTCTCTCTTCGTTATCTCCTATTCCTTTCGTTCCCTCTGCTATGAACACTCACATGGCTACTGCCTCTCAAGACTCCTCCTACAAGAGACACCCTCATTCCTCCAGGCACCTCGGAAACAAAAACGCTGATGACGAAGCCCCCTCCTCCCACTCCATCTCTCCAATCCTCCATAACTATAACCATCACTAAAAGCCTGTACCTCCTGCCTCCAGGAGGATGCTCCAGCCCTTGCACTTTCTAGGCTCCGATCTGTTCTCACCGCCTTCCATAAGAACCATTCCAACCCATCTTTCGCTCTCGGCCCTCATGTTGTCGGCACACTCTTCGGGAATCGACAAGGTTACATGCATCTTGCCTTTCAGAAGGATCCCACCTCGTGACCTGCCTTCCTAATCGAGCTCGCCACGCCCATCAGTGGCTTGGTTCGCGAAATGGCGTATGGCTTGGTTCGAATCACTCTAGAATGCGACAAATTGAAGTAAGAAGAAACAAAAAAATCTCTGACATTATTGGAAGAACCTCTGTGGAAGACCTATTGCAACAGAAAGAAGTGTGGTTTTCCTTCCAAAAGAAACTCTGGAGACACAGAGACAAAGATCGAACCCAACCCATTTCCTAAAATTTATGAAACAGAAAGAAAGTAGATCTGGTTACGGTCCTCATCCTCATCCTCATTTAAGTCGTTGGATGAAAAATTGAACGGTGCAGATTTTTTTTTTAATAATTTACGCACGCGGTTCACTATACCACGAGTGGTTTTAAGTTAATTATTAAGTTGAATAGGGAAGTGGACAGTCCACTGTAGCCGAATCCAAAGAAAGTGTCTCTCTATTTTTACATCTAAATAACTTTTTCATTTAAAAGTGTTTTTTAAATGATCTATCCTACATAAAATAACTTTAGCTTCTAATTAAAGTATTTTTTTAAAATCAATGCAGTTTTTTCTTAAAAGCCCATCTTTTTACTAATATTAATTTCGTTTAAAATGTTAGTTCCTATAATTATATAAAAGCACAGACTATTTATCTTTTGAAGAACTAGAACTAAAATCAAGATAAAAAAGAATGACTAAAACTATAATAAGGCAAATTTAAAATAGCAATGACTGTATTAATCCTATTTAATACTATTAATCAACCATAAATTTTTTTTTTCGTTACTAAAATTTTAGGAAAGGGATTGGGCTCACCCACAATCCAAAGGTAATGCAAAGTCTTCATTCCTCCTAGGTGATACCAATGTTGGGCAAGGTGAGCCGTCTATTACCCTCAAGCGTTTACCTAGGCACCTAGGAGCTAGGATGCCTCCCCCAGCACCTTGACCAACTCCAGAATTGAAACCCCTCCCTTTGATGAGAGTGTCTGACCTCTTTGTCAGTTGAACCCAAAAACGAGGGGTAATCAATAGTAATAGTTTTTTTTTATATTAAAATTTTAGGAAAGGGTTGGGTTCACCCACGACCCAAGGACAAAGTGAAATATATCTTCCTCCTAGGTGATACCGATGTTGGGCCGGACGAGCCGTCTATTACCTTCAAGGGTTAATCTAGGTACTAGAAGTTAGAATGCATCCCCCAACGCAGCAACTCCAGAATAGTAAGCCCAGAAATCACATATCAAGTGATTCTATTCTAAATCTAAAGCCCAGGTTTCGGCCCAAAAATTCTAAAGCCCAAGTCAAATATGGGTTTAGTTTTGCGTTTGCGTGCTTGAACCACAGAATTCCACTACACAGTCCACAATCTACAGTTCGGAAAGAAGCAGTCGCTCGTCGATTTGGAGCCGTAGCTACCATACTCCTCCAAGCAAGCGCAGTGAGGTCCGGCAATGGCTCCCGTTGGTCCTAGATCCGGTGAAGCGATTTTCGCGAGTGTTGAGCGTGTGGTAAGCAGTAATCCTCTTCTCTGTTTCACTATGTATTTGTTTCCCGATGAAATCCTGGAAAATGCACGGTGAAATGCGCGGTTTCCTCTATTTCCAACCGATCATAATTTAATCGATCCTACAGGCTGCAATATGCCTTTCTCTTATTCTAGTTTTCTAATAAATTTGGATCGATGATCTTGTGATGTATGACTCACTTTCTCAAATTTATTTGCGCTAACGTACGGGCCGATCGTGCAGAATGCAGAGCTATTTACTTTAACGTATGGGGCGATCGTGCGTCAATTGCTTACAGATCTGGAAGAAGTTGAGGAGGTTAACAAACAGCTTGATCAAATGTACAATTGAGAGCCTCTTTTGAAATTCCATGTCTGATTTAGCGTTGTTCAATTTCTTTCTTCTTCTTCTTATTTTTTTTCTTAAAAAAAAAAAAAAATCTCTATTTTGACTGTTGTTATGACATTTCCCGGATTGATATAACAAGCAAGTTCTTCATATACTTTTACCATTTGCTTTCATTTTGTTAATTCGGATCATTTTTCCCCCGGAGGTTATAGTCTTGCAGATAACTATTCATTTATCCACAGTTTTTAGATTTAATGATGACAAGACATACATTTACTTATTTGAATTTGACTATTTGGTTCGTTTTCAGGGGTTATAATATTGGAATCCGTTTGATTGATGAATTTTTGGCTAAATCTAATGTCTCAAGATGTGTTGACTTCAAGGAAACTGCTGAAGTAATAGCAAAGGTATTCTATTTTCATTTAAATTCTTTAACATTCGATTCAATAAATATAAGGGACTTATCTAATGAGGGGTTGTTTTAGGTGAGAATTGAAGGAGCTACTAACCACTCTTAAACATGTGACTTTTGTTCTGAAATACTGTCATGTGGATTGTAACCTGTACTATAAATCTATAATTATGCATGTTCTTCCGAGGCCCCTAACACATTTTTCACTCTAGCGCTTATATTAGACAATGCCTTTGGCTTTCTTCTAAATATTGTCATGGTTATCTTTGTTTTTAATTTGAGGATGGGATATTTACCCAACGTCTTTTGGGCAAACATACTCTAACCTAGCATTTGGACGATATGCATACAACATGCATAACCAGGTAATCGCCAGCAAAGAAGAACTTATTCTAATGACTCGAATGTGATTGATTCTTAGATTGCGTTTCTTTTACTTCACTTGTTAAGATGTGTGTGTGTGTGTGTGTAAATTTTAATAATTACGATCCAAGATACTGAGCATTACTTTCATTGTCATCTGTCGTTAAAGAAAATAGTTAAGCATCTTGGTCACACACCTTATGTACATCAATCTGAGGGTTAACATGTTAAAGTGAATCTATTGACAATCTTTCAAAGTCCAATCCCTTTGAATTCTATATCTATTTGGTTCTCGTTACATGACACAGTCAGTAAGGGCTATTGATGTCAGGTTTAAAGATGATACAGTGGATTGACATGTATAGATTTTGATCAGCATGGTAACCCTTATGAGAATGGACTACTCTTTGGTTTAGTTTGGCCAGGCAGTGTGCGTGCACACAGTTTGACACACTTTGCTTTGATTTTGTTTTCGCTTGTTTAATACAGGTGGGTTTTAAAATGTTCCTTGGAGTTACTGCTTCGGTGACCAATTGGGATGCTGAAGGTACGTGTTGCAACATTGTTTTGGAGGATAATCCTTTGGTCGACTTCGTTGAGCTTCCTGATACCTGTCAAGGTCTTTACTACTGCAACATATTGAGTGGAGTTATTAGAGGTGCCTTGGAGATGGTAAACTTCTGTCACTATGTTGCCCCATTTTGACATATAACTCCAACGTGCTTATTTTAGTAGTCTGTTTTATAGCATCAGACTTAGAAGACTGGGAAAGTATAGCTGCTTCTCCTTTGATTGATGGCTATCTGAAGCATTTGAATAGATGAGTTGCTCAAAGTTGAATTAACTTGCTCACATGGTTTAGGCATGGTTTATGGAGGGAACGACCTTTTCTATCAAAATTTAGATTTTTCAGTTGCCCTTTACCTTTTTTTTTTGGTTGCTTTTTACACTCTATTATAATTCCTTTAGGCTTTGTTTGGGAGTTTGGAAGGAAGGGGAAGGAAAGGCATGCAAGGAGAATGGAGGGGAGGGGATGGAAGGGAAATGAAGGATATTTCCTTCCCTTGTTTGGGAGTTAAAAAAATAGTAAGGGAGGAAGATGGATGATTAATGAGTTATTTTTACCATTTTGTCCTTTTCTTTAATAATTAATATAATTATTATATTTTTCAAATAAATTTAAATTTTCTAAAAAATTTATTTATGTAATTTTTATATTCAAAAAATTATTTATGTGGTGGTGGCGGCGGTGGCGGCGGTGGCGGTGGTGGGGTGGGGGTGGTGGCGGTGGTGGTGGTGGTGGCGGTGGTGGGGTGGTGGCGGCGGTGGTGGTGGGGTGGTGGTGAATAAGGGTAACAAAGTAATTATTCTATTTCCCCTCTTAAAATCCCCCATATTGGAGGAACTTTATTTTTTTGAAGAAGGAGGGTTTTGGGGGATTTGTAAAAATCCCTGATTCTCTCCCCTCCTATTTTTAAAACTTGCAAACAAGGGAAGGGACTACCAAAACCCTCCCTTCCCTTTCCTTTCCCTCCAAAATGGAACTCCCAAACAAAGCCTTAGTGATTTGCTGTTATTCCAAGTTCAACACTTTTACTCAGAAACATTTCCCTGATTTTTTTTCTATGTTTAAGGTAAGTTTAGTTTTCTAAAGTCTTAGTGACTGACACTCATCATTTGAAATGAACTTCTTATTTAATCGGAAAACATAGTAATAATATTATTCCTAGTCCTTGAGGAAAGGAAACATGACTTTAATATGCTGTTTATTCTTTATTGTGAGATATAGCTATTATCTATGCTCTTATACTTGTTTGCCCAACTCACGGTTCTTCCTCTACAAATCCATATTCAGGTGTCCATGAAGACTGAGGTTACATGGGTCCGTGATATGCTTCGAGGTGACGACGTGTTTGAGTTACAAGTAAAACTCCTCAAGCAAGTTCCTGAAGAGTACCCATACAAGGATGACGAGTAAACTAAATATCATGTGATGTAATCTGTATACTCAAGATGTTTATCTGAAGTATAGAACATGAGTAGTCTATCTATACCCTGGATTGCTATGTGTATTTGTTGAGTTGTTAGAATAGAAATTATTGGTAATCGTATATGATTCTGACATTACAGGAGGCTCTGATTTATTTTGAGAAATCTTCCAATACTATGTTGTGTTAATTCCTCTGGTAAATTGTTAAACTCTAGGGTGCTGTGTTTTTACACTCTGGATATATATAGGCTTTAAATGTTAAGCTATTATGTGTACGCAAGTGCTTAGATATAATATTAGAGCTTCTCCTCTGTGTTTAACAACCGCCACTAAGGAAAAAGCGAGTGTTATGAAATGTACTAGATTAAAAAATTTATTTTTTGTTATAAAAAAATTATTTGTTATTGGTGAAACCTAAGAAGGTAATAACTCAAGTATGATGAGCAATTTTTTTTTCCTTTTCAAAAAATTATGTTGAGTAGCTTAATATTGTCTTTAATATAAATGTGCTTTTGTATCTTATATCAGATTATCTATATATTCTATAATATTCACAATAACACCATTAAATTCCGTTTTATTTTAAGTAACACTATTACCTCTGTTAAGTAACACCTCTTTGTGAATATTCCTTTATAACTGGTTTTTGTTTTATTTCCATAAATCAATAAATACATTTATTGATGATTATTGCCTTTAGCTAATTTTATTGGGTTAATTAGCAAATTTGCTTCGAAAGTTTTCGTTGAGGAGCAATGTTATTCTAGAAGTTTTTTTTGTCTCAATGTTGTCCTGGAAATTTCAAAACGTATCATTGTTGCCCATTTCTATTAAAAAGTTATCGGTCAACGTCAAGTTTTTAACAATCAACATTAGTTTTTAAACGGAATAGGGCAATATTGCTACATTTTGAAACTTGGGGCAACATTGAGACAAGAAAAACTTTCAGGGCAATATTGCTCCTAAGCCTATATTTCAAGAGCTGATTTACTACTTAACCCTAAATTAAATTATATACTTTTTTTCCAAAGAATATAATAAATATTAGGGGATTTAATTCAGATCCATTAATGGATAAATAAATTTATAGATGATTATTTTCTATTTTTTTTTAATCTCCATATTAATCAATAAAAAATAATTTATTGATGATTATTTCATAGCTTTTTTGCTGAAAAACATAATAAATATTAGGGGATTCAATTTGGTAATAAATACATTGGGATTCAGTTTGGACCTATTAATAGTAAATACTACCTCCGGTCCTAATTATAAGAACACTTTTGTAGTGTAATTTGCACTACAAAAGTGTTCCTATAATTAGGACCGAGGGAGTATAATTTATTGATAATTATTTTCTAATTTCTTTATTATATTCCTAATTATATTCTAATTTGTTTGGATTATGTTTTTACATTGTGATTCATTACATGCATTTTTGAGTTTGAGTGCACAAAACAAACAAACAAAAAGTATATACAAGTACTTACATTTATAGTCGATTTCATATAACCTAATTAAGACATCACAGGGATTTTTACCAAAAAATTACATTTTAAATAAAAAATTACCGGATCAGAACACTTTTCAAAATAATATTCAAACTAATGCTCACGCCAATAGTGG
This sequence comes from Acacia pycnantha, assembly GCA_025563575.1. NCBI lineage: Eukaryota > Viridiplantae > Streptophyta > Magnoliopsida > Fabales > Fabaceae > Acacia > Acacia pycnantha. The sequence goes on from JAMWYP010000235.1 coordinate 154,045, forward strand.
CGTGAGTGTCTCACGCCACTACGACGTGACGTTTCTCTCTCACGCCAGTAGTGGCGTGAGACTGTCTCACGTCACTACTGGCGTGAGACTTTTTCACGCCACACAGAGTTGCGTGAGACAGTATCACGCCACTCTGTGGCGTGATTTAATTTAAAATTGGGACGTCTAAGCAATGGACTTTTGACGTCCTAAATTGATTTTAGAACGTCAAAAGTGATCCCTAGCACCAATTCTAACGCCAAAAACAGCATTTTTGGCGTCTAAAAATTTATTTAGAACTTCAAAAGTGATCCTGGCATTATATTTTGTGTCCTATAATTATATTAGGACACCAAAGATGAACCGTACCCAAACGCCACGTCTGGCACCAAAAGAAGGGTTTTTGGCGTCCTAAATTAAATATAGGACACCAAAACACATCAAAATCTCACCCACTCTGCTATCTCACCCACTTCGAATTAAATGCTCAATCGCCTCCTCGATCTCAGCTACGCACCCAAGTCCATCCCTTCCAATCTTTTTTCTTCTCAAACACCTCCTATGCCCTCCCTCACCGACGACGACATTGTCGGCGTCTCCTTGACTCGTTCTTACTCACGCACGTTGGCACACAAGCATCCCTCGTCCTCGGCGCCACCGTGACTCTCAAACGCGTCGCCTCCATTGTGGCAAAAGGTCGAATATTGAGACTTGTCTTTGAGGCTGAGGCTCTCAACGATGACGGCCGTCGGGACCCCATCGTGGTGGTGGCCGACGAAGAGGCCAAGTGTTTGGTTTCAGATCCTCCACTGCCATCTACCATCATATGGTTTCAGATTCCTCAAGATTCATCAGGTTTTCACTCAAATCTTACCGTCATCTCTGTAGATCCAGATTCGATTATTTACTCCTTTGATTTTTTTTTGACTTTCTTCTTTTGTTTTATTTTTTTCTCTTCGTGATCTGTGTATATTCCCTATAGGATTGTAAATATTTCAGTTCTTGCAATGAGTTCTAGATATTCTTTGTATTAGAAGAAAATCTCTGAAATCTATGTAAATATTTCGGTTCTTGCACGTATTAGAAGAAAATCTTCGCGATCTGTATATATTCTTTCTTCTTTGGATTTCATTTGATTTTTATGTTGATTATTGGATTTGTAATTGGAAGACGTGGTTATTGGGATGATATTCCGATGTGAGAATAAGACGCCGTCGTCACTCGCCGTCTGTTTTTTATTTTTATTTTAAAAAAGAACTTACAGATTTAGGACGCTATAAGTCTGTTTTTGGCGTCCTAAATATTTTAGAACGTCTTATCTTTGACTTTACTACGCCCCCGTGATAGACGTCCCCCTGTTTTTGGACGTTAAAAGGTTAAAAAAACGGACATTAATTAAATCCATTATCTATAATAGTGCATCAACGTTCACCATTCTCCAAGCTAAAAACACAGCTCCCCACCCAATACACCCATCAAAATTAAGACTAAGAACACCATTGTCAGGATCACATGATGTAGAGAAGAAGATTGTGGTGTCAAAAATTGCTTACCTCAATTCCTTTCCACGCCTTTAGTGCTGACTCCCTCATTTCTTGCTCCCCAACTAGCGCCACTTTCCATCTCTCTAGTTTAATTTTTTTATTTTATTTTGTAGAGGGTCATTTCCATAATTTTCTTTTAATTTGAAAAAATACAAGTGAGGTACTCACACCTCTTTGGCAATATTAACATTGGAATCACATCTCTATCATTTAGGATTTGTATGGTTGTAGATTGGGAAAATGATAAAAAAAAAATACCATTTGAATTACAAAAACCTCAAAATATCTACTAAATTTTTAAAAAGGACAAATAAGTAATCTGGCAGGAATATGAGATTTTAAAGTTTGGAAGTTGACATAGCCTAACGTAGGTTCTAGGGGCTAGAGCGCACCTATGATAATTGCGTCGTTGCACCTTGATTTAGCCTTAGACTTTCTTATTAGCAGCATTTCCGTACAATTATTGGTCTAAACCGCTAATCACTTTACATATATATAACCTCAAATTTTTTATTTTCATACAATTATTGGTCTAAACTGCTAATCACTTATATATATTATTGGAAGATGGTTGTGTAATTAGTTTAGTAATTTTGGTATTATGGTGTAAAGGTTGTCTATCCAGTGTTATTTATCAAGAGTTTGTAAATACAGGTTCTAAAGTTATTAGGATAGTTGGGCCTTAAACCCATTAAAGCCCATTATGGTATCTATAAGTATTAGGGTTTATAAATTTCTTTATACTGGTAGTTTTACTATTGTTGTCGCTGCTAGCTGCAGCATTTGAACCAGAATATATGTTCCTTTCTACGTTTATTAAATTATTTAGAATCACCACAGTAAATATTACAGTGGTTTTTTATAGATTTTTTGTTGCATTTGTTAAATTTAGGGAATTATTCCGCAGAAATTCCAAATTATGTCTCCTGCTAGTACTCAAAATATAGAAGTGGACAGCCATTATATATTCTGAATATGCATGTTTGGCTTCTTTTCTTGTGTGCGTGTAAAATAGTTGCATGCATGTACTCTTGCATTAAAACACCCTATTTCTTTTTTAGTACAGTCCTTTTCAAATTGCTTTAATAATATTTACTTCTAATTTAATTTTTTTCAGGAGAACTCGAAGAAAAAATGGATTTCGAACCTCCATTGCCAGAAGATTGCAAGAAACTTCTTCAATAATATTTCAAATTCCAACTGAGCCATTTTTTTGGCTTACGAGCTTTGTCTACTCTATTTTCAGATCAAGTACTGAAGCATTTGCCAGAAAGGCCGGGCCTCTGGTAGAAATTTTGGCTGGAATTCTAGGTGAGGAAGAGAACATGAAATGCAGATATTTCAGGGAAAACTGCTTGCCAAACACAAGCAATAAAGAACGTAATGAGATGCTCTCAGAAATATATAGTGGGACGAATAAGAATCAAAATAATTTAAAGAAGAAAATAAGCACAAAGAGATATTTCTTCTAATTTCTTACTTAATTAGGGCTTCTCTCTCAGAAAGCAAAAACTTGAGAAAAAAATCCAAAACCTAGGTTTTGGAAACAAAACTTAGGTTTTAGCAAAAGTTTGACAAACACCTTTCTAGAAGCTATTTTACATCAAAACCTATGTTTTGCCGGAAGTCATCCAAACACCCCCAAATTTTTGTCCAGAAGTTATTCTGTATCAAAATCTAAGTTTTGCAAATCTATTTTTTTTTCTGATTTTTCTCTCTCTTCTACCATCATCAGTATTCTTTCAGTACCAGTTAATATCCTTAAGTATTTTTTTAGTACCTTGAAATATTTTTTCAAGATTAGTCATTACCTTGAAATATTTTTTCAATATCCTAAATTTTTTTTTTGAAGATCATGAAGTATTTTTTTCAGTATCCTTATGTATCTTTTTAGTACCCATTAGTACCCTATTTTTTTTTTCAAGATTAGTCGGTACCCAGAAATATTTTTTCAAGATCTTAAAATAAATTTTTAAGACCATGAGAAGTATTTTTCAGTACCAGTTAGTATTAAGTATCTTTTCAGTACCCGTCATTATCGTGAAATATTTTTTCAAGATCAATCATTACCCTAAATTTTTTTTCAATATCTTAAAATAAATTTTTCAATATCATGAAGTATTTTTCAGTGCCAGTTAGTACCTAAAGTATTTTAATTTTTTACACAAATTTATGTAAGTTTTGGTATTCATTATGAAATATAATGTTTATAATATTCAAAATACAACCTTATCCTTTATATGTAATTATATCAAAAGCTAATGTCCTTTTTGGTAAATTTGACCTTGAAAAATCTATTCTGATAACAATATCCAAACACTATCATTTTTATCCAAAAACTATTCTTCAAAAGTCATTTTTATCTCGTAAATTCGAAAAGCTACATCCAAACGGGCTAAAAACACTTATGTATGTTTTGGATATTGCGCGCGCAGGCAGTGAACAAAGGAGTTTATAAAAGCATAAGGCACAGAGTTATGGCTGCACAGAAGGTAGAGGTTCTCTGTGGCATATTTCTATCTTCCTTCTTACGATGCAGCGATAGAGAGCACTGGCACGCTCAAAAGTTTATAGAAGCTTCACTTTTAGAGAGTATAAACAGCAAACCGAGAAAGATGCCAAGGAAACTGGAGATAAAGTGGGGCTCACTAGGTTTCTTTCCTAGAAGAAATGAGCAAGGTTTTATCTGAGAGAATCTTTAGAGGATTAAATACGGATATTCATCATCTATTAGAATTGAAATTTATTTATTTATCTTCTAATATATATTTTTTGAGATTGTCATCTGCTATTCCATTCAGGGTTTGTGACTACTTCTCTAGTCACAAATGTCTCCTCATAGACCCTGAGCCTTACACGGCTATACTAACTCCATGTTGGTTATCTTTTAATATTAATAGTATCTCAATAAAATAGGATTATATCTATGTTATCCAATAATCATCGTCGTTATCTTAGAATTTAGATTTAGATTTAGATTTAAATTTATCATTATTTTATTATTTCTATATATAGCTCTATAAATAGAGCTAAGGTTTTTTATTTGTATTCCGTTTTGAATATTAATTAGATAAGAATTCATATTTTCTCGGCGTCATCTTCCTCCTTTCTCTCTCTTCCTCCACTCTCTTTTCTTTTTTTCCCTGTCCCCCTTCTACATCATCAGATTTAATTAAGTTATTGCTCTACAAAAATCTAATGAACATACACATTTAATTTTTTTTCCAAAAAATAATGTTGAGTTGGTTAATATGGTGATAGTGGTGGCATGGGGTGGCGGTGGAGAGGAGGAGGAGATAGTGGCGGCGGCGGTTGTAGCATGGTGTGACAGGTGAAATGAGACAAGTGAAACAAACACAAACGAAACAAAATGGTAAATTGGACCTTTTCAATTATACAATGAGGTGGTAACGAGTATTCATAAGGAGAGAGGTACGAATGAGGATTACAAATTTTTAGGTAATCATCATTACCATGGTAAACCCTATTATTATCATGCTAAAGAGTAATTATATTAAACACTCTTATCTTAGTAATGCAATTATGATTCATGTAATGCAGTTGAACCAAACAGCCTCAAAATTCAAAAACATTCGGTCAAATAAAAAGTGACATATGGTGGGCTACGCAATTGCAATTATATGTTCTATGTTGAATGCTTTTTTTCCCAATTAAATCCACAGGTTTCACCGACATGCAATAATTATAATTTTTTCTTTAATTAAAAAAGTAATTAGCATCCCTTTCTTAATCCAAACAATTAATCACAGACCAAACCACGCTACTTTCGTCACGCTCTCACCTCCGAAGCATTGTGCAATGTTCCACTTTTGTCATGTCAATCATCAGTGTTATACTGTATATAATTATGAATCCGGAAACATCTTAATTACTTTTAACTAATGCTGGCAAAAAAATCACTTTTAACTAATAATACATTAATGATTATTAAATTCAAAACATTTTGTGATTAAATTTATTTTATTAGTTAATTACAAATAAATCAAATCAAATTCATTAATTTTTAAACTGTTATGTGTAATAAAATCATTAGTAAGTCATACTATTCATGAATTATAGCCAAATATAAAATATTATATTAGTATTTAATAGTTATAACTAATATATATCGGGCCAAAAAAACTAATATATTTATACATAATATACTCTAATTCATTGTAAAAATAATAATCTCAAGAACCTCACCTCAATTATTGTTTCTAACCTTAATTCCATGTTTAGTTCATTCTTTTTTGCGAATATGTTTAGTTCATTCATTTACTGTGAAAAGTCATCAATTAATCTGAACGACCAAAGTGAAGAAATTCAGAATGGTCCACCGTGGCACAGTAATACCCCCTCCTATGATATGAGATCTATAATTAATTCACCATTCCCCAAAAACTTTAGTTGACAAGACTTAGTATGAATTTTTAGCACCACTTATATATATAAAGAACATTTATATCTAAATATTTTTATTATTATCAATATATACAATTATACGCTTGAAGGCGTCTGAATATAATGTCATAGCTTTAACCCCTGTACGTACAGTTGGCCTCATGACTCAATGACACATACTATGTGTTTAAGTTAACTTCAGAGGGTGATGACAATATACACACACACATATATAAATTGCTCAAACTGTCTACATAGGAATTTTAAAGAATCATGTATTGATATTTATACGCGCGCATATCCTTTTTTGCTTAGATAACAAAAATTCTCAGCCAAGCCATCAAGACAAAAATGATGATGATGATGACGACGACGATGGAGGAGAGATAATTTACTTAGGGGACTTATGAAGAAGAAGGGGTTCAAATCCAACTCAATGAAACTAGGTAGCATGAGCCTTATTATAACCCTTCCTTTTCTGATAAATATTTAAACAAATTTACAGACTGTGCTTTGTTTGGAAAATATATTCACGGCTGTATAAGATTATTACATGCCCAGTACTTTAAATTATAGAGGCTAGATCTTGTACTTGTTGCACTTTTGCAGCCATGGACAAGCCAATAAAAGATAAGAGAAATGGATCGATTAAGAAAAAACAAAGAAAGAAAGAAAAAGGTTTGCGGGACATCATGATATATAAGTTGGTCCTTTTTCAAAATTGTTGCCACTTAATTGCGCAAATCTCCTCTCTTGTTTAATTTTAGAATCTTTCCGGACGTATACTTTTTTGATTTTGTTTTGTTATGCTTTTTACAGTGTTTTTCTTTTCCAATTCATCAGAAGCATTATGAAGCTTTTAAAGCATGCATATAGTGGAAATTCTGGCCTACAGAGTAAAAATCATGAAATTCAGATATTTCCATGAGAATTGCTGGGCAAAAACAGCTAAATTATGTAACTAAGTAATTATAACACCAAAAAACAGCTGTTTTGTTCGATATTGAGCAGGGATACTCACAATGCCCAATATCTTCAAAGGCGTTTGGCTTCATGCCTCACAGTGACTCCAGCTTTCTCACCAATAGTGTGTGTACATCAAGACAAGAGGATAAGCTTTGGATCAGTGTTAAAGGTTACTGTTATGTGATCTAAAGGTTATTATGTAATATCCTGAATTTTGGGCCTAAAGATTTGAGATTTAGCTTGTGACAGGTAGATGACCAGGCCCGGTCCGGGGATGTGGTAAAAGTAGAAAAAGGGAAGATTAAGAAATATCATGTAATATACAATGGATAAGAGGTGTATAAACCAAAGTCAAGAAATGTATTAAATAAGCTACAAGTGCATGATTTTGATTTGTGCCAAGAGTATACAAGATAAGGCATAGGAGACAATGGAAAATTGAAGAACTAGCACACATGGCAAAAATAAGAAGATTATCAAAAAAATATCCGACTTTGAATAAGATAATACTATGCTTATGTCATTGATGACATCACAAGTTGATTTATGAACATGAGTTCAAATACAATCAAAGAGCATAAAATATCATTTGAATTCATGAAGCATCACACATGGCTAGGAGAAAAGATGAAGACAAAGCTATTTATACAAGATTGGAGATAAGAAACAATTGGAAAACCCTAAAAAGATAAGTGTCATGATATGGGGTTATTTAGCTTCATGAAAAAAACGCTTATCTATTTATATTTAATACAAGTTGGAAGACATAATTATCTTCCAAAAAGGCTAAGAATTTCGAATTGGATAAGGCAAGAGGGAAGGAAATAGATTTATCACATGTTAATAGGAAAACATCTAGAACATGGCCACTTGTATTCATATGAATTAAAGATTGATTTTTGGGACACATGGACACCTTCATTTAATAAAGATTGAAAACATAAATGGTTCCTCCAAAGAAGTCAAAAATTGCGCCTAGAAGAAGACAAGAGAAGAAAAATACAAAGACACATGGAATATAATGATAAGGGTTAAAGAAGAGAACACCTAAGATGCCAAGTGCTATCATAATATTTAAAGAGGATTATGATAAGGACACTTGGACATCCATGATTAAGGGTAATTCACACCTAATTATCTTCTTTCTTAAGCAATGGATTTCAACCACAAAGGAGACTATGAAATAAGAATGATGTAAGCCAAAGAGATATAAAGAAAGAAGTCAATTGACTTAGCTTGGACTTCTTAACCAATAAAAAAGAACCAAGAAATGGACCTAAACCTAGCCTAAATAGATACATGGAATAATATATTTTAGGGCCCAAGAATGACACATGTCCATGTCTAGATCAAGGGAGAAGAAGCAAGAGAAGTCAAGACTTCTATAGAAAAAGGACGAAAAACCTAGAAATTACCATGGATAATTAAAAGGGGTAAATTGGTAAAAATCCCAAGGAGATATTTTATGCCAAAGACCTCTATATAAAGGGCTTCATCCCTCATTTGGCAAGCAAGAAGGTGCCACACACACAAGAAAAAAGGAGAAAGAAGAGAGTTTTGAGAATCCCAAGCAAGAAGAAGTGTAAGGAAGTTGAGTTAAGGTAAGGAAGTTATGAAATTTATTCTACTTCCTTTAAATTCATGTAGTTATGTTTAAGGTCTTAGTTAATACCCTTCTATGATATTATTGAAGCCCTAGTCACCCTTACAAAGGAATTCAAGAAGAGGTGGTGAAAGAAGTAAGGACTTAGAACAAGTAATTAAATCATCTTCCTAATCTCTTGTGATTTTGAAGGGATTTTGGCCAATAGCTAGAACATGATGATATGATTTTATTTTGGTGATTTTGATGGCTTTAAATTTTTTAAAATGGAATTTTGTACAAGGAAGAACATGGTTGAAAATATTAAGGTCAAAATATGAAGAAATACAAATTAAGTAGCTTTAAAACCAGCAAGAGTATTTTCGTAAACTGGGAATGATATGCGCATATCTAGCCTTGGCAAGTATTTTTAGTCAAAAATAGGCATGTCAAGGGTCACGTAGATTTTTGGAACACCTCAATCATATTTTTCTACAATTAGTTATGAATTTTAAAAGTTAGGTAAAGTTTCTAAAATTTTCTGGGTTTTATGCGAAAATGAAAGATAAGTGACCAATGAAGGGATACTCATTAATAAAGAGAATTAATGAGTTTCAAATGGTGAAAGAATCTTTCATACAAGTGTATAGTTACATCTTTTAAAGGGGAAATATTATATTGGTAATAACACTATTTATATTGTATTAGTTTAGGTCTATAATTCTTACTGAGTACTTGCCGAACTTGGTTAGTTAACTTATTAGCTATTTGCAGGTAAGTAACCCTAATCTCATATAATTTGTATGACTTTATATGTATGTTTTACCATGATTGTGTATGCATTTGGTGTTGTTATTTTCCAAGCGCTTTGGTACCGGAACCCGCTGTGTGCGACTAGGGCCTTGTTGTGTGTTGTGCCCTGCAGTCTATGCTTTGTGCTATAGAGACTGCTTGTTCCGGATTAGGCTTTGTGCCTCGCTATGTGCGACTTATTGAATGCTTATGGTTTGTGTTTATGGTTTTTCTTACATACTCTGTATATACTCTAAATATGATATTAACGGTTACTCTAGGATCCAATTATGAATCCTAGACCATTATAAGAATACAGGTAGTTCTTTTGGAGTTGATCAAAGGGCTAAAGGATCGGACATGGAGCATAGATGAGAAATCTGAAAAGGATTGTCAGTGAACACTTGGTGTTATTATGTTATATATTTTGGAGGATTGTATATTATCTTTGCTGATCTAGTATTTATTTTGGGATAATTGTACGATAACTTTATGGAAATTTATCCTTTGAGAGAATTATTTACTTGTACCAGTATTATTGTCCAAATCGCTTATATGCTCTGCTACGTAAAATTACTCTGAAGTATGACGTTAAATAACCTGATTTGATAATAAGGTTAAGAATTTGAGAGTATCACACTACCCGCCACTTGAAATATGGCGAGGCCGGCCGGTAGGGGTGTAACATATTACGGTTCAAATTCTAGAAATAGTCTCTCCACTTGAGACAGTAAGGCTATGTACATCTAACTCTTCCCAAACCCTTTTTGGTAGGAGCCTTGTGTACTAAGCCATTTTTTAATGTATATCAACATAAAGTTGGAAGCTTGCAACCGATGAAAGATGCAAAATGGGTCGGTGTCAACCCTAACCCTAATGCTCTAATTGTTATTATTGGTGAGATCTTTTCCAGTTAATATCTATAATTCCAGTTTCTTCTTTATCAGTGCCATATATATTGCGCCAAGCTATAATCATATATAAACATGCTTGGAAATAAACTTCCTATTTAATACGGTGTGTGTGATTTATATATGCGTGTGTGGTTGTCAATGCATGTCTTTATCTGGATATATAAGGCGTTTTGTATCAGTTTCAAAAAGAAGTATGATTACTTGTCGTACATATATAAGTAGTAATGGCAAACACACACCCACATATATATCCTTCCCTTATCAATTAGGTATAGCAAGTACCCATGGGGAAAACCGACAATGAATAAATATCAATGTCATGATTAAGTCAATCAGCCGAAAATATACTCTACGGGTCCTAATTAAATGTAGGACCTAGTTTGTAATGCTTTTTGTAGACGCATATTAATTATTAGCTCTAGTTAGATTGTGGTCTTTAATTTGTCCATATAAGCACATAGATTAATGTAAAAAAGCCGATTTTATATGTTAAAATTAATTAGTGTAGGCATTGATCAGTAATGGACAGAAGCATATAGAACACATATTATTAACACAATGTATTATATTTCTGCTTTCAAGTGATAATGTTCAACTGTACGTAGTACGTTGCTGATGAAAATTAGAGATATATTGAGAGGTTCTTTGGGATATTTCATTTCTGTTTCCAGATGATACTCTAGTGTATATTGCCAATGTTTTTTTCTCGGGAAAGTGTTTTGGATCTCATTCAAAAAAAAAATTATGATTACTTCAAAGTCTTTTTAGCCATGTCATATATAGTACAACGACAAATTAAATCACACACACATATGCTTCAATTTTTCAAGCGACACCATCTGGGAAGAGCCGACAATGAGAATATCTTGCTCATGATTAACGAATAGGCCAAAAATGGTAGATTCTGTAATGGCAGAAAAAGTGTAATGTGAAATTCTCTTGTCTACTATTATATGGAGTATAACAGAAGCATAAAATTCATAGTAGTTGCGGCAGAAAAGGATTGAGACGTTTTCTGATACATAGCTATAACAAGCCTGCTATTTGTCAAATAAATCGGTGATAAAGTGGGGCTCTCTCGCTAGGTTTATTGCTTAAAATTACAGTCATTACAGAAAGGGAAAAACTCTATAAATTTATCGACGTACAGTGCATATATAGTCATTAATCCTCTTTCCCATAAAAATTCTCAAATACTGCAAAATATATTCCATAATAAATAGTTGCTTTTGATAATTTGTTCGATCTAGTAGTTTCCACATTTATGTGTGAATCATGGAGTCCATATTAACCTGTGTTGCTATATGAGACTGGTAAACTAAAGTTGTTCACAAATTTAAGCAAATTCTCATGACAGTGACATAATATCGTATCCTAAATTCATAGAAATTTACTTTTATTAATAAATATATAATAATCGAAAAAGTCAACACAAGTTTAGGAATGAGTTGACACAATTTTTTTAGCTAAAAACATAAAAAGTGTATGAACTCATAAGTTTGATCGAGTTTATAGTTAGCATGAGTTTAAAAGTGACTCGATACGATTTTATAAAATAAAAACGTAAAAACGGTAAACTTAAAGAACAACTCATAAGTTCCACAGTGATCCATGTAAATATGTAATGTAATGAATTTGGGAATGACCCACGTGATGATGTGACTATGTTCTATAAAATATATTTTTTAAATTCAGTTGTCGGTGGAAAACAAGAAAGGAGTGCATACTATATACAGCAAATCACGTCCCCTAATTAACAACCATAATGTAGCAATTAAGATCATGTATGCCTCTAATTAATTAAGATTTTGTGGAACATGCATGATATATAATCAGCAATTAGTAAGTATCCCTACAAAATGTTGTTGTCTACCTATTTTTTATAATGATATTTTAATTATTGTAACTACAATAATTAAAGCATAACATTCTTAAATCTTAAAGTTAGTCTTCAAAATCAGGATTTTTTTTCCTTTTTCTTATTTTTATGCATGCATACATATGCCTTAGTCTAACACCTAGACATAAAATATGATATATATATATATATATATATATATATATATATATATATATATATATAAAATACTCCTTGCGGTCCTAATTATAGAACAAAGTTTGTAGGGTAATTTGCATTACAAACTGTGTCCTATAATTAGGACCGGAGGTAGTATATGACACACACATATATATATATATAGAGAGAGAGAGAGAGTTTTTTTGTGTTTTTATGTTTAACATCCAATGGGTGGCATCCTCCTGATTTCCTTTCAAGATAATTCCAACTAACTTTTATATCAACATGACGCACAAGGAGAGCAATTGGAGCCTTATTTGGTGATGTCTTGTTACGAGTCCATTTAAAATCTATTCAATTTCACTTCTGTTGGTTTTTCATATCCCTTGGGCTGAATTATTATATTTACTGTTTTTATTATTGGATTCATGTCCATTCATTCTTTATTTCAGATCATCACGTCAATTTCATTTATTATATATATGGTTGGTTCATCATAACATAATCTTGGCTAATTTTTTGTCATATGTCTCCAAATCCAAAATAATCAGAATTTGATGAGGTGAATATTAAGATGAATAATTATAATTTAACATCCACACGATAATGTGTGTGTATTGTTCTAGTAATTGAACATTAATTTGGTTATATATATACACAAACACACACACAAGGAGCAATAGTTTTTTTATCCTTTAATATGATCATCGTGTGGTGTTCTATGAGAGTTTTATCTAGTAAATCTTTCTCCTATTTATGTTTTCAATCCTTTAATATGACGTCATGATGAGCTTTGCATTTCTATAAACTAGCTTGTTTATAAAATGAGGGGTGAGGATGCCAATTTTAGTATATTACAAACGCTAGCTAAAGTCAAATCACTTGTTAAATTCTTAATTTCTAAAGTGCTTATAGCATTGGTATGTACTTACGTCTGGTATGATGATTGAATTTATGTCACTTTTATATTTGTTATTTTTAATTAATATCAATATTAAAAAAATATCATTAAATTAAAATCCCCCAACCTTATTCATACTCCTCTGGTCTTAAATATATGACATAGTTAAACGAAAAAAATATATATATGACATAGTTTGTAGTGCAAAATGCATTATAAGTTATATCTTATATTTAAGACTAGAGATAATATATGGAGAAATGTGTTTAAGTGGTACTCCCTTTGCTTCAAAATATAACCTTTAAATCTGTGAGGGTATGATTTATTATTATTATTATTATATATAAGCGACATTTTAATTTTTGTCTTATTATTTAATTTTTTTTTTCATTTTTACCCTTAATTAATTAAATGTCTCTCTCATATCTTTTTTTTTTCACTTATTTTCTTTATCTCTTTTTTCACTCATTATCTCTCACTTGCCTTTCCCGTATATAAGGCTGTTTTAGAAAATACGTTAAATTTTTTACGTATGTATTAGAAGGAAATCAGAAACAAATAATATTGATTGAATATTCAAGATACCTAGAATGTGTATCCTTTTTGTATTTATATCAGATATGATGCAATGTGCAACATACACGAGTATAGTGAGATCATAATAAACAGCTGTACAATAAATGAATATACAAGGTGTTCTGGTTCAGAACTCAGATGTCCGGCCTATTGAAGGTCCGATGATTTGATATAGGATTTGTGTGCTCCTCCTGTATGCTTATAGGACAAGCGTTCAGGAGAAGGTATGATCACGGTACACAAGCAGGCGTTTCGCCTAAAGGGGTCTTTGTGTGTGCCGTGTGATTTGAATGTAGATTAGTCGTGGCTTAGAGATTGTGTACCTGGCGCCCGTCTCCCTCCTCTGTATATATAGAGTATACCTGGTTAGTTAGTCCCTTGGCTGCCACACCGTACGTGTCCTGGGATCGTGTGTGCATGTCCAAGGTCATGGCTGGGTCCCACGGATAGTGGGTTGCCCCCTGTACTAGCCAGTGAGATAATGGGCCTAGACTAGGTCCGTAATGATTGCCCAAGCTCGGTTGCTCGGTCTCGAGCTACAGAGTTTAGATGTTCGTTTGGTCAAGTACGGAAGTCCGAGTCTTTGTTGATCGCGAAGTAACATGATATCCTTGCCCCCCAGCCGGGTTGTCGAGGTCTCTGGTCAACCGGGGTGGACATGTTGCTGAATCCTGATTTTGTATCGGAGCTGGTACCACCCATCTTACTTTGATAAGGTGTCTATCATAATTTCAAACAACCTCGGAGTTACAAGTCTTATGGTTGAATTGCCCCCAGACATGTGGTCCGGGTTATGTGCCCTTGGCGTAATTAATGCCTGACGGATGCGCATTAAATGAACAGGTCACGTCAACCTTGCTAATGAATGAAAAGACGCTTTTGCCCCCGTCGATTGGGTTTTCGAAAGGTTTATACCCGCCAGGCCTCCTTCAGTGCCATTTTACCCAAGTTGTTCTGAAGAAATTCTCCCCTGACGATTTTCGCTTTCCGGAAGATAATCTGTAACAACCCGACTTTTGAAAGCAGTATAAATTTTTTTTTTTTTAAAACATCTTTTCAAACCATCAGAGTAGAGCATTTGAGCGGAAGAGTAACTGATATATAGATTCAAAAGCCAACAGTAGTGTATCGGGCGATTACAAAGGCGGTTCAATAACCGAGCGTTTTCCGAAATAAAGGACAACATCAAAAGGAAGACTCCTGCCCGATCCACGAAATGAAGTCTTCAGTCAGGCTTTCTATGCAGGCTGCTTGCCTCCATCCTCGGTCCTTGGTCCCCCTGAACCTGACGCTATGTTAAGAGTTGAGATCCGCACCGGATCTCAGGTAACGTTTAACCTCATGTTTATGTATACAGACAACAGACATTAACATCACTCTATCACAACCCATGCATATGTATTGCCCTCAGCTTGCAGACACTATTGCACCCAGCATACAGACAAATTGCACCCAGCATTGGAATAGATTGCACCCAGCATACAGACAGATTGCACCCAGCATACAGACATGTCCACTAACCACTATATGCACTCAAACAGTATAACACCTCTATACACACACACCACATATAAGCATACCATAAACATCAGAGTTAGTGTTACAGTACGCGAACGTACATCCATTAACTGAACAGAATGGCCAGGTAAGTGTCTATCGTGGGGGCCTCACCGAGTTCACGGTGACTGATTGGCTGACCCACATAGACTAGCCTTGCCTTCGGCACCAAACTGTTCTAACATATTTGCATTCAATAAACATACCATAACAATACACATAGCACATATATGCATACCATAAACATCAGATTAGTGTTACAGTACGCGGACGTACCTTCGTTGATGGTAGACGGCACTTCCGTCGGAAATCGTACTTTTCTACGGAAAAACGTGAAAACGTCCAATATTGGCACTTCGGCAACGTAACGGCAGCAGATTAGGATTTCTGACGTCCTATAGGAGTAATATCACTTTCATTAGTGATTTGGCATTATAACTGGCATTTTAGGTAAAAATTACCATTTTGCCCCTATACCCCTACTTGGCGGAATTTCGTTGGCCGCTCTACATAGGCTATTTTCTTCCCAAAATTTCGCTTAACTTCGACGCATTTATGATTCTTGAAAATAAAGACTAAAATAGCCCTCCCATATGATACCCAAATCATAAAAATAAAGACTACTCTAGCCTTACTAACTATTGAACTAAAGACTAAAAACTAAAGACCAGAAAGACTTACCCGTTGAAGACTTAACATAGAACTTCCCCGAGCTTCTCTCTCTTCTTTCTCACTCAAGGATTTCGGTTTTCACTTGAGAATGGGGTGAGAAAAATGAAGAGAGCTCTTGCCTTTTTATAGGCAAATTTTGGGTCCTAAAGTGTCTCAAATTTTGGGTCCAAAGTTGTAATTTTCCCTTTAATATTTTGAAGAGTGATTCTTGGCCATACAACACACCAAAACGTGCTGCCCCCTCTCCAAGCCAAAGATGAGCCAATTGGATGATGACACGTGTCCTCATCCAGTCAATTTCCAGATCGGTGCGATTCGCGTAATTTCGGAGAAATCTCAAAATTCGGATTTACAACTTTGAAGACAAGTTCTCACTTACTAGAAATGTCCAAGTTAACCTAAATTTTGGTTCCATACAGGGCATTCCGTGTTCAAAGTGAAGTTTTCGAAAACGTGTCCGTATTAAATGTCTGGTTTCGTAACGCATTTCTGAAATTATCAACTTCTTCAGAAAAATTCACTGATTCCAAATATGTCAAATTAAATTCAAACTCATGCCTAGATGTTGAGTTAGAATTTATTTTCCTTATATCCAAAAATATACCTATATGCATTTTTCCCTATTTTGTTTTATTAGGAAATGCACAAACGGCCTCAGAATTTTCTCCCGGAAGAGTATAACGGAAGACAAAATTCCACTGATCATTATTTTTCCCTGACTTTGGAAATCCCATTCCTAGATCTCCAGATAGGATCCGATTCCTAAATATTAATTTACTATTCATCATAATAAATTATATATTAAAATAATAAAATCCAAAACTTCTATCCTAAGTTATCTAAATATTTTTAACTCAATATTATCCCATTTTTTGAGCAAGATTCGGCTGGCCCAAAAAAATAATAAATATTTATTTTTTTAATTAATTAATTAATTAATGATTTATTTATTTACTTTTTCCAAAAATTCCACAAAATTACCTAATTGGTCCATTCTTGTATTTAGGCTCAAAAATACCTAAACTCAACTATTTTTCTCCAAAATTTCCAATTAATTAGTAAATATATTTTTACTAATTTCAAACCATTTTCCACTAATTTTTGAGCTTTACATAATTATTTCATAATTTTCTTTGCTCAAAGCTTAAGTAATTAGCTCAATATTACTTAATTACTTTATTATCACTTGTTGATAATTTTCTTAATTAAGACACTCCTTTATCTTCAAACTTTTGCCTTAACATTAGAATTTCCATGCCTCATGCATTATTTTATAATTTACAAGGGTATTTTCCATAATTTTTCTAAGTCATTTATGTCCCTTGGGGGCATTTTCGTCATTTTGGCACTTTGGCCCTTAAATTCCCTAATTCAAATTTCGGGGTATTACATAATCCGTCTCGTGAGCTATCTTCATTCCGCAACTTTCTTCGAGCATCTCCATATCTTAGGCAGGTATTATTGTTTTCCTGCCTCTTTCTTTGTTCTGCTCTGATCTGCTGTCTCACTATAAAATTGCGTCTGTACTTAGTTGAAGCTGCGGGTAGATTTCTTCATTGAGTGAATTTTCGCGTAGTCCCGTTTTCAATTCCCACATTTGTGCAAAAATCCCCTGTTTTTGAGTGAGCAGTTTCCTTTTCGGTTCATTGATCGTTAATTCCTTTGAGAGAGTGGTTCCAAATGCCGAAGGACATAAAGGATATGACCCCAGAAGATCTGGATGAACTACGCCAAACCGTCGGGGAAGAAGCCGTTGGTGGCTTTGGGGCGATGAATCTTCTCGTCCAACGTCGCAAACTGTTGCTTTAACCGATCATCACCGTGGAGGCAAGGGAAAAGCACGGTGGCGGGAAAGGCGAAAACTCGAGACGGCACATCCTCGGTTAGGGGAAGTCCCAATGTTTCCTTCCCGCTTCTTCCCAATCCAAGGGTGTTTAACCCGAGCTTCGACGTGTCCGCTTCTCCGGGCCTTCCGAATAACCAGTATAACGAAGTGGCCAGTTCGGGCCTAGGGCCGAGGTTGATTCCTACATCGGCCCTTGCTATGATTGCTTATGCGAATGCTCACGACTTATTTCTTGCGGGATTCCTCCACAGCCGACTTGATTTTGGGCTCCCGCCGACACAATCTTGTCCCGGCTCCTCAAGCTTCATCGCGAGTCCCGTTGACTTGGATTTTAATCTTACCACAACCGTGGAATCCCGCCTTCAATTTTTGACATCGGGTATGCTAGGAAGATTCTCGATCTTGTTTATATTTTTATTTGTGTTAGGTATAATGGCGTCGTCTTCTTCTTCCCACGCGGGCTGAGTCGAGTCCGGAAATGCAAACCGCGCTAGCCCCCAGGATTTAATTGAACAATTCCATTGGGTTACCGCGAAGTGTTGTCCTATCGGCCGGGTGACCATAGAAGACTTGGAAGGTCTCCCGGTTCAAGAGACTAGCGCCTACTCTCTCTCTCCCGGAAGAGGAAGAGCTGTGTGCTCCGTGAGGGAGGGAGCCACAACTCCTTTTTCTTTTCTATGCCGACTACATCACCAGGACTTGGGATTCGCTTTCCCTTTTCCGAATTTCAAATGGCCACCCTCCAATTCCTTAGTGTAGCTCCCTCGCAATTACACCCCAATGGATGGGGTTACCTAATTGCCTTCGAGTGGTTTTGCATGAGCCTTGGTCTACCTTGCACCAACTCTATGTTCTTCTACTTCTTCACCCCCCATACCTCTCGTTCTGGGAAAGAGCCGCCGGAGCTCAAGGGCTGGACGTCCATTCGGGGAATAGCCAACCGACGTTTGTTTACCCCAGTCTCTGACTCTTTCAAACGCTTCAAGAGCAACTTTTTTAAAGTTGTCGCTAAAACTGGCACAGCTCCTTGGTTCCTCAAAGGGCCGGACTCTGCAAAAGTCGACTGGGAATTTAATTTGTATTGGTGTCAAGATCACCACAACGTGTCCCCTAGCGCCTATAAGGTAGAGCGGTCCAATCTCTTTGAAGCCTGAAAGAAAAGCCATCGACGCTATAATAGACCATGTGAAGGCAAACCAGATCTGTTGGGCCGGCTCCTTGGTGGCCCTATATCGGGCCGAGGCTCGGCCGTCGAGATGAGATGGTGTCAAGGGCCGGGCCAAAGAAGCTCAAGGTCGGAGAGTCGTCGAAGACCGCAATCGATACCAGGACCGGCATGCATCCTATCCGAGCCTCCCCTACCGCGGCCTCGCGCCTCCCAAGTCGACCGACGTCGGGCCCTCCTCATTGCTCGATACCCCGGTTCCCCCTCGTCCTTCAACTGTCATTCCCCGTTCCCATTTGTGGAGTAAGGGAATTACCGAAGAACTCAGCATCGCACTCCTGCCTCCTACCCGCTATCAAGAGCCAGTACCCTTGTGGAAAGATTTTTTCCGTGTCTTCCAAAATAAACCAAGTTCGAAAACAATTTGCAGAATTAGGGAACCTGGGTCGTTTCCCAACGAATTTGCAGCGGGCTTGTTCAATAACAATAGTGAAACAGAATGATAAAATGGGGGGTTGGTTTAATGAGAATAGAACAAAACGAAATAACATAATCAAAGTGCAATAAACAGAGTCAAACAGAATCAAATAAACAGAGACAGATTAAAGATGATCAACCCAACGAATTGATTCCAGAAACCTCCATCATTGAACGAAAATATAACTAACCCACGTTTGGTTCCGGATGAATCGAAATCTCTGCATTCATCCGGAGATTCCCTCGCCTAGACGATCGCCTAGAATCTGCCCGGACAGTGGCGTCTCACGTGCAATCGCACAGCAACATCAGTAACCTAGTCCGAACTAAGTCCTTGGGATGAACCAAACCGAATATTAAATCTAATATTCGAACTATTTCCAGAAATCGAATCCGATAAGATGAAAACAGAATCGAGTAGTTACCGATTAGGCACGAGTTCTCTGGATGAATCATGGAATCCTCATCGTTGGGTTAATCACAAGAGTTTAGCCGATCATGGCTGGGAAAATCGAAGAACGAACGAAGAACACGAAGAACGCGCGAAGAACATGAAGAACAGATGAGAGAAAATGAAAACTTGTATTTTGATCCACTCTAATGTTAAAAACGTGAATGAATATGTTTGTGGCAGCTGCCATACTTAAAAATAACCTAAAACGAAATGGGCTCTCATAGTTTTAGCCCAAAACAGAAATAAAATAAAACTGGACTTAAATTACAAAATTCGGGTCCAAAATAAATCCAGAATTGTACATCCGACTTTGGCTCCAAAATTAACCGCCTTCTTGACCGAATTTGCTCTTGATGTCTTCATAACAATTGTAGCTCTCTGAATCATCTGAAATATGAGACAAAAATGAGGCAAATCCGATGTCTGGTTCAAGAGTTATGGTAGAAATAGTGAAGCAACACAAAACTGGAATTTTATTATTAAAAATGGCTAAAATGCAATAAAAGGCCCAAGGCCCAAATAAACATAAGAGCCATTATTTATTAGCTAAAGGGTCCTAAATTATTATTCAAGAGACAAAAATAAGTGTATAAAATATTCAATTATCAAATTCCCCACACTTATCTTTTTGCACTCCCGAGCAAAATTCAAAGAGAAAGACCTAAAGGAAAAACTCTTCTTTACTAATAATTGCTAACAATGCAAAAATTGAATCAAGGGACACAAAGCTTCAAAAGACCAATCATTCAAAACCAAAACCCCTTCATCTCAAATTACAATTCATGGTAGTGTCAATCAATGATGCTAATCACAAAAGATGATCTCTCAAATGATGCGCTCAATCAATCGGCTCTCAAGTGTTTAAGGTAAATAAGTGTATCGCTCAAATTCTACTCAAGAAATTTGTTCTACCATAAGCTTGCTCAACTTCTACGTCTCCACTACTCATAACACATACATGCACAAATCAAGAGAGCTTGTAATTAAAGGTTGTAACGGGGCTAGGGTGAAGGTAGGTAATAGTATGGAATAAGAGGCTAAGCACCAAAGAAATCAAAAGGAAGAGCACTGATTAACACAATCATTCTCTAAGTATGAGACTTTTATTCTACTCATATATACATTCCTTTCTATGTATTTTCTTTTCTTTTCTCTTCTTTTGTTGTTTTTTATTTTATTTTTTTTTTCCTTTTTTTTTTATTTTTTTTTGTTTTTTGTTTTTTTTGTTTTTTGTTTTTTACTTTTCTTTCTTTCCTTTCATTGTATACGTAATTACAATGTCAAAATCAAATATCCCCCCACACTTAAACTGTTGCACTCCTGAGCAACCCCCACACTTAAACACAAAACAAGTTGAAACCAATGCTCAATAAATCTTCAAGGTGCGGAATAAAATGGTTTTACGCTTAGGCTTGTAATGTGGCTTAGAAAAGAATGGGTCAAAAGGCACAAAGGGGCTAGCAAAGGAATTATAATGTAAGGGAAAGCTATTTGGCCAAAGTGAGGAGAATAAAAGAAAGAAAACAAGCTTCCATCATACTTATGCACGTAAGTGAAAAATGTAGTTTCAAAAAGAAAAGGAGCAAGTTCTAGAGAACACAAATCATGAGAGATGCACACATGAAAGAAAGAATGGCAAAAGATGAATTCCATTCATGCAGGCCCAAAACCTCACAAGGTCAATACCAACTTAGGTAATCAACAACATCAAATCAACTACCAAGACTTGTAATCGAAGAGTCAAGAGTTCCAGACTAAACAGAATGATCCATTAAAACCAAAATGTCCTAGTTCATAATATGTAGCAATCATTAGAAAGAAAGAATGTATTTATTTTCAAAAAGCAAAGTAGAAAAGGAAAACAAATAAAAGAGAAGGAGGGAGAAGAAAGAAGAATACTCTCCAAGGGTTTATGGAGGATAAGTGGCATCAATGAGGAGAATCTCTGCTTCCTCAGGCTGCTGTGGGGATCCCTCATGAAATGGCTTGAGGCGATGCCCATTGACCTTAAAAGTCCGTCCCGTGGGTGGATCACATAGCTCAACGACACCAAATGGAAATATGTTAGTGATCACAAAGGGCCATCCCATCTAGATCGAAGCTTACCGGGCATAAACTTCAGACGGGAATTAAATAGAAGAACTTTCTCGGCCCACGAAAATTCTTTCCTCAGAATATGCTTATCATGGAATGCCTTAGTCTTTTCCTTATACAACCGTGAGCTTTCATAGGCATCCAATCTAAGCTCATCTAACTCTTGCAGCTGCAGCTTCCTCTCCATCCGGACTTAGCCAAATCCATGTTGCATTGCTTAATAGCCCAATAGGCTTGATGCTCCAACTCAACCGGAAGATGACATGCCTTACCAAAGACAATCCGACTGTGGAAACCTTGTGAAGCACTCCATACTTGCGTAGCAAAGCACCCATGCTTCGATTGCAAAAATGGGAACCCTGATCACTGATAATAGCTCTAGGAATGCCAAACCTGCAGAAAATGTTAGACCTAACAAAGTCCACCACCACAGAAGAATCATTAGTCCGGTGGCTTTCGCCTCAACCCATTTAGAAACATAATCAACAGCTAGCAATATGTAAGTGTAACCATATGAAGCAGGAAATGGACCCATAAAATCAATACCCCAAACATCAAAGATCTCACAAAACAATATAGGGTTTTGGGGCATCTCATGCCTACGGGAATACTTCCCGCCCTCGGCAGTTATCACATGATTTACAAAACAAATGGGCATCATGAAACAGGGAAGGCCAAAATAAACCACTTTCTAGCACTTTCCTAGCAGTTCTTTGGGGTCCAAAGTGACCACCACAGCGAAGCATGAGCAAAATGCAATATAGATTGAAACTCACAATCGGCACACATCTCTAACTACTTGGTCACTACAAAATTTCCACGAGATAAGGGTCATCCCAAACATAATATTTAGACTCACTTTTCAATTTAAGGGTTTGGGCCCTAGTGGATTCTACAGAAAAACACTAGCTACCAAGTAGTTAACTAAATCAAGCATACCATGGGGTCTTAACTTGCAGTGTAGAAGCTGCTCATCGAGGAAATCATCCCGAATAGAAGAGGGTGAGAGAGAGAATGAGTGATACGACTCAAGTGGTCGGCTACCCGGTTTGTGCTCCACTTCTATCTCGAATCTCCACATCAAACTCTTGGAGCAACAACATCCACCGGATGAGTCGTGGCTTAGCATCTGCCTTTTTCAAAAGAAACTTTAAAGCTGCATGGTCAGAGAAAACAATGACTCTACTAGCTAGCAGATATGACCTAAACTTATCGAAGGCAAATACAATGGCCAACAACTCCTTTTCAGTGGTGGTGTAATTAGATTGAGCAGAATCCAAAGTCTTGGAGGCATAGGCAATGACATGGGAAGCTCTATCGACCCGTTGTGCCAAGATAGCACCAACTGCATAGTTGGAAGCATCGCACATCAACTCAAAGGGAAGGTGCCAATCAGGGGGCTGAATCACTGGGGCTGTGGTAAGGCAACGCTTCAAGTGATCGAAGGCCGCCTTGCACGCATCATCAAAGACAAATTCAGTGTCCTTATGCGAAGGTTGGACAAGGGTTGAGCAGATCTTGCTGAAATCTCGAATGAAACGTCGATAGAAACCTGCATGACCAAGAAAAGAGCGAACTTCCCGCACAGAAGCGGGGTAAGGCAAAGCAGTAATAACATCAATCTTAGCAGGGTCGACCTCAATCCCTTTCCTAGACACTATATGTCCCAAGACTGTACCTGACTCAACCATAAAGTGACACTTTTCATAATTCAGCACAAGATTAGATTCAATGCACATATTCAAGACTCTAGACAAATTAGCTAAGCATGCATCAAAATCAGACCCATATACAGTGAAATCATCCATGAAAACCTCCATGCAGTCCTCTAGGAACTCAGAGAAAATACTCACCATACAACGCCGAAAGGTGCCAGTGCATTGCAGAGGCCAAAAGGCATCCTTCGGTAAGCATATGTCCCAAAGGGGCATGTAAAGGTCGTCTTCTCCCGATCCTCGGGAGCAATATGGATCGGAAGTATCCGAGTAGCCATCAAGAAGCGGTAATGAGACTTACCGGCCAATCGCTCTAACATCTGATCAATGAAAGGTAGAGGGTAATGATCCTTGCGAGTGGCTTGGTTGAGTCTCCTATAGTCAATGCAAACTCTCCAACTATTCGAACTCGAGTAGGAATGAGCTCATTCTTTTGATTGGCTACTACGGTGACTCCGGATTTCTTAGGAACAACTGGACCGGGCTAACCCACTGGCTATCGAAATAGGATAGATGATGCCGGCTTGCGAAACTTAGTGACTTCCTTCTTCACCACATCAAGGATAAGAGGATTAAGGCGTCTCGGGGTTGCCTCACCGGCTTAGAGTCCTCTTCCAATGAATCCGGTGCATGCACATAGAAGGGCTAATGCCAACTATGTCACCAATGTCCACCCAATAGCTTTCTTGTTCACCCTCAATAAGCTTAGCGGCTTCTCTTCTTGATCGGGCGTGAGATTGTTTGCCACAATGACGGCAAGCTGTTCATTCTCCTCCGAAATGCATACTTCGGATGGTGGAAGGGATTTCAACTCTAGTTTGGGCGGTTGCTCGGTGGAGGGAGAAGCTTGGGTGGTTGTTGCAAGAACTCGATGTCATCACACCGGGAATACTCGAAACCATATTCAAAGAAGCACAAGCAGAAGGACCGTGTCTATACGGCTCAAGGTTAACATCGAATTCGAGTTC
The DNA here is from genome assembly GCA_025563575.1 of Acacia pycnantha. Classification (NCBI taxonomy): domain Eukaryota; kingdom Viridiplantae; phylum Streptophyta; class Magnoliopsida; order Fabales; family Fabaceae; genus Acacia; species Acacia pycnantha. The sequence continues at coordinate 178,668 of JAMWYP010000235.1, forward strand.
ATCAAAATCGAGAATGAAGCTCATCAAAATCGAATCAGTATCAGAGTCTACAAGTAATGTAGAATCATCAAGCAAATCAGAATCACCAAACAATGCAGTCTTAACCAAATTAGTGCAAACAGAGCACCATTCATTATCATCGCATGCACAAATGGGGTATCACTCTAAGATGAAAAATAAGGATAATCGGGACACCAACCATTAAGAACATCATCCACTGCATCATCAATCACATCAATACAGAAAACAGAATGCTCTTCCTAGGATATTTAATGGCATCAAAGATATTGAAATTCACAGATATATCACCAAACTCCATGGAAAGAGTACCGAATGCACATCTATCTTAGTCCTAGCTGTTTTCATGAAAGGTCTCCCTAGAATGATTGGTGACCTACTACTAGGAGACTCACCCTCCATATCCAAGATGTAAAAATCAGCAGGGAATATCAATTCATTAACTTTGACTAATACATCTTCAACTAAACCAGAAGGATGGGCATTACTCCTATTAGCTAACTGAACAATGACACCAGTTGGACGTAAGGGACCAAGACCAAGAGATCTATAAACAGATGCAAGCATGACATTAATAGAAGCACCTAAATCTAGCATGCAATCATCAAATCTATAGTTACCAATAAGGCAAGGGATAGAAAATGTCCACGGATCTTTGCATTTACGAGGCATGGTAATTTGGATGAGTGCTGAGACATTCTGGTTCAAGCTCACTCGTTCATTCCCCTTCAGTCGCCTCTTGTTGGTGCACAACTCCTTCAGAAACTTGGCATATTTAGGAATTTGTTTGACTGCATCTAAGAGAGGAATGTTGATCTGCCAACTTCTTGGACTGAACTGCTCTCTGAGGGAAGGGAAGAGGAATAGGAATGTCTTCCTCTTCACCTTGCTGCACTGCCTTTTTCTTTTCAGAGTCAATCTTCACATTTCCTGACTCGTTTTCTGATGTGGAAGTCACATCTGCAGCTTGCTTAGGTTCCTCCAATTGCTTTCCAGATCAGTAGTGATATAGCACTCACATTTCCCTTAGGATTGGGAATTGTTTGTGAGGAAGGGAATTGGATCCCCGAGGTTGAAGCTGGTTCAATGATGTTGCCAATTGCCCAATCTGTGTTTGCAAACTCTGAATGGAAGTATCAGTTTGCTGTTGGAACTGCATATTGGCTGTGACAAATTGCTTCATCATTTCTTCAAGTGAGGAACCACCACCACTACTACTAGCCTGCTGTTGTGCCGCCTGTGGAGGTGGACATATGGCTGGTCGAGGAGGTGGTGCTTGCAAGGGTAAAGGGGGTGCAGACTGTTGCTGGAAAGTCTGTGGTCTGTACGGCCTCGCTGGTAGTTCCTGCACTCGCGATACTGGTTACTCGATTCGATTTTGTTATTGGTTGCCTGGTCCGATTTTGGTTCCAGCGAAAGTTGGGGTGATTTCTCCAACCAGGATTATAAGTGTTGGAGAAGGCATTATTCTGTTGGTATTGTGGCCTTCCTGGAAAAACACCCACTGCAGCTCTACCGACCGATCTTGGTAAGTAGGATCATGCAAGGTAGGGCAAGAGTCGAGTAGAATGATAAGGGTCGAACAAAACCCACAAGAGTACCCATTTGAGAAGGGGAAGGCTGTCTGCCGTGTCCTTGCCACTGCCTCACAAGGGAGGTCGGATCATCAAGTCTAGTCTCTAATCTCTGAGAATCATGCTGGACTGGAGCTTGAATATGGTAAACAGGAGTACTATTGGCCCCGGTGCCAAACCGCGAGAGTTATCTCGCCATAATGGATATCAAGTCTCGGGCTTCTTGGGTGTCTTGTTACTCATAGCCCCACCGCTAGAAGCATCCACCAACCCTTTGTCTACCGGTGATAGACCATCATAGAAAGAGTTGATCAAGTCTTTTTCAGATATCTGATGGTGTGGACAGCTTCGAGAGTTTCATTCATATTCGACAAAGCAATTGTTACGAAGGGAAAAGCCAGCAGGCCAACATTGAACAAAGAACATAATGGAAAAAGATGCTTTAAGACAAACAAAAGATAAGCCTAACTGAAATATGCCTTTAACTTGTCCGCATTCCATGTTTGCTTGATTGGGGCTCCGTCCAAATTTTCCAGAATGTAAGCTCCTCTCTCAAGAGTTTCCCGAACGCGATAAGGTCCGTCCCAATTAGCCGCAAGCTTGTCGTCTTTGGAATTCTTGTTTCCATGTCGGCCCTTCTAAGGACCAAGCAACCGGCTGGAATGTCCGTGGTCTAACCTTCTTGTTATAACGAGCCGCGATCAGCTGCTTCATTGCAATATCCCGACAATGGGCGGTGACCTGGGCCTCATCGGCCAGATCCAACTCGACTGCTAACGCCTCACTATTGGCTGTTTCTCCTTGTGATAAAATGCTCTTCCTGCGCCAAGACATCATCCCTATTTCGACAGGAATCATAGACTCACAGCCGTAGGACAACCTATAAGGAGTTTCTTGAGTGGATGTCTGAGCAGTTGTTCGGTTTCCCCAAAGAACAAACGGTAGTTGATCAGCCCAAGAGGTGTCAGCCAAAGATACGTTTCTTCAAACCATCAAGGATGACCTTATTGGTGGCTTCACTTGCCCGTTGGACTGCGGGTGTTCCACGGAAGCAAAGTGATGCTGTATTCCGTATTCATAAATCAAATCACGAAATCCGACTCCAGTGAACTGAGTTCCATTGTCTGTTACTATCTCGGCTGGTGCTCCAAACCGCGTAATTATATTAACTTCAACAAATCATTGCACACGTGCCGAGGAGATCGTTGTGAGAGGTTCAGCCTCAATCCACTTGGTGAAATAGTCTACTGCCACGATTAGCCACCGTAGTTGCCCGGGTGCTGTCTTGAATGGCCCAGAATGTCCATGCCCCATTTGTAAAATGGCCGGGGCCGTGATGGAATGCAGCTCGGCGGGCGCCCAAATAACTCGGCATGCTTCGACAACTATCACATTGTCTTACAAGGGTCTTTGAATCCGCCTCCAATGTTGGCCAGTAATAACCTGCTCGCAAGGTTTTTCTGGCGAGCGCCTTAGCCCTCATATGCTGACCGTTGGCCCCTCCATGAATCTCGGCTAGGACATACCCGGCTTCATTTGGGTTCAAACACCTTAGCATGGGAGAATGTAATCCCTTTCGGTAGAGTTGATCCTCCACCATTGTATACTTGGCCGCGTCTCGAACCAACATTTTGGCTTCCATTGCATCGTCTGGGATGAGTCCACGTTCAAGATAGTCTTCTATTGGCTTTTTCCAGTCAGATTCAACCGAAATAGCCATCATGCACACCGGATCTTCGAGATTTTGCTGGACAACCGTGCGGTGACAACCAGCCTGCTTAGTGCTTGCCAATTTTGACAAAATGTCGGTTCTTGCGTTTTCTCCTCGAGGAATATGGGTAACGGTTGCCTCATCGAAGTCTGACATTAAGTCCTTGGCTTTTAGGAGATACTTGGCCATTAGTGGGCCTTTAGCCTGATATGTACCCTCGATCTGAGCCGCCACAAGTTGGGAGTCGGTGAAAACCTTAACTCTTGTGGCCCCATTTTCCTTGGCTTGAAAAAGCCCGGCTATCAAGGCCTCGTATTTTGCTTGATTGTTCGAAGTTGGGAAGTTAAGATGCAACGAATGCTCAATTGTAACCCCCTCTGGACTCTCAATGATGACTCCGGCTCCACTTCCTTTCGTGTTCGACGATCCGTCGACATACACCTTCCATTCGCCCGCCATCGTATCATCTGCCCTAGTTGCCGGGGTGAGCTCTCTGATGAAGTCGGCCAACGCCTGTGACTTGATTGCATGGCGAGCTTCATAGGTGATGTCGAACTCGGAGAGTTCTATCGCCCAATTAGTCATCCTCCCGCTAGGTCCGGCTTATGTAGGACTTGTCGAATTGGCCGACTTGTTCTAACAACAATATGGTGACCACGGAAATAAGGTCTTAATCGACGGGCCGCAATAAGCAGAGCGAATGCCACTTTCTCCAGCTTTTGGTATCGGACCTCGGCATTCTGCAGGGTTTTGCTGACAAAATATACAGGAATTTGTCCGTGTTCCGCCTCTCTTACTAAGGCCGCGCTGACGGCCTCCTCGCCGATGGATAAGTAAAGGAAAAGACTCTCGCCAGGTTGAGGTTTTGAGAGGACTGGAGGATTGGCCAGACATTGCTTTATCTCTTCAAATGCGTCATCGCACTTTGAATTCCACTCCAGGTCTTGTATATGACGTTGCTGGTCCAAAGTTTTGACGATCATGTCATCTATATACACTTCCACATTGCGACTGATCTGGTCTGCAAAGACCTTATTCATCATCCTTTGATATGTAGCTCCAGTATTCTTCAATCCGAAGGGCATGACATTGTAGCAATAATTAGCTCTTTCAGTAATGAAGGCCGTCTTTTCCTGATCCTCTGGGTACATCGCTATCTGATTATATCCGGAATATGCGTCCATAAAGGATAGGAGCTGGAATCCCGAGGCGTTGTCCACCGCCTGGTCGATGTTTGGCATTGGGTAGGAGTCCTTCGGGCACGCTTTGTTCAAGTTCTTGTAATCTGTACAAACTCTCCACTTCCCGTTTGGCTTTTTTACCATCACCACATTTGATAACCAGGTTGTATATTGAATTTCCTGAATAAATCCGGCTTCAAGCAATTCTTGGATGTGAATCTCCAATGCTTTTCTTTTTTCTGGTCCGTGGTTCCTCTTTCTCTGCGACACTGGGATTGAGCCCGGATAGACTTCTAGTTTGTGACAACAAAACTTCGGATCTACTCCAGGTACCTGAGATGAATTCCAGGCGAAGACATCCCGGTTTTCCTTCAGGAACTCCACCAAACTGCTTTTAAGTTCGGGAGATAGGTGTTTGCCGATCTTAGTGGTCTGGAGAGGGTCTCCTACTACCATATCTTCTAGGTCTCCTGCCGGCTCTGGGCGTAACTCCTCATCGCGAATGTCTAACTCCACGGTATTAACTTCGTCGTCTAGAGAATCCCGTCCGAACGGTCCGGATAGCTGCTTCTTTGGGGCTGTGACGAAGATCCGCCCTCCCCAATTCTGACGGTTTCAAAGTAGCACTGTCGAGACTCTTTTTGATCCCCCGTTACCGTGACCACGGTTCCTTGGTTGCCTATCACCTTGAGTTTTTGATGCTTAGTAGATACCAGCATGTCCCACTTGTGAATGGTTGGCTTTCCCAAGATTATGTTGTAGGGTGAAACGAAGTCGGCCACTATGAACCGCACTCTTTCGGACTTGAAGGCGTTTTTGACTCCAAGGGTGAACCGGAGGTCGATAAACCCCTTCGGACGCGATTGTTCTCCATTAAACCCGATGAGGGTTGTCTTGCAAGGCTTTAAGTCGTCCCGGTCCAGGCTCATTCTTTTGAACGCTTCCCAACTTAATATGTCGGCCGAGCTACCGGCATCCACAAATATCCGCTTGACTCGGCAGTTGACGATCGTCCGGTTATCACTAGCCCATCTTGATGGCCGGGGACAACGTCTCTGAGGTCGTCGCTTGTGAAAAACAAAGGCGATCGTGCTACCTCAGTGTGATGTTCCTTGAATTTTGGTCGGTCTCTGACGGATAGGACTTCTCGAAGGTATTTCCTTCGCTGGCTCATAGTATCTCCGCCTCCGCCCATTGCTCCGCTGATGACGTTACAGTCGAATTCAGCTTCTGGAAATTCGTCATCGACTTCAGGGGCCTTGCGCTTATCTTCCTGCTTTTTGAACTTTCGGGGGGGAGTCCTGCTGCGGTTCTTGGTCTTTCGTTTACCACCTTTTCCTTGATGCTCTATGACATACTGTTGAAGTTTGCCTTCACGAACAAATCGTTCGATTGCATCACGGAGCTCGTAACATTCATCAGTTGTATGACCTCGACCATCATGGAACGAGCAATATTTAGATTGGTCTACCCGGATCTTCGGTAGGGACAGGACGAGGTCGATCGACCTTCTTCATCTCGGTTGTTGACACCTCCTTCCATACTTGAGACCGAGGCACCGTCGTGGCTGAATATTTCTCGTACTTGCTCCGCCGATCGACTTGCCACCCGGCTCTTGTTTCGTTCCCCTTCTACGGGAATCCCTATTTCGTTATCGATAAGTCTCGACCCACGGGAGGAGGTTCTATCTTGGTCCCGCCTCGAATTGGGATTGTTTGCCATTCGCATCTGCTCGACGTCCAAGTACTTCTTTGAACGGGTTATGAAGTCGTTGAGATTTTTTACCCGCTCCTTTAAGAAAGATTTCCCAAAGGGACTCTTTATCAAGGCCGTCCACCAATAAGTGAACGTGTACGTCCTCGTTGAGTCCGAGCACCTGTAGTACCGCATGATTGAAACGGTCAAGGTAACTTTGGAGCAGCTCTCCCGCCATTGCTGATTTTGGACAGAGAATACTGGGATTTTGGTTGCCGTTTGCTAGTTGCGAAGTGCAACTCAAAGGCCTCGGCCAGTCTTCAAAATTGTGGATCGACCCAAAAGGAAGAGTGTGGAGCCACTTCAACGCCGGCCCTTTTAACGTCGCGGCGAAGATCCGCGGCACGATTGGTTCCTTGAGACCTCTAACCGACATGTGAACGTCAAAGTCTTCTAAATGAGTCGTCGGGTCTTGTGTGCCGTCGTACTTTGTCAACTCGCCCAAATTCAGCTTCTCGGGGAATCGGGCGTTCTGGATTTCCTTTGAGAAAAAGCTATTGTGCATTTGGCTGACATATCTCCGTCGCTGGAACCCACTTGGAAGAATCGTCCTGTCACCTCGATGGTTCCTCGCCTGAGGTCGACCTTCTTCATCTCGGTTTAGGTTTCTCCTATTGGCCCTCCTGCTGTTGACGGTTTCCGCCTTCTGCCTGTCTGTGCGACGAGCCGAGCTCTCGTCATCGTCGTCCTCTCTCCAAGTTTTATCTTCCCAGTCCTCGCTGGAAAGGGTGTGGGTCCGTCTTTTCTCCCGCTCTTCCGCTCGCTGATAGTGAAGGGTATGGCGCTTGTCTATGTTGTCCACCCGTCTCATTATCGCAAGCATCCCGGCTTGAAGAGATCGAAAGTCTGGCTCGGCATGCGGGATGTCTCGGCCGCCTCCCAATTGGAATTCTGTGGCCCACGGTCTTGGTTTCGTGGAGCCGAGGACTCCGTGTCGGACAGGTTGTCCTCTTGATGTCGTTCATTGTTGGGAATCAAAGGGTCTTCTGGCTGAGATAACCGATCTTCTCCTTCCTGATGGTCTCCATCGTATTGGTTAATCGGTGCTCGTTACGGGGTGGTTGACGTGGTGGTTGACGGTGTCCCCGCTTGATCCGCCTCCGATTGTCTTTGGCCACCGTGTGACTGAATGTAGATTAGTCAGGGCTTAGAGATTGTGTCCCTAGCGCCCGTCTCCCTCCTCTGTATATATAGAGTATACCTGGTTAGTTAGTCCCTTGGCTGCCACACCGTACGTGTCCTGGGATCGTGTGTGCATGTCCAAGGTCATGGCTGGGTCCCACGGATAGTGGGTTGCCCCCTGTACTAGCCAGTGAGATAATGGGCCTAGACTAGGTCCGTAACACAAGAAATAATACAATTTAATTTATGCTTTAACATATTTCCCGTATATAAGGGTGTTTTAGGAAAGTAAGTTACATTTTTTTAATATGTATTGTCTTTAACCAATTTTAACTGATTTTTCGAATTGTGTAATTTAGTTATTTGACTCTTATATTTTGATCCAGAGGGAGTAGTTAGAAGGTTGTATTTTATCCTGAATATTAGATTTGAATATACTTTATCTTCCAAATTTATATTTTTTTCCTTAAAATATTAAATTGATTGCATACATTAAGCTTTTTTCATCCAAGTGTAGTTGTGATTATGATATTTTAAGAAAGCCAATCCATAGCTATTATAAATAACTAACATAAATAATTACTTTAATGGGAAAAAGACAAGAAAATACCACTTAAACTTTAAAATCATAAATCAATGATTTCCTGTTAAAATTAGTTGTCAAGTGCTTGTAATCAAAACCTATACTCTTGTAGGCAACAAGACTTATTTGAGATTTTAAAATTCAAGTGATATTTTATTGTCTTTTTCCTATTTTAATCAATCATAACTAATTTCTAGTTATTTTTAATTAATATCAAAATATAAAAAATACCATTAAAATCCCCCACCTTATTCGTTTGTAATAATATATAGGAAAGTGTGTTTAATAGGTAGTTAGGAAGGTCTACTTTATGCTAGATATAAGACTTCAATCTATTTTATCTTCCAAATTTTCTAATTTTTTCATAAAATATTCAATTAATTGTGCACATTAAAGAGTTTCAATTCAAAGATAGCAATATGAAAACGTTATTTTAAAAAAACCAACACATAACTATTACAAATAATTAATATAGCTAATTATTTTAATTTATCATAATTAGTTATATAACTCTTATATTAAATACGATAAAAAGGGATAACATATACTACCAAAGTTAAAAGGTAAGTCCCTTTTAACTATGTTTGTTTGATACATGAGAATTAAGAAAATCAAATTAACTCTCAACCACTTATTTGAGAGATGAGATGAGAGTCCTCCTAGCTCCCACTTACGCTAAACAAATTAGAGCGAAATTTTGTTAATATTTTTTACCAAACAAATTAACTAATTTTCTTTATATGTAAATTAGTTATCTAGTTATTATTAAAAGGGTTAAGGGCAATTTTGTCTTGGAAGTTGTCACTGAGTGACAATTTCCCCTCAAAAATGTTTTGGGAGGCAATTTTACCTCAAAAGTGTAAATAAGGGAGATATTTCGCCTCGGCCGTTATCCTAGTTAATTTTTACAGTTAGTTGACCTAATATACCAAGCTGGCAGTCCACATGTCATTCACACCATTTTTGTTAAGGTGCAAATTTTCCCCGTAGGTTTTAAATCTATGAAAATAATTGAAGTAAATAACACATGAACTTCTGGGATAAATTTGCACCTTAACAAAAATTATATAGATGACATGTGAACTATTAGCTCAGCATATTTGATCAACCAATGATCAAAATTAACTAGGATAATGGCCTGGAAAAGTTGCTCCTTTTATACACTTCTGGGGCAAAATTGTCTCCCAAAATTCATGTGTAGCATGTTATAAAATTATTATTATATTTTTGTAAATTAAAATTTGTTTATACACGCACAGTTAAATTCAATCGTTAAATTTATTTGTTTACATTGTACTAATATTATTATAGTATTTTATAGGGTTAAGGTCAAATTTTGCCCCAAAAATTATCACGTAGGATCAAGATTGTTGCCATGAATTTTTTTTCAAGAATCAATGTTGCTCGAATGTTTTCAAATCGTAACAATTTTGCCATGTCCGTTACCCAGTTTAAGTTTAACTATCAGTTTATCAAATATGCTAAGCTAAAAAGTCACATGTTATTCATGTCATTTTTGTTAAAGTGAAAATTTGCCCTCAAACGTTTCACTTAGGAGCAATGTTGCCTAAACTTTTTTTTGAATTTAATATTGCCACGAAATCTTCTAAATCGTAACAATGTTGCCTTGACCATTAGCTAGGTTAAGAAAAAGATTCAATCATTGGATGCATAACAAATTGAGAAAGATTGCCAAGAACAAGGCCACTCAATATGTTTTCACCTCTCTAATCCTTTAGACAAGATGCATAATTTTTTATAAATATTACTTTAAAAAATGAAGTGGATAACATGTGACCTACCAGATAAGCATATATGATCAACTAATGGGTAAATTTAACCTAAATAACAGCCCCAGTAAAATTGTTACAATTTGAAAACCCAGGGTAACATTACTTTTAAGTGAAAACTTATAGGGAAAATTTGTATATAAATCCAAAATAAAAATGTTGTGAGCAACACATGGATCGGATTGCCATCTAAACATAATTGGTCAACTAATAATCAAACTTAATTGAGACAACGGTTAAGGCAAAATTACTAAGATTTGAAAACTTCCGGAGCGACATTATTCCTCAAAAAACTTCTGGCACCACATTTCTCATACATGACAACTTATTGGGCAAAATAGGATCTTAACCTTATTTATATTACATCTGAACCATTTATGTTTTGGTCTAAGGGGTGTGAAATGTTTAGAGAGAAAAATGAGAAAGAGGATTATGAGATATATGCTCCTAATATATGCAATTAATAAAAAGAATTTATGAAAAAAAATTATAAATTTAAGAAACAAAATTGGCCTTTTACATTTAAGATTTGAGCGAGTACTTAATATATGATATACGACATTAATTTGTTTGGATTTAAATTAAAATTAGACTCATGAATGTTGTTAATACTAGTTTTTTTTTTTTTATTTGTTGTGTAATATTTTAATATATAGAATTTAAAACATATTCATCTAATTACGACTTATTCAGGAAAAAATCAATTATATATTGTTTAAATATAAATATTAAGCTAGTATCTAGAGTACTTGAATAATTCATTCGATTTGTTTAAAGCTATTTATTAAATCGTTGCTAAATTCTCATATTCCTCTGTATATAAATATATACCAAAAATAAATTAATTGCGTGCTTCAATTGCAATCACTGTCTGAATAAGTGGTGTGTGCTTTTGGGTATGAACGCGTGTTCTTCAATTTAACCGCAGATTTGTAATCAGCATATAGTGACACTTCACATTGTGGATAAATATGGACCAATCTTCTTGGAAATTCACTCTCATTCTCTCGCTAGCGAGCTACTTTCATCTCATTTGTTCCTCACATTAATCAGGAACAAATCTCATATATACATATCACATTCTCTTTCTTTCATGGTTAGCTTTTCTTTATATTTGAAGAAATTACAAGCATTCAAGGTCTTTTAGGTACGTCCCCCAAAATCTTCAGGTGATCAGGTAATTAAGCCTTTGAGATTTGAGTTACTCTACATAACACCAAACTCAAGTTAGCTAGTGAGTATTTTTCAAGGCTAGCTTTCCTTTATGTTAAGGGTTATGTGCGTGCGGTAACTAATAATGTAGTAACCACCACTTCATTCATTCACACACACAAATAACAAGATCAAACTCATCACTTCGAAGGGAAATTCGCCGGGCAACCCAACGTGCACCCTATAAAATAGGAACAGGTAAGGGTGAATTAAGCTTAGGAGAAAGTTCTGCTTATCATACCTTGAAGACATATACTTTCTTCTTCATCTCTTCTCTATAAAATCTTCAAAGAACCAGTGCCACCAACAACAATTAAGAATTTGGGATAGCAGAAATTTCTTTTCTGGGTTCATAGATTTCTTTATACTAGTAGTTTACTATTGTTGTCGATGTTGCAGCATTTGAACCTGAAGTATATGTTCCTTCTACGTTTATTTAGAATCATCACAGTTAATATCACCGCCATTTTTAGATATTACTATAACTAGAAGCTTGTTGAGACAGTCATGTAAATTATACGCAAGCTTGATTGTTGAGTTATTCTATATAGCTAACGAGAAATATATATATATATATTTTTTAAAAATATCAGTTTTTTTCACTCAACCTAAGTCCTTATTAATTGAATATTATTTTTATTTAAATATGGGAATTAAAAAAACTTATTTTTGTTGCATTTTTTAAATTTAGGGGATTATTCACCAGAAACTCCAAATTAAATTATGTCTACTACTAGTAGGGGTGCTCATGGATAGGGCATGAACCATGCCCAATGCCTAGCCCGGAAAGATGAACAGGTGGCATTTTGCAACCACTTCTTAGTCATGCCCGGTAAAAGCCCAAATAATTTTGGGTAGGGCAACTTGTGCGCCTGAAAACCTAAAATTGAAAAATAATAAAGTATTAAAAAATAATACAAAAAAAATGTATAGTTTGATATTTCAAAAACATATTTTATGCCATAGTACTTTTAAGATTTTATTAATTAGATTCAATTCATTGGCCAATAAAACAAATTAATTCAATAGAGATTATTTTTTTATTATTTGATAATAATTTAATTTTCAAAAACTCAATTTACCTACTTCTTAATTAAATGTGTATGAAAAAAATATGAATATGTGCTAAGTAAATACAAAATATGTTTATTCATTAAATTCTAATTGAATGGTAAGCTAAGTAAATACTTGTTGGATTATATGTACATTATATATATATTTTTAAATACAATTTTATACACATTTCGAGCAGGTAGCATACCTTGCCTAGTGCCCAGCCTTACCTGATATTTGGCCGAGCCCAAAAATACCCAAATGATTTATGGGCTTATTTTTAGGGCTGGGTTGAGCATTTTTTACCAGGTTTAGGCGAGCATTGCAGGTATTTGGGCCTCATGAACACCCCTAACTACTAGTACTCTAAATATAGAAGTGGATAGCCATTATATACTCTGGAAGTGTAAGTTTGGCTCTTAATTTTTTGTGTGTGAGTAAAATAGTCGCACACATGTATCCTAATCTTCTGTAAGAAAAACCCTAATTCTTTTTTGTCTTCTAATTTCTTTGATATGTTTACTTCTGATTTTTTTGGTATACATACGTCTACGAATATATATAGTGTTTTTCTTCTTCATACAACTTTTACAGGAGAAGTGAAGAAAAAATAATGGATTACGAACCTCCATTGCCAGAAGCCTGCAAGAAACTTCCTGAAAGCTCCTTGCCGTTAGACACAAGAACGACGATGACGATGGAGGGGAAATCATCATCAACAGTGGAGACGATCAGCGATTGTGAGCTGCCTGTGATTGATCTTGATCGTTTAAACCGTACAGACCATGTTGAGAGAGAGGAGTGCATGAAGGACATCATCGAAGCTGCTAAACAATGGGGTTTTTTCCAAGTTGTGAGTCATGGGATTCCACAACAACTTTTACAGAGGTTGTTGTTGGAGCAAACGAAGATGTTTCAACGACCTTTTGCACAGAAATCTCAGGAAACTTCCAGAACTTGCACCTACAAGTGGGGAAACCCTTTTGCTACTAATCTCAGGCAACTCTCATGGTCTGAAGCCTTCCATATTCTTCCACATGAACCCGCCAATATGGTGGACGACCACCACAAATGTCTGAGGTATCAAGTTACTACGCACACCCTTTGTTTGATCTCGTTTCATTAAAACCTTGTTCATATTTTTTCTCTATTCCATAGTATCATCTATCATTTGTGAGAATAGAGTAGTCTGTCTTAAGTGTAGAGCTAATTAGGGTTTTTTGTCCACTTTGTCTCCTAAATTTATACTACATCTAATCTTTAATATAAGATCTCGTTGATAATATAAATTACACTACCGGTGAGATCTTATATTAAGGATAGAAGGTAATACTAATTATTTTCCCAAGACCATCCTATAATTGATTACACATATTAATAGTGTTTCCGTCAAGAGTGTCATTTCAAGCAAAATAACAAAGAGATTATTCTGTAGAGATCAAAACACTTCTTTTAGTAATAACCAATTTAACTAATTTTCTTAATATGTGTAAATTATATTTATTTAACTCTTATATTTAGGATAGGAGGGAGTATCTAGACTCTTAATTTGAATTAATGGTCCAGATAAGCATACCTCTAACAAAGGTTTGAGTAAAAGTCTCCACATGATTGCTTGCTTGGCATTCATGCACCACGGTTGAACACGTGTGCGCGTGATATTAGGAAACAATTACTCCCTCTGGTCCTAAGTATAAGATAAAGTTGATTTTTTTTTTAAGATTAAGGAAGCTAAATAAATTACTTAATCATATCATATATTATGTATTATTAAATTATATATCAATTTATAAGTTAGGCAAAATAGTTTAAAGAAAAAATAACAAATATAAATATTTTAAAGTAATTTAATTAGCTTCCTTAATCTTTCCAAAACTGTCAACTATGTCTTATATTTAGAACCAGAAGGAATAATAAGTTGGAGGAGTCATTTGTGCATATTGCATAATGTTTGCATATATTCATACGTTAACTCATTCTGGCAAATATATATTATTCGCTGATTAATAAATTAAAGAGAACAATCAAAAACTTTTTATACATTTTTTCGGGTTAAAATTCATCCAACACCCTCAACTCCTAAAGTGTATTGTCTAGTGCATTCAAGTGTTTTGTCTGGTGCATTCAGTACCCAAGGTATTTTATGGTCTATCCAACATATTGAAGCATTTTTTCAATGTGTTCACCGTCATGAAGTATTTTTTATGCCTTGATGCTATATGTGCCAAAAAATATTTTAGGGTGTTAGGCGCATAAAAAAATATAAGGTGCTAGATGCACACAAAAAACCTTTAGAATGCTTGAACACCACTAAATACTTTAAGATATTGGATGCGCCTTGCTTCCAAAAAAAAATATTGGATAAATTTAATACTTTACTCTCACAATTTTGCTTACGATTCTATCCTTTTATTAATGGGAAAGAATGGGAAAGAACTTTATTTTTATTTTAGATATAGCTAGACACCTTTTCTCTGTTTAATATGTATATAACTTTTTAAATTAAGACAACATTATTTATTTCATTTTTATTATCTTTTTTTTTTTTTAGAATACAAGTATTATTACGTTTTAATCTATCTTTTCACTTGCGATTCAGAAAATTCGTAATTATTTATAATTAATTTGGTGCCTTTAGTTATTATACACATACCTTTATTTTCAGATTAACTACTGAAGCATTTGCCACAAAGGCTGGGCCTCTAGCAGAAATGTTGGCGGCAATTCTAGGTGTGGAAATGAACTTGAAATCCAGATATTTCAGAGAAAACTGTTTGCCAAACACAAGAATTGTTCGGCTGAATAGATATCCACCATGCCCAATTCCTAAACACGTGTTTGGATTCATGTCTCACAGTGACTCCACTTTCCTCACCATTGTGTTTCAAGACCAGGTTGGGGGATTGCAATTACTCAGAGATGGAAAGTGGTTTGCTGTCAAACCTAACCCACATGCTCTCTTAGTTAATATTGGTGATTTATTTCAGGTATATGCCTTCCTCACCATCCCCAAGGCTTGGGATAATTAAAAATAAAATGGCTAAATTATATAAAATTCCTGAGATCTTTAATTTGTGTCATATGTTAATAATCTTTCTAGCTAGCTAACCATTGAAACTTTACAGTATTAATTATCACTAAATTAAACTTCCAACCCCAAACTTTTGCATTTATGGTTATAAGCATAGAAGCTTGAAAGTTTAGGGGTTTATTGGAATGTTTCAAAAGTTATAGAGGTTATTTTCATATTAACAAAAATTTATGGGAGTTTTAAATTTGTATAAAACAGGAAGGACTTTAGAAAAGATGGTAGAGGATCAATTTAATTGAAAATCCTTTATTTTCTCCCCCTTTTCTTGATTGATAAAATAGCTTCTATAAATAAATGAGAGGTTTTTAATGAAAAGTTTCTTCGTTTGACTCTTTTTCTTTCCTCTCCATTATATAATTGTTCTTTCCAAACACACAAAGATTCGATATGATTATTATTATTGATGGGGTGAGAAATTTAAGAGGAATACACACACACAACACACACTAGATATATATTGAAGAAGAATTTCTTTTAACAACGGAAAAAAATTGTAATTTTCAAATATTGAGTGACTTGCTTGAGTTAGCTTCCTTCTCTCTAGACTTATTACAGTCCAAAATATAATGAGTAGATACATGGTAAGGGGACATTTTTAATATATCTAATTACACTTGTTAATAATCTCATCATATGCTACCTGAAAAATGCTCTTTAGTGATGATGATGATGGACTTTTTTCCATCACTAAAATCATTTTTAGTGCCAAAGAAATTTCAATTTCTTCTGGAAGCAACTAGAGAAAAACCAGATACATGAACTTAGACCAAATATATCACATATAAATACATGTTGTATTGGTATCATAAGTATTTTTCAAAAGGACCATAATTACCCAGAAGGCTTATATCATCATATATTCATATTAATGGTCAGCCAACTTGTAAAGTTTTCATTTTTCAAACATCATCACCTTAATTTCATTCATTTTCAACCACCCGCCAAAAGACCCACACACACACACAACCAAGCTAGGCCTGAAAATGATAGTGGGACCAATCAGAATCAGAATAATTAAAGAAGAATACAAAGACCCCCACAAAGAGATCTTTCGTATAATTTCTTACTTAATTAGGATTCTCTTTCAGAAAGCAGAAACTTGAGGGGGGGAAACATACCTTTGAAACTTGAAAAATAAAAACTTATTTACATGTGTGTGTGGATAATATTGCAGGCACTGAGTAATGGAGTTTATAAAAGCACAAGGCACAGAGTGGTGGCTGCACAGAAGAGAGAGAGATTCTCTGTGGCGTTTTTCTATGTTCCTTCTTATGATGCAGTGATAGAGAGCCATGGCACACCCAAAGTTTACAGAAGCTTCACTTTCAGAGAATATAAACAGCAGACTGAGAAAGATGTGAAGGAAACTGGTGATAAAGTGGGGCTCTTTAGGTTTCTTTTGTAGGTGAAATTGATGAAGGAATAAATGGATAAGGTTTAACTAGTGACTAATTAGTATAATCAAATTATTGTTCTCTTCTATTGTTGTTGTGTTTAATCAAAATCATAAATGATAAATCATCATTACGATTTGAGTTAGTGGTAGTAGAGTCATCTTAAAAAGGTAATCATGATTCCAACTTAAATCTTAATTGGATCAAAAAGTTAATTAACATCTCTAAATTAATTACAAATCAATACCAAAGAGAAATTTAATGGATGCTTAATTTTTTTTGTTAATTAAGTTTTAGTTCAAGACAACAAAAAATAATAGTAATTGTTTAGACGTTTTTAATTTTTTTAAATGTAATAATAAATACTTTCACTAACACCTTGTAATAATAAATAATTGGAAAAAGTAGTGAGCAAAGTGAATAATGCGAAAGGAGGAAGAGAGTAATTAGTCATCAGGATTAGATATCTGGTAGGACCACAAAGCATGCGAAAGAAGTTCCATCAGCCAAAGTGCAAATTGACATATTTTTTCTTAATATTTCTTGTATACAAACGATATATGATGAGACGTAAGACTAATAGTTAATTTTAAAGTCCATTTAGAGCATCTTGCGCTTGTTTTGGTGATTTCATAACCACTGAATGGAATTGTGTGTGTGTGTGTGTGTCCGCGGTATATTCGTTCATTAAAGTTTAATTTCAGCTTTTACAAGTTCATGCGTGGAATATGCTAATTAAATACATTTATCTGTTCACTAATGATGTTTCTCAACATTTCATAATTTTTTATGTAAACATTTCATAAAATTTTAATTAAGTACTTTCTTAGCTGATCATTCATATGAATAAAATATTATGAGAGAAACACAGAATAAAGTTGTTAATAAATATTTCTTCATTTTCTAAATATAGAGGCTAGATAACTAGTTTGCAAAGATGAAGAAAATTAATTAAGTTAATATGTAAAAAAAATGTGTGTTGATTTTCTAATTAAGATCAAGCAAACATTTTTTTAGTAATTCTATTCTCTTCCTTGATAAATACACCCTAGTCATTTTTAACTAAATCGCACATACCAAGGAGATGTAGTTAACTCAATGATTATAGAGTAAATTTTCAACTTTGCCCTTATTTATGAATAAATATCTTTCAACTCTTTCTTCTCTCTCTATTTTTATTAATACAATTAATATGAGAAAAATTGTCACAATCTCATTTATTACCTGAAAGATGACTTATAAATAGGACCAATTTTTTTTTGTCAAAAGGGACTTGTAAATAAGATAAGAGTGGTATCAATTTAAAACAGCTCAAACCACAGATTTCAAGTTGACTAATTGCAAGACATCACCAAAACAAAATGTCCCATTGCTATGTGTTTGTGCGATGAATATAGAGTTTTTGAAATAATAATTGAAGCATATATATGTCTCAGGCTTAATTCATTTATCCAAATCTTGAAATTTAGAGACATGATGAAACATGTTGTCGGAAATACATATAAAATTGCAATATATATGGATGAAAATGTAGCAATAAGTTATTCTGGTTTGATTAGTTTTCATAATATCTTTGGTGTGCGCATGTAATAAAAGTTTTAGATATTTCTGTGTCTAGAGATGGTGGTGACTTGGGATGGCTGGTGACGCTTAACAAGTGCTTTGAGCTGATATGAATATGATCCAAAAGGGACAAAGTGTTTGGCCTGATAGTGCCTCAAATAGGATTGCCTCCAATAATAGGAGGATTCCTATACTTAGCAATAAATAAATAAATAGATTATTAGTATTATTTCTTACATCGAGCTTGAAGTGAATCACGTTATTTATGACTTGCTCATAATATAATGTTATGTGAATTTTATACTATATTTATATATAGATCAATTAAAGTAAAAGTAGTTGAGATGGATGTGTAGTTATAGAAAAAAAAGATAAGATTTGTAATAATTAAGTAAGTTAGAAGCAAGTATGGAGCAAGTGGAAATTATTAGGAGATGCTTGGAGAAGTTTTGCAATTTGTCGGGACAGAAGGTCAATGTTGCAAAGAGGAGAGTGTTTTTCTCAAAATTAAAAAATGTCAATCATAACCGAGCCAATCAACTAAGTGGGGCGTTGGGTTTTACCCAAACAGCTTATTTGGGCAAATACCTGGGCGTTCCTCTTAATCATAATCGTGTCACATCGCAGACATACCCGTTCATTCTTGACAAGGTTCGGGGTAGGCTAAAAAACTGGAAAATTACGTAAATCCCCTTGCCGGTCGAGAAACTTTGGTCAAGTCGATCCTAACCACAATGCCAACCTATGCAATGTAAACGTTTGTGAATCTTCCGGCAACAACTTGTGATGCGATTGAGAAGAAATCACGTGATTTCCTTTGGGGCTCTACAGATGAACAGCGAAAGATGCATCTCGTTTCTTAGGAGACAGTATGTAAAGAGAAAAGATTGGGAGATCTTGGTATGAGACATGTGAAGCAACAAAATAAGGCCTTCATGATGAAGCTGGTTTGGGGTCTAGTTAATGACTGCAACCCTTTATGGGCAAGCGTGATCATAAGTAAATACAGTTGTGGAAATGACCTTATCCCGCAGATTAATCCACGAAAATGTAAGTTGTTTGCATGGTTAATGTTTTACTAAAGGCTTACGACAAATAAAGTGAAGCAGAAAAGAAACTTGCATTCTGACGGATATGATTATGTGACCGTTGTAAAGGTGGGACGTAGGATTTGTTGCATGCTCATAGAGATTGTATGCAAATTCGACGCTTCTGGGAATCTGTAATTCCTTCGCATAATCATACTCATTTTTTCTCGACAAATACAAGGGACTGACTGGCACTGAACATGAAAGATAGCATAAGAAGTAATTGCTACTGGCGGGGGTTTTTTGTTGTAATCTGTTGGCTAATATGGCGGAGTCATAATGAACAGGCTCAAGTATTGCCGATACTAGCATTAACAGGATCTTAGGGAGAGCTGAAGTGATTATGGGTAGTATGGTGAACACTTTTCAAAATCTTCAGGGAACTAATTTAACAAAGAATCCAAGGGTGATGAGTGTTGACTCTTCTACAAGTTGTGTTGGCCGAATTATAGTAGAGACAGATGGAGCGTATTCACAAAGCTCCCACCGATCAGCATATGGAGGTATCCTGAAAGATCCACAACAGGGAGTGATAGAGGCAGTGGCGGAGCCACGTATAAGAGAAGGGGGGCAAGAGCCCCGTTGATTTTTTTTTTTTTTTTTTAATTAATACATGTTTGAATGATTAATTAAGTACCCACCCTTAATATACATCAAGACTGTAGTTCATAATCGGATGGGGATGAATGGTTAAATGATTGTTTAGTGTCTTATATTGAAAAAGATGTATTTAATAGCATCGATAATAAGACAATTATGATGGAATTTCAAAACATAAGACCTAGAATGATAATATTGTAATTATTTTTATTGTAATATACTTTTGCTATTAAAATATATGTACTTGAACTTATTGAATGCCCACTTTTCATTGTAATTTATATAGCTCCATTTCTAACAGCACTTAGCCTTACTTTTCTAAATGACAGGTTTGTAAAATAATTGTCTCTCTTATTATATCATCAGTATTCTCTTGATTTCATGAATATTTTTTTGATATTCTTTTATTTTCTTGTTTATATTCTTTTGTTTTTTAATGCATTTAAAACTTTCCTTAAAAATATCATCATTATTCACTTGATTTTATGAATATTTTTTTGATTTTTTTTTTATATTCTTTTATTTCTTAATACATTTAAAACTTTCCTCAAAAACATCATCCGTATTTATTTAATTTCATGAATATTTTTTTTTTTTGATATTCTTCTCTTTTCTTGTTTATAGTATTTTATTTTTTAATGCATTTAAAACTTTTCTTAAAAAAAAAAAAAATCGGGGGCACTGCCCCAAACCCCCAAATCCCCCCGCCATTGGTGCCCCTCTTCATTAATTTTTTGGATCGGCGCCACTGAGGCTTTAGATTAAGGCTTGAGAGGGCAGACCATGTAACTGCTGAGCTATGGGTTGTCTTATTGGCCTTAAGCGAACTTGGGATAGCGGCTACCGAGATATTCTTGTGAGATCTGACTCAGATGAGGTGATACATCTTCTACATCATGAGACCTCCGACTTGCATGGGGATTACCAGTTGATCATGGAAACAAAAGGTTTACTTGCAAGAGCTTGGAAGGTTGTTTTCCAACAAATTGATAGAGACGATAATTTATTGCCGGATCTCCTGGCCAAATGTGCTCTCAACGACTCGTATGGTCTGCAGATTTTAGGAAAAGCTGCTGTTCAAGATCTGATGCAGCCGGAAGCCCTGATTAGTTAGTTTCTCCTATTTTCATTTGTTTGTTTCCCAATATATCATATATATATATGAAAGAGTTGAAGTGTCATTTAGCAAAGAGAAAATGGTAGGAAATTGTTTGAGGTAGCAAACATGCATATATTGAAAGCCATTCATTGGATGCACTTGTGAGAAAGGTGGATTAAAGAACATACAATAAGTTGTTATTGAGCAAGACTTTTTGATTAAGTGGGATATATACCTCTTGTTGTAGCAAGCTATTAGCGCGCCCACAAGCACATATATATTTTACTCCTTCTGGTCTTAATTATAAGAGCTAATTGATTTTTTTGGAGAGATTAAGGAAACTAATTAAATTACTTTAGAGTATATTTATTTATTTATTTCTTCAAACTATTTTGTCTAACTAATAAATTAATATATAATCTAAGGATGCACAACATATGAAATGATTAAGTAACTTATTTAGTTTCTTTAATCTCTCCAAAAAAAAGTCAACTACTTCTTATAATTAGGACCGGAGGTAGTAATATATTTACCTAATTTGA
Source organism: Acacia pycnantha (assembly GCA_025563575.1). NCBI lineage: Eukaryota > Viridiplantae > Streptophyta > Magnoliopsida > Fabales > Fabaceae > Acacia > Acacia pycnantha. The sequence continues at coordinate 200,044 of JAMWYP010000235.1, forward strand.
TTAGATTAAGGAAGTTAGTTTATATGACATGTATTTTCTAAAATATTCTGATCATCTTCTTTAATTTTCTCATTCTCTCTCCTCCTGATTATGTTTTATATTTAGGGAAAAATTAGAAAAAGATTGACAAATATAAAAACTATGTATTATATTTAAGACTAAAATCAACTCCATAAATATTGTTCTATATTAAAAACCTGACGGGGTATGAATTCATTACTTCATTACCTAGAGATAATATTCAGCAAAAAAAAAAATTTACCTAGAGTTATATATAATTTATATGGCCAAAAAATTATATTATTTATCTAATTTTTTCCATCTATGTAATTTTATCTAATTAAATCAAATGAATTAAAAAAACATTAACTTTGTTGTAAATATTGTATTAGTGAATGTCCATAATTCCTCACTCTTAGGATTCCATTTTGTGAATAATAGCCATAACCACCAATAGTTTCATATTGTATCTACATAAGTATGTCATTGTAACTCTTGGAAGGGTTTGAAGACTATAAATAGAGGCTTGACACAAAGAGTTTGATGTACATGGAAATGCTATTATAAATAAGAGTTTTCTTCACCTCTACAATTCTCTCGTCTTTCTTCATCCCCATCCCATCTCTTTATTTTTCTTATTTTTATAACACGTTATCAGAACGAAGCTTTAACAAAGATATATTTTTCTAATCATTTACTTAACAATTTCCTCTACCTTCTTTTACTGTAGCTATTTGATTTAATTTATCTGCGATAATCTAAGCCATTATATAGAATTAAAGAGGCCCTTTTACCGATTGTTTCATTCATCAGGTTTCATGACTAAGACTGGATATAATTGTTGCTTTATTCTCCTTTGCAAGTTTTTTTTTTCACTTTTATTTATCATTTCCCGGGAATCTCTTATTTATGCAACATTTACATTTCTTTATTTTATATTATGGTATTCTTTACATTTTATGTTGTTATATTATGCTATTTCATTTTATTTACGTTTGATTTGTTTATGTTGTTATTTAAAATTTATGTTTCTTTATTTTATTTACATTTTATGTTATATTCTATTGTTAATTTTTTTTATTTTATTTACAATTTATTTATTTATTTATATTGTTATATTATTGTTATTTCATTATGTCAATCTTTTATTTTCATTTGTTTAATATTACATTAATACATAATAATATCAATATAAACATATGTATATGTGTGTAGACATATATGTGTGTGTATATACACAAACATATATATACATAATAAATTCTGAAATTAAATGTTATAATATGATCTATATGATCATGGGCTTATCCATTGTTTATATTTGATTATGAATTTGAATTTACTTAATTTATTTTACAATATTTTAATTTTATTGAAATGTCAAAAGCCATAATATTCTTAATTTTGCGATTAGATGATCAGAAGTCACATAACTTTTGTAATTGTTCTTATATAAAATAATACTATCGGTTTCATTAAATGGCATGATTGACAAGAAAGATTTTGGCATTTTAAGGATGTAATTGTTACAAATATCAAACTAAACAAACAAACAAAAAACTTGTTAGCTTTGCAAGATTTTTGCTATGGTTTTGAAAACCAATATTTGGAGAAATTGGTGATGTGATATTGAAAGCAAAGAACATGTTTATAAGAGTGAAAATGAACATGATCATATTGTATTGGTGGAATTGATAGTTGAAAACCAATAATATCTTGTCTTGGCTATTGAACCACAATCGTGAAAATAATAAAATTTTTAAAGTTATTAAAATTACGAACAAATGTAATACTATGACTAGAAGTCATATTGTAACATCCCGGTTTTCAAAAACAGTATAATTTTTTTTTTCGTCAAACATCATTTCAAAATCATCAGAGTAGAGCAACGGAGCAATTGAGTAACTGATATATATATTCAAAATGCCCACTGGCTAGTTACAATAGCAGTACAGTAACCGAGTGTTTTAAAAGTACATAACGACAAAAGAAAGGCTTCCGCCGGAACAACGAAAGGAAGTCCTCAGCTGGATCTCCTATGCGGGCTGCTTGCCTCTCTCCTCGGCACTCAGTCCTCCTGACCCTGACGCTATATTAAGAGCTGAGGTCTATTGCAATCGGACCTCAGGTAACGGTTAACCTCATATTTACATATACAGTATATGGACTACAGACAATCACAACACTAAAAGCACAAATTCATTCAGCAGATATAGCACGATAAACATATCCACGACAAAGACATAGGCCCTAACCCCGCAACGTATCTGACAAACACATAGGCCTTTGACAAAGACGTAGGCCCCCGACAAAGACATAGGCCCCCTTGAAAGGTATCCCAATATCCAACAGGTATAATCAACAGTACGTGAACACAACACAGAGCTAACAACTACCTCACATAAGCATACCATACACATAGCACATACACGCATACAATAAACATCATATTAGTGTTACAGTACGTAGATGTACCTTCGTTGACGTTTTACGGTATTTCGGCACGACAGTTGGTAAAAATGTAATCAGGGATATCCTATCAACATAACAACGTACTTGTTAAGGATCTATCATTACGACGGACATTTTTAGTCAAAATGACCATTTTACCCCTGACCCCCTAATCGGCGGAATTTCGCCAGCACTTCGTTACTTTGACCCTAATCTTCCAAAATTTCAACATAACTCCTACTCCAACATAATTTTCGAAATATAAACCATATTAATTAATGATTTACATCATAACAGGCATTTTAGGTAAAAATTACCATTTTGCCCCTGATGCCCCTAATCGGCGGAATTTCGCCAGAGCTTCGCTATTTTAACTCTAATCTTCCAAAATTTTACCATAACTCCGACCCCATCATGATTTTCGAAATAATGACTAAAATACCCCTATCATATGATATCTAATCATATTCTAGCATTTCTACTCTATCTACCGAAAGAACTACGAAAGCTTAAGCACCAAAAAACTTACCCAGAGCTTCGCTGCTTTTTCCCCCAGAGCTTCTCTCTCTAAAACCTCTCTCTATGTTTCGAAATTCTCAAGAGAGAATGGTGTGAAGAATGAAGAGGCAAAGGCCTCTATTTATAGAAGAATTTTGGGTCCAACTTGGTAATTTTCCCTTGCAAACTTGGTAATTTTCCCTTCCATTTTAAACCATGGAATTTTTGCTTCATTCTCCACCCCTCAAACCTGCATGCCGACCTCCCCCCTTAGTTGGCACAAATTTTGCATAATCAAAGATGATGTCATGAAAAACGTGCTCGGTTACGGAACGAACTTTCGAAAACATCAACCTCTGGACAAAAATCCACTGATTCCAAATATGTCTAGGAAATTCTCAACTCATTCCCAGATGTTGAGTTATGATTTATTTCCTTCAAATCCTAAATCTGTGACTATCTGCCTTTTTCACAGATTACCCTATTTCGTCTTATTATCAAAATGCTCCACCGATCTCTAATTAACTCCTGGAACAGTCTATTTCAAGATAAAAATCCACTCTTTCATATTCTTTACTGACTTTAGAAATCATGTTCCTGGTTCTCTAGATAGGATCCAATTCCTATCGGTGTTTATTTTCCCTATTTACTTTTACACTTAATTAATTATTAATTAATAGTTTTAATTTTTCATCCAACTTCATTTTCAACCATTTTCTTCTCCACCATGTCGGCACACACACACATTTATTTTATATTTTCTGTTTTTAATTAATTAATTATTTAATAGATAATATATTATAATTTATTTTATATAATTATTTTACAAAATTTCCTATTGGTCCATAGTTGTATTTAGGCTTAAAATTACTTAATCTCATTTATTTTTCTTCATCTTTTCCAATTAATTATCAAACATATTTATGCTAATTTTCTAGCCATAAATTACTAATTATAGAGTTCTACATAATTTATCACAATTATTCCATTGTTCAAGTTTAAATAATTAACCAACAATTATTTAATCAATCACTTATTATTTGTTGATAATTTTCTTATCTAGAACTAATTACTTTCTCTCAAAATCTGAACTAACATTGCTATTTTATCTCCCATGTAAAATATCAAAACTTATGGAGTTAGTTATGATCTCCAAATACTTTATAGTTGTTATTTTACAATTCTTCCAAGCTTATAATTTATTAAATTACCAAAATTAGAGACAATATATTCTCTCAATTTTAATAATTATTTTACTACCTCTCAGGATTTTTCATAATTTTCCTAAGTTATTTATGTCCTACAAGGGCATTTCCGTCATTTTGGCACTCAAATTTTCAAGAGATTTTTCCCCTACAAATTTGATATCACATATTCACCTATTTTTAATAGGTATTATTTCTTAATTTATGATATTTCCCTAAGTCAAATTTTAGGGTATTACATTTCTCCCCTCGTTAAACAAAATTTCGTCCTCGAAATTTGTACTCTATCCTCTAAACTTCGTACTATCTAAACTTCGTCCTATTCAGACTTTGAACTCCACGCGTCGGATCTTCACTTTGTCTACCAGCCGCTCCTCTTGATGATCGAGAATTCGCTTTGGTTTGACCATAAAGATCTGGTCATTTCGTACTTTGATATATGATGTTTTCCGTGGTTCCCATACACCGCGGTTAACACCACAAATACCAAAATGAGATACCAAAATGTCTCCATGGTTCCCATACACCATGGTAACACAAGATACCTCCTACTCAATGACATGATCACGGCCGAATCGTAATATCTAAGAAACTTGGAACGCGTCACGGAGGTTTAGTCAATTTCGACGGTAAGGCTATCTAAAACTTCGAACGGTCCTTCGTCATACGGACTATATGTTCGTCTTTGAAGTGCTCTATTGACACCGGTCACCAAGGATATTCGTAGAAACATATGATCATCGACTTCAAACCACAGAGCCGGGTTTCGATCCTTTCCTTCGTCAGGGGAAACGTTAGATACAGGGAAGACATTTCACACAACGCAGACTTTATCACACTAGTTTTTATACCGCACATAGGCTCTACCGCGCTTAGTATCTACACTGCTTTCAGCCTTTATCTCACTTACTACAAACGAGTACACACCTGTCTCCTCTTGTTCAAAATTTCGTTGGTTCGTTCTACGTAGAAACGGGTACGAAATACGTATCGGAAGTTCTACATGAGTCAAATACTGCATTGAGATTCAATTTGAAGAACCATGGAAGCAAATAATCATCTTCAAACATAGTATAATTCAATCCATGAAACAATCATTCTCAATGATATCAAACCCCTATAACCAATGAAATCAAAAAAAAAAAATCATGTCTTGAATTTATTGAAGAACCACAATGGTAGAAGCCACCGTCAAGCTAAAGGCCCAATTCTATTAGTTCTAGAAGAATATCTATAAAATAAGCCAGCATTGAGCGGAGCCATCGTCTTGATTTAGCCATAAAGATGGTGATGAGGAGTGAGAAGAAGATGGAGAAGATTTAAGAGGACCCAAATTTGCGAAGGTGGAGATGCAGGTGTCAACAAGGAGCCTGATCTCAAGGGTGGAGGTGGAGAAAATAGAAGAGGTGAAAGTCACTTAGTGAAGTGGATGGAGGTGGTCGTCAATGGTACGGCAGTACAGATGATTGGGGAGGTCAATTATGGCAATGGTATCAATAAATGGGGTGGTTAATGGTGGTCGCATCTATCATGGGGCAAAAAGGACCATAAGCTTGAAGAAGTGAAGGGGCAGAAATAAATTATGGGTCATGGAATTGCAAATCTTGGCTCTCTCTTTTATTTTTTTTTACAAAAAACGAATTGCACAAATGGAAAATAAATTGCACATAGAAAGATGAATCGCATAAAGGAAAGAACATTTACACATAGTGGGGATGGTTTGCACATCAAAGACTAATGTTGCATAAAAGGAAAATGGATTGCATATAGAGAATATGGTTTGCACAAAATAAAGATAATTTGCACAAAATGTAATCTGCATATTAAGGACTAATTTTGCAACACAAAGAAGATGGATTGCATATAGGAAATATGAATTGCACACAAAGGAAGATAGATTGTAAATATAGGGAAGATATCTAAAGGTAATTTTTTCTTTCTCCTATTGCAATATTTACATTCAAGGACCTCATGTCTTTATATGATTTCAGGTCCTATTTGACAAATAAATTTTTTCCTGATACGTTTTACAAATAAATTTTTTTTTTGCTGGGTTCAGGTATTCTCTTATTGGAGACAATCTTGTTCGATACACTTTTGAACACTAAATGTGAGCACCTCTTCCAACAAGAATTCAAACATTGACTCGCCACATTGTGATGGACTAATCTCTTCTACTAGATCTAACCTCTGTTGGTTGACAAATAAATTTTAAAATGGATGTTTATGGGCAATTTTCCTTAAAAAAAATATAGTCCAATGGCATTAACCAGGCCCATTAAAGGACCAATCTCTCGAACCGCTAGTTAAATTTCCTGGGCCCAATCATAACATGGGCACGACAATTTTTTGCTTGTAGTGAATGTTATTCACTTTTTAATTAGAAAGAAATAATATTTGATCAAATTTATTCATATTTAATACTACAAAACGTTTTCACCTAAAAAAAATACTACAAAACACTCATAGTTGAATTGGTAAGAACTAAGAAGTTGTATACTGAATTAATACTTAAGTTTGACCTTGAGAATGCAACATTGTTAAATACTTGCTCTAGATTAATTTGAATTGAATTCAAGATAAATTCTCCAATTAAAAATAATACATATACTTATTATTTGAGGCAATTTAGAAGCAGAATTTCCTACTTTCCTTTATAAAATCTCATAATTTTTAGAGAAAAATTTGGGGTAAAACATGTTATTTTTGAGAAATATTTACATGCTTCAAAAGCACCACCTCATCCATACTCTAATTAATTAAAACGTAAAATCTCATCTTATTTCAATCCTACATGGAAGATGACCCATATGGAGAAATTCAAAATTTATGATCTTAGGGATGATAGAAGGGAATTGTGTTTTTTTTGTTGCTGCTAAATTAAGAAGTTTATGATTTTTTAAAATCATAAAATTTGAATTTCTTTGTATGATTTTCTAGTAGCATTGGAGCGAGTTGGTGAGGTGACGCGCCGCCAAGTCCCGTCGACTCTGCGTTGCCCGGCAGTGACAAGTTCAGGGGAAAGAACATAAACGCGGGAAGTCGAAAGGAAAAAGGATAAGCAAAGTAAAAGAAAGCAAGTTCATTTTCAGGTAGAGATTAGATGCGTGCCTCCAACGCTAGAAATCTTTGTACACTGAGTGGTCTTCTCCGTTCTTCAACCGCGAAACTCAAGACGTCTAAGCCCCAATCCTATTCTCTAGCTTCATCCATTTATGAAGATGGTTTTTCGGACCTTGATGGTGATTCTGACTCAACCCGCAACGCTCTCGAGTTTGAGCGACCCTCTAATTCAGGTACAAAACGCGGTGGGGGAGTGGGGAGTGAAAAATTTGTAGTAGGTCATTGTTTTTATCGCGATTAATTTTGATTTTTAGTTTTCTTCTTCTGGCCATATTTGCTTGTTCAAGGATAATCTACATCCTGTTAAGTCCGCCCTAAATGTGCGAATGGTTTCCGGGTGATTAAAATATGGTCTGCATTATGTTACTGGGTATATTTAATTTCAATTTTCAGCTTCCTTCTTCCTGTCGCATTTACTTGTTCAAGGCTTGTCTTCATTCTGTTAATTTCTCCATAAATGTGAAAATGGTTTCCGGGTGATTAAAATATGGCCTGCATTACGTTACTGGGTACTTTGATAAAGCTAAATGAGTGAAATATTGAGGTTTGCCATGAAACTTGTTATTTTCGTTTGTTTTCACGGGAATCATAATTTTGTTCTCTGTCATTTCGGGTAGTTTATGTGTAAATTCTCAAATTTCGGATGTCTTGCTGCAGAGAAATTGCCTGACCTGGTATCTAAGCAGATTTCTTCTATGTTGTCTGGTGAGTGTTTGTATTTTTTCCTATGGAAGAAATGTTTAAATATCTGGTAATTTGGGAAAATACTTTTATCCCCCGGGCAGTGATTGCTTCTCTTTTGTAACAGATAAAAAGAAAATTCCAAGAGGTCGAGTTCGAAAGCTTGCAAAATTTGAGTCTTCTCCTCTAGATTCATCCATTTTGAAAGAAGATTTTCCAGAACTCAATGGCGAGCCTAAGCTTACAAGCTTCAAGGACCTTGACTACGCACCACTCTCTTGTTCAGGTATGTAATCCAGTGAGTATAAAAGTAGAATTGGAAAGGACCCCCACAAGAGGGGGGAACAAAAATTTGCAGCATGCCAAGATATTTATCGTCACCAAATTTATTTTCAAATTTTCACTCCTGCCCACTTTTGCTTTTTTAGGACTTATCTTCACTCCTATAAAGCACGCCCTAAATGAGCGAAATATTGATATTTGCCGAAAAATTGTTTCATTTATTTTATCACTAAACATAATGCATGTTTCTATCTTGACGGGCAACTTATGTGTAAATATCTCATTTCAAACATTTTGTTGCTGAAAATTCACCTAATTTGGTATCTAAGAAAATTTCTTCTATGTTGTGCAGTAAGTGTTAGTATAATATGAGAGGTTTTTCTACTTTTTCATGGCCAATTAAGACAGTAGATGAAACAGAAGTTTGTAAATACATGTTGCTTTGACAAAAGGAATCTTTTTCTTTCAGTAAGTGCTAATTCTTCATTTTCAGAATCTGATGGAGCAGAGAAAAAACTTTCAAGAAGTCAAATTCGCTACTCTTCAAAAATGAAATCCTTTCCTCAAGCATTGTCTGTTTCGGAAGATGATTTTTCAGAACTTGACAGCGAACACAGTCCTTCTAGCCGTGAAGACCTTGACTTTGTTCAACCCTCTATTTCAGGTACATAACCGAGTGAGAATATCCCCATTAATGGAAGAAGAATATTAAGGAAAATCTCTGGGAGATAAAAAAAAAATGTGCAGCATGTCAAGATGTTTAATTTACTTGTAGTTAATGTTCAATTTTCACTCCTACCTGCATTTACTTATCTCAAAAGTTCACTTCTATTAAGCATGCTCTAATTGTACACATGGTTTTTGGGTAATTAAGAATTGATCTGCATTATGTTACTGCGTATCATTATAAAGCTGAATAAGTGGAATATTGGGGTTGTGATAAATTTTGTTAGTTTCATTTGTTTTCTTGCCCATTTTTAATACAGGTTTCTGCCTTGTTGGGCTTTGTATGTATGAAAATCTTATATTTCAGACATTTTGCTGCAGAGAATTCACCTAATCTCTACACTGAGCAGATTAGTAATTTACTGTGTGGTAAGTGTAATTAAACTTTACTATGCAAGATTTTAATATTTTATCTTTGCTAACTAGGAATATAGATGAAGCTGGACAATGTGAATATCTGTAGTTTTGGGAAAAGAAACCATTTTATTTTTGTCCGTCCTGTATCTTCTATTGTCAGAATTTGACAGCCAGTTTGTTGCAGCTGGGGAAAAAAAATTTAAGAGGTCAGATTTACATTTACCAATATTCACTATCTAAGATAGGGTTCCCTCTTCTTCTTCTTTTTCTTTTTTTCTTTTAAAAAAAGAACCAAAAAAGGGGGGAAATCTCTCTTTGGAAGCTTGCCAAACGCTTTATTAAAGATCCCTTTTTAACCAAATAAGAGTGTATCAATCAAAAGTTCCTTCATGGACCTGGTAGTCTTGGTTGAGTTACAGCATCATCTCCTGGTGCTTTCCTTTATAGTGATGCAATTAAGATGTGCAGTAGCCTATTTTGTTAATACTCCCTCTGTCCCTAATTATAGGAGCAAATTTTGGAGTTGGTTTTGGTCCTAATTATAAGAGCAAGTTTTAACTTTTGTCAATTTTTTCCTATAATACCCCTATTTATACTTATTATTAGGAGCATTATATATATGTGTGTTTACATATATATGTATATTTGTGTTTATGTGTGTCAATATATATATGTGTAGATATATATGTGTGAACACACACATATATAAACATATATGTGTGTGTGTAGATATATGGGTGTGTGTCTCTATGTATGTAGATAGATCTATATGTATACACATATATATACACACATATATGTTTATATAGCAAGACCATTATTTCAATTAGAAAGCGTGTTGAAAGAAAATTAGATCTATATGTATACACATGGCTATATAAAAAGCAACTAATATACATATATAAACTAATATGTCATGGATATCTAACGTAAGATAAATTAGAAACACTTATAATTAGGGCAACTTGTGTCATTTTAAATTTATATAAGGACATTTTAGGAAAATGAGTAAAATTAACTAATTTAACTTCTCTTCTTAATTCTCCCAAAATCGGTTAAATTGCTCCTATAATTAGGGACGGAGGTAGTAAAAGATATGTGTTGGCTTATACCATCTAAAGAAAACATAGTGCTTTGGCTTATACATATTTAGTCTTTCCCCTATTTTTTTCAAAATTTGTTTTCTCTTTCTTGGTAAGTTTGATTATTTTGATGCATTCCTTTTTGCAGATGATCAGTTGGTCAAGAGATCAGGAGATGATGTAGAAACATTGGAAATTGCACTAGCTGTACCATGGAGACTTGACCCATTTGGTGGGAGTACATCACAGCGACAGAAAGAGAAGACTCGTGACAGAAAGAAAAAGTGGATTTTTAAACACGCGCAGGAAAACCGCTTTGAAAGGGTAGTTAAATTCTGTGCTGATAAACTGGGTGCAAAGGCTACTGTGGAAGTGTTAGGTAAATTGGGAAGAGAAACAGGAGTGAAAGAATACAATGCATTGATAGAAGTATGCATAAATAATGCCAGGAAAACCAATGATGAAGAAGTGGCAATTGAAGAAATGAGCAAGGCTTTTGGCCTTTTTAGAGTAATGAGAGAACAAGGTTATGAACTACAAGAGAAAACTTACAGTCCTCTTCTTGTGTATTTAATTGACATGGGTATGGTTGAAGAATTTCAATTATTCAGTGACGTAATCGAAGATGAGAATCCCAGTTCAGTTTCAAGATTGGGTTACTACGAAATGTTGTTATGGCTTAGAGTTGATGACAAAGAAAAGATTCAGGATCTTTGTAACTCTATTGCAGTCAATGATGGTATAGACTCTTCTGGTCTAGGAGGTAGGTAAATCTAATTTTCCAGTGCAATTTTTATGGCTTGGGTTGTGCTTGCACAACCGTTTTTCCTTAACATGTAGGTCAACTTTTAGCCAAAAAGATGTGAGGATCTCATAAGTATTTCTAAATTGCTTATAAAAACAAGGAGAATGTCCTTGATGACATTTTTATGCCGTTTAGATGTGATACTTATTGGCATGAGGTGGAAATAGTAGGTGACGTGGTCTGTGTGGATAACCACATTAAATGAGTTTGTTTGCCATTGTATTGCAATGAGCAGATTTATCTTTACTCAAATATGAGCTCTAAAGAAACATGGTGATTGGTTGTGTAAATGCTACTTGTGCTATGAAAGAACCCTATTCACTGGTCAAACATATGCTAGAAGACGAAGGAAGGCACAGACACCCACGGAAGATGCAACAATTAGGCAGGATGTGTTTTAAGGTTACAGAGTTGACCTTTTATGTTTCTATATTATTTTGGGTAAGTTTAGGACCTCTAGCTGTTATTTAGGGTGGCGTATGGGGAACGTGAAAGTCATCCCGTTGGTTATATTAGCCGTTAGGGAGAGTATAGAGGCAGGGAATATTTTGTATGAGTTTTGAGGAAGGAGAAACAGGTTGTGAGTAACCTTGTTTCTGTCTTGGCTGAGGGGACTTATTCCTTCTCAGAGGTCACTGTAATTTCTCCTACGTCAATATATATCAGTGGAATACCACTGTTTTGCAGCATTATCAGTATCTAAAACTGGTCCCTAACATTTTGGTATCAGAGCGTGTGTTCCTGGAGAGATGACAGATGAAATCAGAGAGTTGAGAGAGACGGTAGTAGGGCTAACCCGGAAGGTGGATGAACTTTCTGGGCTGTCAAAACAAGTGGAAAGTCTCACAGAAGGTGTGAACTTGATGAGGGAAGTGTTGTTACGTACAGATAAGGACTCAAGCAAGAAGAGTAGGGGAAAGAAAGACAACAAGGATCCACAGTCCGACACGGAAACAGAAAGCAATGACAATGAGAGGGTGGCAACAAGGTATAGGAAGTTAGAATTGCCCGTGTTTGATGGGGATGACCCCATTGGGTGGTTTTGTCGTGTGGAGCGATACTTTCACATAAACAGCGTACCTGAGACGGAGAAGTTGGAGGCTGCCGTGGTCTGCCTCGAAAGCCGGGCTCTCCATTGGTACCAGTGGAAGGAGGCTCGCGGAGCGTTGACGGGATGGCCAGAGTTCAAGCAGAAGGTACTGGAGAGGTTTCACACGTACCAAAGGGGAGGGGAGTATAAGCTACTATTCGCAAATCAGCAAGACGGAACTGTACTGGAATATGTGGAAGTCTTTGAGCGACTTTCGTTTCCGTTGAGAGATGCATCGGAGGAGTGCTTGATGGGAGCATTTTTATATGGCTTGAAGACAGAGGTTCAAGCCGAATTGGAACTAGCCGATGAAACCGATTTCGAGGGCCTGATTAAAATGGCGATAAGGGTGGATGCAAAGAAGAAGCTCTTGGAGATCGATAAACGCAACCAGGGCTATAAGACGATGCAGAGTAACGGGTTCAAAAAAAACCCGACCCAATCCAGTTTTCCTCGGGCCACCCACTACACCGAGCCCACACGGACAATACCTATTCCCAGCCAAACAGCCCATACGACCCGACCCGACCCGAAACCATTGGAGACGAAAACGGGGAGTTCAGCGTCGATGATCTCAACCACGCGCAAACCAGGGTGGAGCCGCCGTCTCTCCGACTCCGAAATGACCCGCCGGCGGGAACAGGGCTTTGTTTCAAGTGTGGGAGAAGTACAGCCCTACCCACACCTGTCGGGACAAGAACCTGCAAGTCTTTCTAATTGATGTGGAGAACGGCGACGGCGAGAAGAAAACTGAGGAAACAGGGGAAGGCACAGAGTTATTCTTTGACGTAGAGGATGACGCACACCGAATGGAATTGTCTATGAATTCTCTGGCGGGCATAGAAAACAACCACACAATGAAAATAAGAGGGGAGCTTGCCGGAAGGTCAATGGTAATTCTGATCGATAGTGGGGCAACCCACAATTTTCTGGCTGAAGGTTTGTTACACCAGCTGGGAATCACGATTGAAGAGGGGCCAGAGTACACCATTACAGTGGGAGACGGCTACACCATGAGAAGGAGACAACGCTGCCCAAATGTGGTCATACGGTACAGGGCATGAAGATTGAACAGACCTTCTATCCATTCCCATTGAGAGGAATTGACGCCGTTTTGGGCATTGAGTGGCTAAGAACATTAGGTGAGGTAAAGGTGAATTGGGGCCACATGACCATGAAAATAGGAAGGAAAGCCGATCAAGTATGCTTGAAGGGGGACCCGACTCTGTCACGAACTCAGTCATCATTTCAATCAATTGTGAGGATGATAAGAAAGAAGAACCAGGGGTATCTGGTGGAATGCAGAAGTATTGAGAGGGAAAGCAAAGAGAGTCAGCAAATAGTGCCCGAAGTCCAGAAATTATTAAACCAATTCCCCACTGTAAGTCAAGCAACTGGGGCATTACCTCCCAGACGTTCGCGGGATCATGCAATCATTGTCAAACCAGGGGAGCAGCCACCAAATATACGGCCATATAGGTACCACATGCACAAAAGAAGGAGATTGAGGAACTCATCAAAGATATTCTACAAGCGGGAATTGTGCAACCCAGCACTAGTCCTTACTCAAGCCCGGTGCTATTAGTAAAAAGAAGGATGGGAGCTGGAGATTTTGTGTGGATTACCGAGCTTTGAATAAGATAACGGTGCCCGATAAGTTCCCCATACCAGCTATAGATGAGTTATTGGATGAACTAAAGGGAGCCAGCGTGTTCTCCAAACTAGACCTGAAATCCGGATACCATCAAATCCGCATTAAGGCTGGAGACGAACACAAGACAGCATTTAGAACCCATGAAGGACACTATGAGTTTAAGGTGATGCCTTTCGGACTTACTAACGCCCCTTCTACATTCCAAGCTCTAATGAATGAGATATTTAGAGGGTACCTCCGCAAATTTGTACTTGTGTTTTTCGATGATATATTAATCTATAGCTGCAATGTCAATGCTCATTTAGAACACCTAGAAAAGGTGCTGACCGTCTTGCAGGAAAACCACCTAGTGATCAACTTGAAAAAGTGTGACTTCATGCAACCAAGAATAGAATATTTGGGTCACATCATTTCAGATCAAGGTGTCCAAGCTGATCCATCAAAAGTGGAGAGTATGCTGGCCTGGGCCCAACCTACGAATGCCAAATCATTACGAGGATTTCTAGGATTAACCGGTTATTACCGACGGTTTGTGAAAGGGTACAGCAAAATAGCAAGTCCCTTGACTGATCTCTTAAAGAAAGAAGCTTTCCATTGGACTCTAGAATCCACTAAAGCCTTTGAAGCTCTAAAAACAGCCATGACCACCCTTCCGGTACTCGCCATGCCTGATTTCTCATCCCCATTTGAGCTGGAAACGGATGCTTCCGGGACCGGAGTGGGCGCGGTCCTCATGCAGCAGGGGCGGCCAATAGCTTATTTCAGCCAAAAATTGTCAAAAAGAGCCCAACAGGGTTCTGTTTATGAAAGAGAGCTGATGGCCATTGTGTTGGCTGTTAAAAAATGGAGACACTATCTCTGGGGGCAGAATTTTATTATTAGAACAGACCAGAAAGCCTTAAAGTTCCTTCTGGAGCAGCGGGTTTTGGAGGAGACTCAGCAAAAGTGGGTATCTAAATTAATGGGGTACAAGTTCAGAATCATGTACAAACCTGGGAAGGAGAATAGGGCGGCTGATGCGCTATCACGAAAGGAGGAACCACTGAAATTAATGGCTTTCTCTATGTGGCAGCATGAGGATATCGAAAACTGGGAGAGGGAGGTGCAAGCTGATCCTAAACTCAGAAGTATAATGCAGCGAGTAATCACCGGGGAAGAAGGGACAGATGGGTATACCCTGTTCAAAGGCTGCTTGCACTACAAAGGGAGGTTGGTTCTACCAAAAAATTCAACTCGAATTCCCGGGTTAATGCACGAGTACCATAACTCACCAGTAGGAGGCCATTCGGGGTATCTGAGAACTTACAAGCGGCTGGCCAATGTGGTTTATTGGGAAGGAATGAAGCGGGACACTCAGCGGTATGTCGCAGAATGCGAGGTCTGTCAAAGAAACAAGTATCAAGCTCTATCACCAGCAGGATTATTGCAGCCTCTTCCCATTCCGCAAGCAATTTGGGAAGATATCAGCATGGATTTTATTACGGGGTTACCTAAATCTCGACGGTATGATACAATCTTGGTAGTTGTGGATCGACTAACGAAGTACGCACATTTCCTTCCTCTTCACCACCCTTTTAGTGCCAAGGAGGTAGCTGATTTGTTCATCCGAGAGGTGGTTAGGCTGCATGGTTTCCCAAAGACTATTGTCTCCGATAGGGATCGCGTATTTGTGAGCCATTTTTGGAAGGAGTTGTTCAAGCAAGCGGGCACTCACTTATGTTTAAGCACGGCATACCACCCCCAATCTGATGGGCAAACAGAAGTGCTTAATAAAGGGCTAGAGACTTATTTGAGATGTTTCACGAGTGAGAGACCAAACCAGTGGGCTCAATGGTTGTCCTGGGCAGAATATTGGTACAACACCACCCACCAAGGATCAGCCAATATGACACCTTTTCGAGCTGTATATGGAAGGGATCCTCCAACCTTCCTAAAGCTTACAAACGAACCCTCGGCGGTGGAGGATGTTAATGAGCAGATTCGATTCAGAAATGAGGTTATAGCCCTGCTAAAAGAAAATCTCGTCAAGGCTCAAGAGGAGATGAGGAAGCAAGCAAACAAGCATCGCCGAGATGTCCAGTATGAGGTCGGGGAGCTGGTCTATGTCCGCATCCAGCCCTATCGGCTGCGATCCTTGGCTAAGCGGATTAATGAGAAACTTAGTCCACGCTTCTATGGACCATTCAAGATTGTGGAAAGGATAGGGGCTGTTGCCTATCGCCTCGACTTACCTCCTACAGCCCGTATTCACCCTGTTTTTCACATTTCAGTTCTAAAAAAATCTGTACACTCTGGCCTAGTGACACCGACAATACCCCCCGCTCTCTCAGAACAGCTGGAGCTGCAAGTCCAACCAGAAACGGTTTGTAAGACCAGGAAGCTGATGAATGGCAATCTAGAGGTACTGATACAATGGAAGGGACTGCCACCATATGAAAATTCTTGGGAGGATGCTGAGATTATTGCCACTCAATTTCCAGATTTTCACCTTGAGGACAAGGTGGCGCTTTTAGGGGAAGGTAATGAAAGAACCCTATTCACTGGTCAAACATATGCTAGAAGACGAAGGAAGGCACAGACACCCACGGAAGATGCAACAATTAGGCAGGATGTGTTTTAAGGTTACAAAGTTGACCTTTTATGTTTCTATATTATTTTGGGTAAGTTTAGGACCTCTAGCTGTTATTTAGGGTGGCGTATGGGGAACTGTGAAAGTCATCCTGTTGGTTATATTAGCCGTTAGGGAGAGTATAGAGGCAGGGAATATTTTGTATGAGTTTTGAGGAAGGAGAAACAGGTTGTGAGTAACCTTGTTTCTGTCTTGGCTGAGGGGACTTATTCCTTCTCAGAGGTCACTGTAATTTCTCCTACGTCAATATATATCAGTGGAATACCACTGTTTTGCAGCATTATCAGTATCTAAAACTGGTCCCTAACATGCTATATTATATTCTGTTATATTCTGCCCTGAGGATATATCCTCCGAAAGTTGTACATTATTCTTTCTATCAGATTATCTTTGATATAAATTATTCTGAGTACATTGTGGGAATTAAGGTCATTAGTATAAGTGTTTTGAGCTTAGCTTTTGTGTTTTAATAGCATGGCTACTGACATACAATTGGAAGAATCCTGCTTTCTATGTCCTCAAATCCAGTTACTTTAAATTTTTATTTGTGTGTTGTACTATAGAGTCTAACTGGGTTAAATTCATGTTGCAGAAAGTTATTTATTGGCATTTTGTGAAAGTGATTGGAAGGAGGGGCTTTTACAGCTGTTGGAAATTTTAGACATAACAAAGCTTTCATCTACAGAATCTATAGCAAGTATTTTCAGATCATTGGGAAGGCTATGCTTGGATTCATATGCAGAAAAGTTCCTATCAGCTTTCAAAATTTGTGGTATGGGTATGATATTAAAGTCTAATTTAAGCACCTGTAGGTATAGCGTTAGAGGTCACATGTGGTTCTGTCTAAAAGAAGGAAAAACATATCTGATTTCCTTTGCATATCTCAGTATATCTACGCAGAGACATACTGTGTTGGACTAATTTATATTTGGACTGACAGGATTTGTGATTTTCCAAGAAAGTTACTACATTAAGGACTATTGGAAATTACATCTTTTGGTACATTGGTGTTTGTATCTTGCATTCTTAGCATCAGTGTATGCTTAAAAATAACATGCCAATCAGGGATTATATATGATGTTAAAATTTGTATGTTTAATATGACAATTGAAAGTTAATACTATATTAAAGACTATTAGAAATTACATCTATTAAGTTGTTTTTAGTTCATTTTTTCCTTTTAATTTAGGTTTATTTGTTATTTTAGTTGTTTTCTATAACTCTTCAATGTGTAGGATTAGCTCAAGTGATATGTTTTGATTGGTGTTTAGCTTGGATCAGGATAGAGTGATGCTATTTTTGAGAGTTACATCTCTTAGTTGGAGTAAGAGTTAAGAGTCTTCTCTCATTTTTATTGTCTACACGTGTTATATTTTATCCATCTAATAAAATATATTTAGGGGATTATTTACCTTGAACTTTTATATGGTATTAAAGGCACATGTTGAACCAAAAGCCTAAATATGGCTACCAAAGCCTTTTGAAAAATAAAACTCTAGGATAAGTGGTCAAGCCAAGGAGGTTTGCTAGAAAATTCATGATAAGCCGCCAATTAGAAGCCAAAACCAAGCTATGGGAATCATGAATTAATGGTGACTCATGAGAGAACAACTTGAATTGAAAGACAAACCAGAACTTTGCAAAACGAAAAAATTGGGGATTCTAGTACACTAGCTCTAGCTGGACTTAGTCTTGGAGAAGACGATGGCAATGTTAGAAGAATAGCTCCAAGCTGGGAATATCCAACTTCAAGGAGTGTATTGGAAATTATGTGTATTCTGCTAAAGTTGTTTCTTATTTTAATCATGTATTAATTAAAGCTTATTTATTTTAGTTACTTTCTTATAAAATTTCATGCATTAATATTATGTTGAGTGTTCTATTTTGAGCAGAGTTTGATTAGTTTAAGTGTTTTGTTTAGATTGGGAAAGAGTTATTCTATTGTTGGGAGTTTTGTCTTTTGGTTGGAGTAGGGGTTTGAGTTTCGTTGTTGAGTTAGAATAGAGTCTGCACTTCTCTTTATCGTCTAAAATAGAACTTTCATTCCATCTAATAATATAAGTTAAGATGATTCTTAACCTTGAATTATTACAAATACACCTGATATTTTGTGGACGTTGACAGAGTTAAAAATTCAAGAATGACATGGGAAATCCTCATGCCCTGATTTAAATAGTTTAATGCTATTAAATGTAGTGTAATGAGTAAAACGCCATATTTACTTGCCAGCCAAAGCAATGGTTTCTGGACTTTACATTTTTAAGATCCAATCCCATTTTCCATGGTCTGTCCTCAACTCATTCTTACACTCGCTCACTGAAGAAAATCCCTTGTGATGTAGCACTAACTAATTATGACTTAATTATATGCTAATTTTGTTTTCGTGTTTTTGGATATTTCTTGACTCTTTACAAAATTACTTACAAGTGACCAGGAAATTTCTGATAAACTTGACAAATCTATGAACCTTGACCCATGGGTCAGAAATCAGAATTGAACCTAACCAGAATGCATGATATAAGAAGTTGAGAATCATTAGATGTCAGTTCTGTTCAAGCAAGAGTTTCAAACAAAACCTACTTTTAATTAACTAGCTGCTATCTGACTTGAGTTACATTTAGCTAAAATTGCCGAGTTAGGTTTTTCGAATGCTCTACCCTGATGTTTCTAGGGTAATATTGGTGACAAAAGTGTGATTACACAGAAGGCTTAAGTATTGGAAGTGTCAATTAATTTTTTCATTCCATGTATTTAAACGAGATCTCCTTTCATGTTGCAGATAATGATGAAGCAAATAATGTTACAAACTTCATTGCCAGTTATGTTGTTAGTCTACCAAATTTAGCGGTGAGGAACTTATCATTAAATTTGCTGGTTTTTTCCCTAAGGCCATGATACTATAAGGCGCCTCTGTGTTGCCTCAGTTTGCTTTTTCTCGAAGCATGTATCCGTCTCTAACTTGAGACCTCATCCATAATGGGGATTGTGTTATTTTTGCTAGTTTGTATTAGCATATAAGAGAGTGTATCGATTATTTTGAAATTTCAAGAAGAACATGCAAATGTGTGCTTTTGATTCTGTGAAAGGTTGAGGATGTCTTCTTGAAGTTCAAGGATTTGCACCAAAAACTGGAAGTTTCACCTTCATCTTCATCATACGAGAAACTCATTTTATATGCCTGCGACTTACTTGAGGTATAACCTACACTTTTTGCATTTTAAGTTTTTGATATCATCAAGTGGCTGGAAGAACTTGTGCCACAGAGACCTGTTGGCTCTGCTTTCTTTAAATTTTTTGCAGGATATGATTTTTAAATTTATGCTGCTAGGCTTAGCTCAAATGTCAAATCAATTCAACAATATCTTCACATTTCTCATAATAATGTGATAGAGTACCGAATTAGCGGAAGATAATGGAAGTTGCGGAAAGTTAGATTTTAGGAATTAATATTTAATTAATTGAGTTTGTTTTTATTATCTTTTATTATTATTAGGAAATAAGAGGAATATCTTATTAGATATTATCTTTTATTATTATCTTTAGGAATTAGGAAATAAGAAGAATATCTTATTAGATAAGATTTAGTTGTTAGGATTATGATTATTAGTTATCTAAATCTTAGATTTAGATATATTTTCAGATTTCGTATTTATATTTTGAATAGAGTCTACCCTCTCTGTAAATCATCATAAGTAAGTCTAGTGCCTCATCAATAAAGTGTCGAATATTCAGAGAGTAATTGGTACGAGAGATTCTCCTTGGACTTTAATAGTCCAATGAGTTACAGATTCTGGCTCATCTACTATTAAGGATGTGGGCTGATTTAGAGAAGAGTTGAGATTCTTGCCTACTCTCTATCTCAAAGAGGCTGTTCTTAAAGAGTTAGTGAAATTCTTACTTCTCTTTAGAAACAGAGTAAATCTATTTTCCTTTTATTTCCCAAGTTCTCTTTATGTTCCCATTCACATTTAACCTTCCCATAATCCATACCCTACCATAATGACCTGCCAACTTTCAAGCAATGCAAACATAGTTAAACCATATAGTTCTCTGCTGGCTATAATCAACTTCCTGTTTTATAGGATGTTGGATCGGTTTGTTGTTATGGTTAATGAATTAGGGTTAAGAGAATAGGAGTAGAAGAGAGACACAAGAAGAGATTAGAAGAAAAATAGAGAAGAGAGCTCCTATGGCTCTCACAATGTATTCTGCATGGTCATGACTAACATGATTGTACAAATGAGAGGAGTGGACTATTTATAACATGATAGCCTCCCTCAAGTCCTAATCTAATGGTTAGTAGGATAATTAACTAATAATCCTACTAACTATGTATTATACAATTAAGTCCCAATTAAGTCCCTACGATTGCAATTGTAGATTCTATAACAATGCCCCCTGAAATAACCCTTGTCCTCAAGGGTTTGGCAAGGGAAATTCTGGAAATTGGTGTTTCAAATTGAATAAGAAAACCCAAGTAGCTTCTTCCTCGAGGTAACCTTGCCATTGCACCAATACCTTGGTGACTATCCTTCTCTATTTCCTACCAACACGCTACGACAGAATTTGCTGCGGATAGAGGGAATTCGGGACTGTCGGCCAATCAACTGGTGGATGGCACTGCTTAACACTCGGGTCGGGACATAACTTAAGCAAGGAAACATGGAAAGTAGAGTGGATCCTTGCTTCCGGAGGCAATTCCAACTTGTAGGCCACTGGTCCTATTTTCTGCAGCACCTTGTAAGGACCAAAGAAGCGAGGAACTAATTTTTGGTTGCTTTTTGTTGCTGCCGAAACCTGACGGTTGGGCTGCAACTTTAAGAACAGCCATTCCCCAACCTCAACTCCTATCTGAGCGCTTCTCATCAGCTTTTTGCTTCATCGTATTCGCTGATCTGTGGAGATGATGCTTTAGAACAGCAATCATCTTCTCCCTTGCTGCAAAACTTCTGTCCACTACCTCCACAATCGCTGACTGAGGCACAAAGGGAATGTAAACAGCAGGTTTCTTGCCATATAATAGCTCATGTGGAGTGGCTTTAGTGGATGTATGAAAATTTGTATTATACCACCATTCAGCTAATGCTAACCGCTGATTCCACTCCTTTGAAACTTCCCATTTCCCAACACATGCATCTCAAATAAGACTCTAGACACCTATTGAGGACTTCGGTTTGACCATCACTTTGAGGATGGTAAGCGGAAGATAGGCTTTGCTGAACCTTTAGGATCTTCAAAAATTCCTTCCAAAAATTACTAAGGAACAATGGATCCCTATCACTCAGAATTTCAGTCGGAGCACCATGTAATTTATAAATCTGATCCAGAAATGTTTGTGCCAAGGTTGAAGCTGAATAGGGATGAGAAAGTGAAATAAAATGGGCGTATTTAGTCATTCTATCAACAATGACCATATCACTTCCTTACCCTTGGATTTCGGCAAGCCTTCTATGAAGTCCATGGAGATACTTTCCCAAACTTTACTCGGAATTGGAAGCGGATGTTATAAACTAGGTGTTGCAACCGTTTCATATTTGCATCTAGCACACGTATCACACCCCTTAACAAATTCCTCAACATCCTTATGTAGGTGTTTCCACCAAAACAGCCCTTTTACTTTATAACAAGTGCCTTGGATACCCGAATGGCCTCCTTGAGGGCTAGAATGCAACCATTCCAACAGCTTAGTCTTGAGGGCAGCAACATTTCCCACAACTAACCGATTATTCTTCCTCAAATAAGAGCCATCCCAAGTATAAGTGTGAAATACTCCACCTTTTTCCTTGTGATTGACATTTCTTGAATCTTCGCCAGCCGTCGTGCCTCCCCAAGAGTTCACGGGTTGAACATGAGCACTGCATCAACAATGTCTTTGTTAAGCCAAGTCAAATATATCTTGATGAGGTACTCCTCGGTCAAATCCAATTTGGCCGAGATTGAGTCGAATCTGGTGTTGAACTTGATGAGCGTGCCCATCTACAGTAGTCACGATAGTTCGCCCATTGGTTTATCCATGGGTAGTCCGAAGGTATCACGGAGCAAAACCACATACTCGTTCCAGCCCATCGCACGCCGCCACCTGCGTTCCGAAGCCACATGCCATGCGAAGCTAGTCTCATCCAGACCCATAGATGCCATCGTCACCTTTTCTGCTTTCAGGGTACCGTCAAGATGAAAAAACCTCTCACATTTTGATATCCAACTGTTGACCTCTGTTCCATGGAAGCGTGGAAATTCCATCTTGGTGAAATGGGTAGGCTGGTGATGTGTTTCTGCAAGGAACCAGTAGAAAACTCTGATATTGATGTTGAAACAGATTGATAATCTGATAGCTGAAAGGTTACAATAATCTGAAAGAGTACAAAATACCCTCACAACCAAGAAAAGTCTCAGGTTTATAGCAGACCTGATTCTCCTCTCCTCACAACATTCTCATACAAAATACTCATTACCTAGACAAATATTCCTAACGGTTCATATATGAAAAAACAAACACCTTTCCCAGAGCCCAAAAAGCCATCCTATAAGACAGCTAGTAACCTACGGATATACTAAAATAGAAAGTCAAACCTGAAACCTTAAAAGTAAGTTGCTCCCTGTTTGGGCTAACTAGTCTCTCTAGGTCCTAGGTCTTCTTGCATATGTTTTACCTTGGAATAGAGTCCTTTCATTTCCTTCCCCTAAAAGTTGCACCTTGTTCTCAAGGTGAAAATCTGGAAATTGGGTGGCAATGATATCAGCATCCTCCCAAGAATTGTCATGAGATGGCAGGTCCTTCCACTGGATTAGAACTTCTAATTTCCCATTCATCAACTTGCGTACTTTACACACTTCAGCTGGCTGAACTTGAAGCTCTAGTTGGTCTGATAGAGCTGGCGGTATTGTAGGAGTCACTGTGGCTGACTGTACGGACTTTTTAAGGACTGAAATGTGGAACACGGGGTGAACACGAGCGGTAGGGGGAAGGTCCAGTTTGTAAGCAACAGCTCCCACCCTTTCAATGATCTTAAATGGCCCATAAAAACGTGGACTGAGTTTCTCATTAATCCGCCGAGCCAAAGTTCGCAAACGGTAGGGGCGAATCTTGACATAAACCAGATCCCCTACTTGGAATTGGATGTCTCTGCGGTGCTTGTTGGCTTGTGTCCGCATTTCCTCTTGGGCCGTGAGTAAATTCTCCTTCAAGGTCGAAATGATTGCATTTCTTGAATTTATTTGCTCATTGACTGCCTCTATTGCTGATGGTCCATGAGTGAGCTTGAGGAAGGTGGGAGGATCCCTTCCGTACACGGCCCGAAACGAGGTCATGTTCGCTGAACCCTGGTGGGTAGTGTTGTACCAATACTCAGCCCATGGTAGCCATTGTACCCACTTGGTCGGTTGTTCGCCGGTGAAACACCGGAGATAGGTCTCTAATCCTTTGTTCAAGACTTCCGTTTGCCCGTCGGTCTCCGGGTGATAGGCTAAACTCAAACACAACTGCGTCCCAGCTTGTTTGAACAATTCCCGCCAGAAATGACTCACGAATACGCGATCTCGATTGGAAACAATGGTCTTTGGAAAACCATGCAGCCGGACAACTTCTCGGGAAAAAACTGCTGCAACATCGCTCGCACTAAAAGGATGGTGTAGTGGAATGAAATGAGCATAATTAGTGAGGCGATCCACCACAACTAGGATAGTGTCATACCGGTTGGATTTTGGCAGTCCAGTGATAAAATCCATGCTTATGTCCTCCCACACGGCATGGGGAATAGGAAGTGGTTGCAGCAATCCCGCTGGAGAAAGAGCTTGATGCTTGTTCCTTTGGCAGATTTCGCATTCAGCCACATACTTCTGAATTTCCCTCTTCATGCCCTCCCAATAAACGACGTTGGCAAGCCTCTTGTAGGTCCTTAGGTATCCTGAATGCCCTCCTACTGGTGAGGCATGATATTCCCTTATTAACAAAGGAATTCTCGTTGAGTTTTTAGGCAACACCAGTCTGTTTTTAAAGTGCAAACACCCCTGAACGAGAGTATATCCTTCAGTATCTTCCTGGTTGGTGTGAGTGAGTAGACGCTGCATTATTTTTTTGAGTTTAGGATCAGTTTGTACTTCCTTCTCCCAATCCTCTATGTCTTCATTTTGCCACATAGAGAAAGCCATGAGCTTCAAAGGCTCATCCTGTCGTGATAATGCATCAGCAGCTCTATTTTCTTTTCCCGGCTTGTAGATAATTTCAAACTTGTACCCCATTAGTTTTGACACCCATTTTTGCTGATCCTCGTCTAGAATTCTTTGCTCCTGCAGATACTTTAAGGCCTTTTGATCAGTTCGGATGATAAAACTCTGCCCCCACAAGTAGTGCCTCCACTTCTTGACAGCAAGTACAATTGCCATTAATTCTCTCTCATATACTGAAGTTTGCTGAGCCCTTTTAGATAATTTCTGACTGTAATAAGCAATTGGACGCCCCTGCTGCATCAATACAGCGCTTATTCCGGTCCCCGAGCATCGGTTTCCAGCTCAAAAGGAAGGGAAAAATCAGGCATGGCCAATACTGGAAGTGTGGTCATGGCTGTTTTGAGAGTTTCAAAAGCTTGGGTAGCTTCCGGTGTCCACTTGAAGCCCTCCTTCTTAAGTAAATCAGTCAATGGACTTGCAATCTTCCCATAATTCTGGACGAATCTTCGGTAATACCCGGTCAGTCCCAAGAATCCCCGCAGTCCCCTCACATTCTTAGGTTGGGGCCATGCTATCATGCTCTCCACCTTCGTTGGATCTGCCTGAACGCCTTTTTCAGAGATTATGTGGCCAAGGTACTCAATCCTTGGTTGAACAAAACTACATTTCTTCAGATTAATAACCAAATGGTGCTCCTGCAAGACAGCTAGCACCTTTTCTAGGTGTTCCAGATGAGTACTAATATCACAGCTGTAAATTAATATATCGTCAAAGAATACAAGCACAAATTGCCTTAGGTAACCTCTAAATATTTCGTTCATCAATGCTTGGAAAGTAGAAGGGGCATTAGTAAGACCAAAAGGCATCACCTTAAACTCATAGTGCCCTTCATGTGTCCGGAAAGCTGTCTTGTGTTCATCTCCTGCCTTGATCCTAATCTGATGATATCCGGATTTTAAATCCAACTTAGAAAAGACAGCAGCTCCTTTTAGTTCATCCAGCAGCTCATCAATGGCTGGGATGGGGAATTTATCCGGCACTGTTATCTTGTTCAATGCTCGATAGTCCACACAAAAGCGCCAACTTCTGTCCTTCTTCTTTACTAGCAAAACCGGACTTGAGTAGGGGCTGGTACTTGGCTGAACGATCCCTGCTTGGAGCATGTCCCGGATCAATTCTTCAATTTCCTTCTTCTGTGAGTGAGGATACCTATATGGTCGAATGTTAGGTGGTTGTTCTCCTGGTTTAGTCACTATCGCATGATCCCCGGGGCGCGGAGGTGGCAGCATTGTTGTGGGTTGGCAGACTACTGCGTACTTGCTTAATAGTCGCTGGACCTCCGGAGATAAATTCTGATTTCCCTCACACTCTTTTTCGATATTGAGACACTCCACCAAGTATCCTTGTCCCTTTTTTTTGACTGTTCTCATGATCGATTGCAAGGATGCTTGTGTTTTGGATAGAGTAGGATCCCCCTTCAAACAGATTCGGTTGTTCTTCTTTCCAATTTGCATAGTCATCTGTCTCCAATTAACCTTGACGTCTCCCAACGTTCTCAACCATTCGATGCCCAAAACAATGTCAACTCCCCGTAATGGAAAAGGGTAGAAGGTTTCGACAATGTGGAGGCCCTGCACCTTCAACGTCTCATGCCGACAGCGTTGATTTCTCTTCACTGTATATCCATCTCCCACGGTGACAGTGTACTCGGCTACTTCTTCCCATCGGACACCGGGTCGATTCAAGAGGTGCTCTGCGATAAAATTATGCGTGGCCCCACTGTCGATTAGAATGACCACCGTCTCGCCAGCAAGTTGCCCCTGGACTTTCATCGTATGATTGTTTTCTAGGCCAGAGAGTGAATTTAATGATAATTCCATCTGGGTGGCTTCTTCTTCAACCCCTGTCAGTCCGCCATTCCCCTCTCCCGTTTCTGTTGTTCTCCGCTCGCTGTTCTCACTCTCCAAGTCGACCAAAAATACCTGCAGATGCTTTTCTCGACAAGTGTGAGCTGGACCATACTTCTCACCACATTTGTAGCAAAGACCAAGCTCTCTTCGGCGCGCCATCTCCGCATCTGGAAGCCGACGACTCCACCCAGATTTTCGCACCGTTGAGTTCGCTGTCGAGGAACTTCCAGAGGTGTTTTCTTGCGTTTTCGGGTCTGGTTTGGTATTGTGTGATGAGTGGGTCGCTGTTACAGCCACTCGGGTGGGTTCTGTGAAGTGGGTAACCCGGGAGTAACTTTGTTGGGCCAGGTATTTACGGGGCCCCAGGTTGCTGGTGGGTTTTAGGGTCCGAGTTCCCTTATCCAGCTCCAAGATCCGATTCTTGCTGTCTACCCTGAGAGCCATCTTGATTAAACCTTCCAAATCGGTTTCCTCCGCCAACTCGAGCTCCGCCTGGATGTCTGTCTTCAATCTGTAGAGAAACGCTCCCATTAAACATTCCTCTGGTGCATCCCGTAATGGAAAAGAGAACCGCTCAAATTCTTCTACATACTCAAGCACGGACCCTTCTTGCCTATTTGAGAAGAGTATTTTATATTCTCCTCCTCGCTGGAAACTATGGAATCGCTCCATCACCTTGTGTTTAAACTCATGCCAGTCGTTTATCACTCCCCGTGCCTCCTTCCATTGGTACCAATGAAGGGCTCGATTTTCGAGGCATACCACCGCAGCCTCCAGCTTCTCTGTTTCCGGCACGTTATTGATTCGGAAGTATCGCTCTACCCGACAGAACCATCCTATCGGATCCTCTCCATCAAATACTGGTAATTCTAACTTTCGGAACCTTGTTGCTCCTTTTTCCACTTCTGTGTGACTCTCGGTTTCTGTTTCTGTTTCGGAATGGGGGTCTTCTGTTTGTTCCTTGTGTTTTCTTTGCTTGCCCGAACCTTGTTCCATCCTCAGCAACATCTGTCTCATCACTTTCATTCCTTCAGTTAGCTCGTCAACCTTCCTGGACAACCCAGAAAGCTCATCTACTTTCTTGGCCAGGCTACCCACGGTCTCTCTTATACTTTGGACTTCGTCTGCCATTTTCCCAGAATTCGTTCCGCTCTGATACCAATTGCAAGGAACCAGTAGAAAACTCTGATATTGATGTTGAAACAGATTGATAATCTGATAGCTGAAAGGTTACAATAATCTAAAAGAGTACAAAATACCCTCACAGCCAAGAAAAGTCTCAGGTTTATAGCAGACCTGATTCTCCTCTCCTCACAACATTCTCTTACAAAATACTCATTACCTAGACAAATATTCCTAACGGCTCATATATGAAAAAACAAACACCTTTCCCAGAGCCCAAAAAGCCATCCTATAAGACAGCTAGTAACCTACGGATATACTAAAATAGAAAGTCAAACCTGACCTTAAAAGTAAGTTGCTCCCTGTTTGGGCTAACTAGTCTCTCTAGGTCCTAGGTCTTCTTGCATATGTTTTACCTTGGAATAGAGTCCTTTCAGTTTCCCTATGACCGTGACCATTGCCCAGTGCATTCCCGCATTGTCGGCATTGCTGGTCATCGTTCTGGCCTTGTGTCGCTTGTACCAAGACCCTTAGTTGCTCTCTGAATTCATCACGAAACCCCTGAACCGTGGCATGTAATTCATCGACTCGGTCAAGTTTTCCCATCTTTTCTTCCATATCATCAATCTTATTAAGCTTCTGCAATTGTTCTTCAATGGCTGAAACTCTGGCTTCCATGATTCTTGATCGAGTATGAACCATCTACCACTGCCAAGAACAATGGCAGAACAGAGAGACCCAGAAAACAGAGATCAAGAAACAAGATGACCACACCAGAAACCAAGAACCCGATGCTTGTATGACCCAAAAATCAAACAACGATTGAGCCAAGTAAAGTCTACCAATTTAGTCACCAAGAATCAGAATCTCTTTTTTTTGGTAATTGTCACTGGTCCGAGATCACCAAATGTTGCTGAGACCAGGATCAGATCATAGAGGTTTGAGAAAGAATAGAATTCACAGTGAAGAAGCAGCCTAGGAAGGACTGCTCTGATACCACTATTATGGTTATTGATTTAGGGTTAAGAGAATAGGAGTAGAAGAGAGACACAAGAAGAGATTAGAAGAGAAATAGAGAAGAGAACTCCTATGGCTCTCACAATGTATTCTGCATGGTCATGACTAACATGATTGTACAAATGAGAGGATTGGACTATTTATAACATGATAGCCTCCCTCAAGTCCTAATCTAATGGTTAGTAGGATAATTAACTAATAATCCTAGTAACTATGTATTTTACAATTAAGTCCCTACAATTACAATTGTAGATTCTATAACATCTGTAAATCTTGTTCGCCTCCTTTTGCATTGCCAATTACTCGGACCATCCTATCATGAGAAGAAGGAACCTACCAAGCCAAAATTGAGTTCCAAAGGAAGAGGCATTTTAAATCTCTATCCGATCAATGCTTATCGTAATAATGTAATGCATGCCATCCTTGCCAAATGATAACCTTTTCACAAATAATACTATCTTTCTGAAACACTCGCCTAGAAAGTGATGTCTCTTTATCAGAAGATCATTTTTAACAATCTTATAAATGACAATAGTTCAGTTCTTCCGAAGCATCTTTAGTTTTGGATAAAAAGAATTGGAAGATTAGTAGCAACTTGGAAAACCAAGAAAGCTGAAGAGATGAGGATACAGCTTCCCTCCTTTTTTTTTGGGGGCTGTAATAGATATGAAACAATACAAAACGAGTTGCATTTTCTCAACAAACATTTTATTGCTTAGAGTTGATGGAAAACGTCCAAAATATCGTAATTTGATGTTTTAATAGTCAATTACTTATATTACAGAGATCATATTCTACTTGATGCAAATGACTTCACGTAGTAAACTATTGTGTTTTGCATATGCCCCTAATCAGCTCATTGGTTGCAGTTGGATTGAACTTTTCTTTTTAAATTTCATTGACAATGCAGGTGCATTTAGCTCTTAAGATTGTTTGTGCAATGTGTGAAGCAGGCTTTACCTTATCTACTGAGGTGTTAAACTCCATATTACAAAGTGTTGAAGAAACATGTGAATATAATTTGGTATGATGAATTTTCCAAGCTACAACTTCCTTGTTTTTCCTGTGTTGTGACTAATATCTGGTATGCCTTCTATTTCTATTGTCCAAGGTCCACTGGATCTATTCCATAATATCTCACTACAGTTTGAAGGCAAATTGTGAAACATTCAGGTATATGATATGCTTGTGCACCAGGATGAAAGATGTAAGTTGTAATTAGTTCATTTATCATTTAAATGCTTTTGTGCATTTGTTTTCCACCTTCTCTTGACCAATTTTACTAAATATTATTATGCTTTTGGTTTGGAGAATAACTTTCTGCAAAGACCAACGTTGCGGCACACTTATATATTTGCTTCTAATGCAGTTTGAAAGTGCAGATAAGATGCTTGATGATTTGGAAGAAATGAATTTGAAGCCTACATCTAGCATGTACAATGCTATTATGGCTGGATATTTTAGAGAGGTGACGTTTGTTTATAAAGATGCTTTTCACATCCTCTCAGACATTTTAACTTTTAAGCTTCTCTAATTAGATTGGAATGCTTTACTTAAATTTGCAAATATCTATTGTAGCAGTCGGTGCTTGTGTGTGTGTTATGGAGGCTTAATTTCTGTTTCCCTGTAAATTAGCAATTCTTTTTTAACATTAAACATAAATTACTACAAAGGTTGCTACCAACCTACTGAACCACTTAAAACTGATGCAGTGTCATTTAATCAAGAACACCTGGGAACATTATGATTAAGGGATTTTAACACTTCCCACCAAGTTGGAAATAGCTTGGAGCTAAAATTGTCAATCTTCCTTCTCAACTTTGATGGTTATTTGAAAAATTTCTTCCTCATCTTTTTTTTTTTGGTTTTTTTGTAAATTTTGGTTTCTGATCCTTTGTCTTCTTCATTGCTCCTTGCCACGGATCCTTTTTATTTGGTCTTCCTCTCCTCACTTAGTTGCAACCAAAGTTAGCTGGAATAATTGATATAGCATCTTAAGATGTATGAGGGTAAGCATTAAGCACTTGTTTCAATTCATGCATTCCTCTTCTCACCTTTTTCTGAAATTTTGCAGAAAAATGTTAATGATGCTTTGAGGGTCCTTGAGCGCATGAAAGATACCAATATCAAGCCTGATTCAAGTACTTACAACCATTTGATTAGCAATTCTAAAACTGAGGAGGATATAACCAAGGTATGTTGGAACAACTATGTCAATAGTTTCTTACACACTTCTTTCAGATAACTGAGCAATACTACATTTGATTTTTGTTTGGCATGCGGTTATGATTTTAGCATTCAAGCATTGATCCCCCAAGAAATTAAATGACCATTGTTCTCACACCAAACATATGTTGTAGTTGCTGAGTAAAATATTATTTTGACCTTTGATGAACTGAAGCGGGTAATAAATTTTCTGTTGATTCAAACTTTATAATATTGGCATCTTATGTTTTAAATTTTTTGAGATGCTAATTAAGTGATCTGCTTAATGAAGTATTATGAAGAAATGAAGCAGTCTTACTGCGAACCTACAAAGCATACTTTTGTGGCCCTTATAACTGCATATGCAACCTGTGGACAGTTGGAGAAGGCAAAACAGGTATGGACACAAACAATATCACTGCGTGGTTCTGAACCAAATAGGAACATAGATGCATTATGCATGAAATACGTAGCCGGTTGAACTCATGTTAATGAATAATTACACGTGGTCCTGCCATGATTATATGGGCTTCAAGCACTATATACCACTTCATGATCCAAAACCAAGAGATAAAGAAGCATTATGAAAGCATGATATATCTAGCCATTTAAATTAATGTGTCAATGAATTATTACTTGTAGAACTATGTCAATATTATATAGCCATTTAAACTTATGCATGTAAGTTGAGGTCAGGGTATTTAGTTCCGCGGCAGGAAATTTAAAATTGATGAGAACAGTGTTATAATTATTTTATGTTAAAATTATTAGTTGAACATACTCCCTCTGATTTTTATTATAAGGCACCAACTAACAATTCTCACAAATCAATAAAAATAATTAAAGTCAATAAAATTGTCCTAAAATTTAAGTAATTTCCAATATTACCTCTACTAATTGCACTAAACTCTAATATCATATTAATTAGTACTCTCACCCACTATTCCTATTAATTAGGGGCATATATGAAAAATAATAATAATGCTCCTTGAGAACAAGTAAGTACTTTATAAAAATGGCCAAATACAATTACTAGTTAGTATCTTATAATAAGAACTAGAGGCAGTATGCTCTTTTTATAATTTGCTTAAAGCGCTAGTTATGTTACTATCTAATCAGGTGGTCTTAGATCCAGCCATTCCTGCAAAGAGCTTAAATGAAATCAAATCTGCTCTTCTCTCAACTCTTGCATCACAAGGGCAATTGTCAGATTCTTTTCATATTTACGAGGAAATCAAGGAATCTGGAAACAGTCTGCAGCCAAAAGCTGTTATAAGTCTTATTGTAAGATTGATATATTTCATATTCGCAACTTGTGTAGCTTCTCCCTTGCAAAGTAGTTATAATCAACTTACTGGATATTTATAGGAGGGACACATCAAATCTGATGAGGAGTTGGATAGATTGTTTCTGCTACTTAAAGAATTGACTGATCCTGACTATTGGATAGATGGTTGCTTTAGAATTATTATGTTTTGTGTAGAGAACAAGCATTTAAGGTTTGATATCTGTTCTCCTGCAAAATTTTGTCCAGACATGAAATATATTCTGCAAATTGCTTACACTCAATTGTATGTTGTGTCAGTTCTGCTGTTGACTTGATCAAGCAACTCGATGATAAAATTCAGGATAACGAACTAGTAATGGAAGTTCTTTTGGATCAGGTTAGTTCCATTTCTCACATATTAATTCTTACAAAGATAGCTTCAATATTAATGCGGTTTGTTATTTTTATTGAATATGCTGGACAATTGTATACGTTGGAATAATTTTTGATGTGAAAGTGCAGCGAAATTCAGGCTTCTTTATACCTTTCTTCATCATTATGTTTGTTCCATATGTATAGGTGTTTTCTACAATTGCATCATCAGAAGAGTCCACACATTTGAAGTTTGGCCTTGACCTTTATTGGCTGATCAGGAAAGTGCTTGGTATTGTGCCTTCACGGCAATGTCTGGATTTTCTTCTAACTGCGTGTGCGAATGCCAAAGATTTGCAGAACATTCGTAAAATTTGGAAAGAATACCAGCTTGCTGGATACCCTTTTAATGTTTTAAGTTACGTGAGGTAGGTGTTTTATGTTATGATTCCTCTAAACATGTTCAAAGTTTCTGTAGTTTTTTTTTTGGGTAATTTTTTTATTTACTCAAAATTGTTGCTTTTGATTGCTTTGATGGGTGCAGGATGTATAGAGCTCTTTTGGCTGCAGGAGATTATAAATCTGCCCATCTTATGCTCAAGAAAATTCCAAGAGATGATCCCGATGTTCATCATGTCGTCAAAAGAATGTCGAAAAACATACAATGATCGTTCCTGTGAGAAACTTAAAAAGAAAATGGATAAGAAAGAAGAGGAGGATTTGTTTGATTGAGAATGAGGGTAGTGCCATGAAAATTTTGTAGACCAATTAAGAAATGTGCTCCACGAATGTAGCAAAACATCGTTCAGTTATATATATGACTTCCTGGGTATGATGATTTGAGAGATATGGTTTGATTCAATTCAGAAAATGTATTTATATTAATATTATTCAGTTATGGGAGGAACTTAGACTATTTCAGTTTCACTTGTAAAAAATATACAAAACACAGATTTCCTTCTCTAATATAGCATTTTCCATGTTAATGATTGGTTTAATATATAGCATTTTCAAACAAAACGAATTTACTTACCAAGATTACCAAAATAATTGGATTAAAAAAAGTAGGAGGAATCACTTTCAAGTCTCAACCAAAGAAAATAATATCAGAAAAGTTCCTGCTGACAAGTGGGAAAAGTGAGTAGGGAGGGGGGTTAACAAGTGAATCAATTATTATTAACAATTTATTGGATTTGTCAATGTATTATTTTCTTTGATTGAGATTTAAAAGTCATTCTCTCAAAAAAAAAAAAAACAACCTAATTTCGGATGAAACCTAAAGTTTGATTATGAAAGATGATAGACTTCTCAAACTCAAGTATACCTTTTTTTTCTAATTAATCCTATTGAAATTATTAAAAGGAAAAATATAATTAAGGTCCTAAATAAAGAAAATAATATTTTTAAAAAAAAGTCTTATAACTTGTTAATAATAGCTCTTTCATTTATCAATGAGATTTTTCTGGTATTATTTTTCTAACTTATGACCTTAATGATATTTTCCCTTAAAACAACACTATACAACTTTTCCAAGTCAAAATTTAGAGTTGACAAGAAATTAAGCCTTCAATATATCAAATATCGCCTCCAATCCTTCTTATAAGAAATAATCTCTCTTCTAGAGGTGCTTTTTAATATAAATAATAACAAATCTTTTTTGTCTAGAATTTTAAACTAGTTTTCCCATTTTTGCCCCATTAAATATGTCACTTATTATTTCTGTACAATAAATGTTTATTCAGTATCTCTTATGTAAACTTACACTCCTTATAAATAAAGGTGTAATTAAAAAAAAAAATGCATATCTAACATATATACCTCATATAAAGACACGATGGAGTAATAAAAAAATTGAAAAATGTTTTGATCCATATGCGTTGATTTTTGTTTTTCTGGAAAAATCAACACTGCAGTATCATGTCCTCCATCATCATCAATCATATTAACCTAAAAAGGCCCAAAAAAAAAGGATCATTTTCAGAAAGAGTAAGCAACAAGAATGGCTTGCCTGCACCTAGCCTTTGCCTGTTCAAGCCTCTCACTCACAGTCTCTTCCTTCACTGCAGCTTTCACCATAGCCAAATCCATCTCCATCAACTTCAATACCCTAAAAAGCTCAGTCACCATTCTCTCTTCCACTTTCCCTTCATCTCTCAAAACCTCTGCTTCCTCTCTTGCTCTCTCTGCAACTATCTCCCCTGCTTTTGCCAGAAGCTCCTTTGACCCAAACTCCTTCCCCATCAATTCCTCAAGCTTCTCCAAGAAATCTGCAATCACATACCCAATTGGCTTCTCCAGTTTTATCTCTTTTGTTCTCTTCCATCCAATTTCAAAGTTTGGTGGCTCTGCTTTTGAAAGCTCTGAACTTTTCCTTCTTCTTTCTCTGAGGATTTCGGATCTTCTTCTCTTCTCGATTGGGAATGTTTCTGGTTCGTTCAGTGTGCTAGAGGAAGCATCTGGGGTTGGGAAGTCAGAAACTGAGCATTTGATGGGAATTTGCTTTCTGGGTTGGATTTGAATGAGGAATTGTGAAGGTTTGTTTGGATTGAAATGGGTTAGATGATGAACAGGGGAAGGGGATGACAAGAATTGGAGGGTTGTCGAAGCCATGCTTATTGGAAACAGAGTGAGTAAAAGGATAAGGCTCGTTGGTTTGAGTATATATGGTTCGTTTGTGAAATATCTGGCCTGCATGGTAATTGGTGGGAACATTATGAGATTTTTCTTTTTAAAAAAAACGTACAAAAGATGGCATCACAGAAAATTACATGCTTCTGAACCTTTTGTCAATTGAAGTAAAAATTTAAAGGGTTAAGTATTAATTTTGACCTAGTACACTTTCAAGAGCAATTTTATCTTGGAAGCTTTTTCGGGTTCAATTTTGCCTCGGAAGTTTTTTTTTGGGGTAATTTTGCCCTTCGTTAACAACTCTAACGGTCAACTGTATTAGTTGACCGTTAGGGTTGTTAACGGAGGAGAAAAATTGCTTCAAAAAAAAATTCGGGGTAAAATTGTTACTTAACCCCCCAAAAAAATGTTAAAACTGCTATTTATGATATCATATATTTCTAATTCTTATTTATATAATATGTAGGGTGGAAACAAGCCAGGTAAGGCCAGCCTAGGCTTCATCCTTAACAGGCCAAGCCTGTTCGGCAACAAAGTGGCTTGAACCTGGCCTGTGGCCTGTTATAGGCCATTTTTTCAGCTTGAGCCTGGCCTAGCTTGTGCCTTGTTAAGGAGGCCTATATTTTTAAAAATTTTATAATTATGCTAACAGGCTACAGGCTTCACTGCAAAACAGGCCTACTTTAAACAGGTAAAAAATATACCGCCAGGAGCAATTTTAATTAAAATTTTATAAAAATTTTAATTTTATTGTAAAATTAAATATTAAATATAAAAAATCTACCGCCAAGAGCAATTTTGCCCTGAATTTTTTTTTTTGGAAACAATGTTACCCCTCCGTTAACAATCCTAATGGTCAATTCCGTTAACAACCCTAACGTCAACTAACAATTGACCGTTAGGGTTTTTAGTTGACGTTAGGGTTGTTAACGGAGGAACAACATTACTCCAAAAAAAAACTTGGGCAAAATTGAACGAAAAAAAACTTTCAGGGTGAAATTCCTCTTAGAGTATACTTCCGAAGCAAAATTACTACTTAACCCAAATTTAAATCCCAAATTTAAATCAGCAAAAAGTCTCTCTTTCCTTAGTCCAAATTTTGTATTAGAATAATATTTCTTTGTTTGATTTTAGTAACCAGAAGCACAGAAAATTGGATCCATATTTTCGTATAAACGAGGGGATTTTAAAGCGTTGCCAAAAAATACCCATCATGGAAATTTCTTCTTCCTTTGTTACAAGGCAAGAGTCTGCAAATTTCTTCTTCCTTTGTTACAGAATATAAGCATATTTAAAAAGAAAAGGAAAAAGAAAAATGAAAGAAAGAACAAATCAACATATTTCTTCTCCTTCGGAACTAAGGTCGTCAATGAAGATATATGAATATAATACTGGATGGCTTCGTCCAAAACTGTGTAATATAATTAACGGAAGAAAAAAAGAAAGAAAATGAGGAAATTCCTTAGTAACCACCATACTGTGCCCACCACCCCATAAGTTGGAAGATGCTTTCATGAGGAAGAATATTACATTCCACTGAGGGAAAAAAAGAATCATCAAATTATCTAAATCCCAGAAAAAAAAAAATCTGGAAGATGCTTTTTCTTTTTTCTTTTTCAAGGGCTTCCTGAATCCTCTTCTGACTCTTCAGCCAAAGATTCTAGCATGCCTACCACTTCAGTAGAATCATCCACATAATACTTCGCTTTGCTGGGTTTTTGTCCAACTGTGCAAGCATATACTGAACAGTTGGCGGCAAGAACATTGCTGGACATGGCCCCACTAATTACTTCAAACATGTCCTCGTCTGATCTGTCATCACCCACACACAACACAAAGTCAGCCTGTCTGCCTCTCTCAGCCATTGTTGAAAAGATCTTCTCTGCAACTAATCCTTTGCTCACATCCTGCAAAATACACCCAGAAAATAATCACAGAAGAATGAGTCCT
Source organism: Acacia pycnantha (assembly GCA_025563575.1). Classification (NCBI taxonomy): domain Eukaryota; kingdom Viridiplantae; phylum Streptophyta; class Magnoliopsida; order Fabales; family Fabaceae; genus Acacia; species Acacia pycnantha. The sequence continues at coordinate 237,264 of JAMWYP010000235.1, forward strand.
TCCTTGTAAAGTGCAGAACTATTCAGCAATTCCATTGAGACTGATAATAAAATTTGAATTTAAAGTTGGAAACTTTAACCAATAAGTTACTCCAAGCCAAAACATAGGATGAATGTAAGAAGAAAAGTTTCAAGGCTCTGCTAACTATTCAGAATCTCATGGGATAAGATAGGGAAGGTTATTGAATCCAGTGAACTGAAACTTAAGCTATTTTCAATCACAGAAAGGCTATTTTTCAAGTCTATAACTCTGATTGGGTGGGCAAGGCATCCTTGATACAAAAACTACAAAAAGGGAAATTCGAATAACAGAATGAAGAAAGTCAACTAAGAAAACATTTCTGGCACAAGTAGCAAGAATAACACTTCTAAAATAAATAAATCCTCAGCTGAAGCTGAAGCTGAATACCGGTTGAGAGTTAAAAAAATAATAATAATAAATCCTCAACAAGCGTAATTGAGCTCTACACTGCTCACACACAGCCTCTGCCTATTTGGCAACAAATTATAGGCACATTCCTTCACGAGAAAACAAAATTAAAAGCTAAAGGTGGGTGTTTTATCACAGCTGACATGCTGTCTGCCATAGGTGTATCATATCCTATCAGGAACACTTGAGAGCACAAGGGACAAATTAAAAATCAGGGAAATCCAAAATACAATCCCATTAGAAGTATGACACAGAATTGAAAACTCAAAATCCATGAGATAAAACAATAAAATAAAATTTCATCTTAATAGATTGAAATATTAAAGCTTTTCTCGGACATAGTTAACTGAAAGTCTAGGCACATATATACCTGGGGCTTTACTTCAACGATGAACTGACCACTCTTCACGGCAACAGGCTCATTGGCCAAAACACCCTCGAGATGATCTAACATTTCCTTGGCCTGAGAAGATCCAAAACCAAGGAATGCATCCCTATATTGCCAGACTAAAGCACTTTCCTTCTTTTCAATGCTAGAACCATCAGTTGCCTCTGTATACTGTTTCATTACAGGTTCAGCAATCTGCATCCATGCAAAGTCGGAACTCTTACCACAAATTTCCCATTCTTCACTTTGAGACCATCTGAAAACAAGATCAAATTTTATAAATATGAACAACTGATAGCATAGCAAATAAAGATGAATGGAAGAAAACCCAAATTCTAGGAATGTGCACAACTGTTCAGTTGATTCACCAAATTCCTTTCTAGTTAATTGAAGCGTGGGCAAGGGTAAGTCGCCAAAATGGATATCAAGGCACAAATTTGTGTCATAAATTCAATAGACCAAATTCTAGGACCTGCCTGACTATCAGTCAAAATGGATGCACGTTTCATATGACGTTCATGAAATAAGTAATCTCTAAGGAAAATTATTGCAATGCAAAATAAAGATACACAGTAAATGACACAGCGTATTCCAGCTTCCTAATGCCTACATGACTACATATCTACGAAGCCCATGTGAGCATGCATACACACAGATAAGGAGAAAGATATCACACCTCAATAAGTACCCATGTTCTGCTGCAATACCAAGCTTTTCACAGGGAGTAAACCACTTGCTTAAGCTATCCCTTCCCCTTCCGCTAACAATGAAAACTACATTTTTGGGGTCAGCACATAGTGTGTTCAAGGTAGAGATGACATCCTGTGTAGGACTCTTACTAATGGAGTACTGTGGCATTACAGTACCATCATAATCCAACAAAATGGCCCTGCTCTTTGCTCTCTTGTAAGCTGAAACCATAGGATCGATTGAGAGCTTTCTAAAATTGGGGTCAAGTGCCACCACTCTGAATCCAAAACTAAGCCCTATACCCCAACATCTTTTCCTTAGAAGGTCTGCACAAGCCCTCTCCATATCTTGCAAGAAACTGCGTGACCAGTAGGCCACATCATGAGTACTAACATACCGATAATGCTTTTCATGCCGCAACTGTTTCTCTTCATCCTTCATTGAGATGGCCTCATTCATAGCTTCTGCAGTTGTTTCAACATTCCAGGGGTTGACACGGATAGCCCCACTAAGTGATGGAGAACACCCAATAAATTCTGATATCACAAGCATACTCTTCTTCCTTTCGCTAACATCAGAACATGATTCAGAATCAGATATTCCTTGTCTACAAGCAATATATTCATAAGGAATTAGGTTCATCCCATCCCTTACAGCTGTAACAACTACACACTCAGCAATCCTGTAATATGCAACTTTTTCAGTAATTGGAACTGATCTATCAATAAAAACAATTGGTTGATAACCAGGCCGCCCATATACTCTGTTGATCCTGCTGCAGCTTTCTTGTATCTCATCTCGGATTTCATCTAGTTGTATCCCTCTGCCCCTAGGTGGATTTACAATCTGTATCAGCACAGCTCTTCCTTGCCATTTAGGATGTTGTCTGAGCATCTGCTCCATAGCCAAAATCTTCAAATTAATTCCTTTAAAAATGTCCAAATCATCAACACCAAGCAGCACTGTTTTCCCTTCATATACTTGCTTGAGTTCCCTAACCTTACTCTCCTCATCTGTCATTTTCATAACTGACTCAATTCGACCCATGTGAACTCCAACTGGCATAATCTTTATACTGATAGTCCTTCCATAATATTCCAATCCTAAGTAGCCCCTCTTAGACTGATACTCCAGGCCCAACATACGACTGCAACAGGAGAGGAAATGACGAGCATAATCAAAGGTGTGAAAACCAATGATGTCAGAGTTAAGCAAAGCTTTTAGTATCTCTTCTCTCACAGGAAGAGTCCTGTACATCTCTGACGATGGAAAGGGACTGTGAAGGAAAAACCCAATTTTGACCCTGTTAAAACGCCTTCTTATAAAGGTTGGTAGAACCATCAAATGGTAATCATGAATCCAAATATAATCGTCCTCTGGGCTAATTATTTCAACTACCTTCTGAAAGAAGAGTTTATTTGCCAACACATAGGCTTCCCAATAAGAGCGTTCAAAACGCTGGCATTTATCAGTTGAAAGTGGTAACATGTAATGAAACAGTGGCCATAACTGCCTTTTGCAAAATCCATCATAAAATTTTTCCAGTACATTAGGGGGCAGAAAGGTAGGAACACAGTTGAATTTTTCTAACAAATACTGTGATACATCATCCTGTTCAGCAGGATCAACATCAACCCGCAGTGACCCAACATAAAGAACCTCCATATCTTCTGGAAAACCATCCTTTAGTTGTAAAAGCAATGAATCCTCATTCCAACTGAAACTCCATCCTTGGTTGTCCTCTGTTCGCTTTCCTTTTAAAGGAAGATGATTTGCAACAATGATAATCCGATCATTGGAAGCAGCTGATGGATTATCAGAAGAAACACTTTGAGTATCATCAAGTTCTGAGATCATTCCAGGAACACTCATAGCCCTAGGCATCCGCCTCCGTTCCTTAAATTCCTTACCCATTGCTGGGAAATTCCCTGAGGCCAAATCTAGAAGATTTGTATACGACTTTGACATCATCTTTACCTCTTTCTATGTGATGAAGTCCCACAAAACTTTTCCTCTCTGCAAATAGGGGCAAAGAAAGAATTGAAACCATAAACCTTCCGGTCTTCAAGTGACAACCAAATTCATAAGCTAAAAATGCTTAGTATTGACGTAGCTAAAAGAAAACAAAATCCATCAAATGGCAATCTTGCGCATTAACGTATGACATGTCTTTTAATCTTGGAGAAGTAAAGAGAGAAATAATCATCATAATGGAGACTCATTGGGGCAGATATTCTAATCTTAGAGTATGCAAAAAGCCCTAGATTCTTTGGCCCCCCATATGGTTTACATCACAATAAGCATAAGAATTAACCTCTTTAACATAAAAGATTCTACCAATAAAACTCCAGTCCAGTCATTTCAAAGAAAACAAGATCAATGACAATTCTACAGAGACACAAGCGCTCAGACGATGATTTACACACCCTTCTTGAACCCAAAACTACGCTCACAAACATATAAACCCACTGAAAAAGAGAGTCCAAGAACACCAAAAAGATTGGAATCGTCCAACAACATTGAAAATCAAAAACTAACCTCGCGATTGTAGCAGGAAGTAATCGTTATCGTTCCAGTAAAAGGTTGAAGCCGAATTCAAGAGAAAATTTCAAAAAAACAAGAAGAATCCTGCCTGTTCTGTATTTACAAGATCTCCCTCACCTCCCTGGCTTCTTGTCTCGCTCTCATGAAAACACTAACACTACGAAATGAAAATGGGAAAGCGCAATGAATATTCAGAGAATTTATATATTTCACAGACTATCGTTCCTATGGAAGTGAATGAATGCGAGAATAATAAAACGAAAAATAACCAAAATAAATCAGTATTTATTTATTTATCCTAATTGCACAATTTAATCGTGGAGATTATCGGCCGTTTCTTGCCAGTGCCACCTGAATAGGTTGACGCGTAAGCGTCACAGCCAATGGGAGGCACGTGTTTAGTCAATGGGGGCAAATTGGTGATTGCAATGAATAGAGTGGGGAGGGAGTAGCCAATAGGAATGGACAGTGAGGAAGTGAAGCTGGTGGGGAGGTGAGGTTATCAAGTACTTTAAAAGAAAATGGATAAGGTTGCGCCAGCCGAGCTAAGTGCCAGCAGGCACAACCCCAGTATTGACCACGCGCTCTGCACATTCCAGCTCAGACTCTGACAAGGACGCGGACACGGTAAGGATCCGTAGTTGTACCACGCAAGACTATTCCTGGCAGGGGCTGCTCCTTTTTTTAATTTTATTCATTAATATAAATACTATTAAATATTTAAAAAAAGTCTGGCAAAAATAAACAAGTATAGAAAATGTAATCAGAACCTGATTATCGGGAATACGCTTCTTAAATCGTCTACTTAATTTATGTTAATCATATCATTATATTGATTCTATTTAATTAAATTATCCAAAAATTATAATAAAAATTAATTGTATTTATTAGTCCAGTTGGTGTGGATTATTCTCATGCCTCTAAGGAATAAAATCAAATCCTTTTTTTTTTTTTTTGCCAACTAATTAAGTCTATTTGTTGATATAAGAAATTTGTTGATAAATAATTTATAAATATATTTTTGATTATCTGATTCAAATACAATTCCATAAAAATTTTCTTAAGAAGAACATATTTATCTTAAAATCCTTTTAAATTTTGGTCAAGGAAAAAATATTTTAAATTAGTTTCGAATTTAAAAATGCATTGGAAATTGCAGTTTAAAATGTTAAATTTAAGTTTCTCGTTCTAGTTTCTTTTCAAAATAATTCTAGAATATTTTAGGGGCAGTCTCTTGTCACTTTTTCAATATGAAAAGGGTGATGTTAATAGAGGATAACGCTTTTATTTTAATGTTTTTTTTTTTTTGCCCGGTATTTTAATGATATATATATTTCCCTTTCTTAAAGTTTAATAAATATATATATATATTTTATTTATTAACCCCAAAAGATCCATATCTATTTGGTCATATGGTAAAAGTAGAAGATCGATGGGAAACAGCTCATGATGACTCAGCATAGTACATAAAAAAGAGAGAAGCTAACTGTTTTTATTTTGAAAGATAAATTTGTACGGGAGAGCACGTGCTAGAAAAAACGAGAGAGAATAATGGAATTTAAAATATAAAATTTTAAAAAATGGTCTTTTAAATCAAAACTTTTAAACCATGACTGATAATAAATATGATCTTGATACTCTACTGACTACTCCTACTACTCGTATTATCGAGGAACCCTATACTGCATCATGGATTTGGAATCTAAAATGACGTGGAGGTAATGGCACCTCAATATCTGACAACAACCACCTATGGTGGCTCAGGCAACAGGATCAAGCTTCTTTGATGACTATTCATCTTATAGCTGATCTATTATTGCATGCTTCTTATTCTCAGAATTCAGCCTCATGCTTCTTATTCTCCGGTTAGTATTAGTACTACTTTCTCTTATCCTAATTATAAAACACTAACTAATAAGTTTATTTGGTCCTTTTTATAAGACACTTACTTGTTCCCAAAGACTATTAATTATTCTTTCCCATGTATGCTGGTCGGTCGCCGACGGCCGCTCCGGTGGTGGGGCCCACCGGCGGGGGGTATTTTTGTTTTTTTTTTAAACTAAGGGCAAAAGGGCAATTTCACCTAAAACTAAAGGTAAAAGTGTAATTTCACATGCGTTAATGTTCACTTCCATCCAAGTTAACGGTTAACGTCTAGTTAACTAACGGCCCGTGGTATTTTTGCTCCCAAAACGTGACCACGTGTGTATTTTTGCTCCAGAAAAAAGTTCGTGGTGCTGGGCGCTCCCGGGGGCAAAGCTCATGTATAAAATTGCTCATTCACCCTTTAAATAACTTCTAATATTAACCTTACTAAGTGTACTAAACTTTAATACTATATTAATTAGTACTTCCACCCACTACTTTTATTAATTGGGAGAATATATGGAAAAAAAAATTAATGCTTATTGGAAACAAGCAAGTGCCTTATAAAAATGACTAAATACACTTGATAGTTGGTGTCTTATAATAAAGACTAAAGGAGTACTTCTCTTCCTTCTTCATTAGGCTTTCTAATTCAAATATTACTACTCTTACGGTTTGTAACATGTAATCTTCATATTTTACTATCATTTTGTCTTGTATAAAAAAATAATAATAAATATGATCCTATTGAAAATATTACTCCCTCCGGTCCTAATTATAAGACATATTTAACAGATTTTGGAGAAATGTTAAATTAGTTAATTTTACTCATTTTCCTAAAATGCCCTTATATAACTTTAAAATGACATAAGTAAAAGTGAATCAACAATCCCGCCACATATCTCTTCGACCAATTTTCCTTTCCATACGCTTTCTAATTAAAATAATGGTTTTACTATATATACATATATGTATGTATATATATACATATAGATTTATTTACACGCACACACCCATATATCTACACATATATATATCTACACATATATAGAGATATGTATATGTTTATATATGTGTGTGTTTGTGTATGTGTACACACACACACATATATATATTGACACACACAAACACAGATATACATATTATATATGTACACACATTTATATACATACATATATACACACACATATAAACATACATATATACACAGATACATATATATATATAGACACACATATATATACATACATACATATATATGTTTATAGAAACACACATGTGTGTGCGCTTGTGTATTACAACCCACATACATATACTCACCAAAAACCAAACACATTTGAGAGAATAAAATAGGGGTATTTCAGAAAGAAATTGATAAAAACTAGAAAGTTGTCCTATAATTATGATCAAAATCAACCCACAAATATTATCTTATAATTAGGACCGGAGGGAGTAAAATTTTATTAATTTATTTTTGGCCAGCATTAAATTTTATTGATTGGTTAAAATATTAATTAAAGTGTGACAAAATAATGTGAGTATGACCACGACTATATTATAATATTAAAAAAAGAAAATTAACCTTACGAATGAAGGTTAGGCTATGTTGAAATTCCCAGATTTGACAATTGACAAACAATTCATGACGTTATCAAAAAGTTAATCATCTCAAACTGCAAATCAAATTATCAATAAGATATAATAATAAATACTTCATATTTATCTAGTAAGTTAGAAAATATTTTTATTGAATCAATAATATTTAGGATATTTTTATCATGATTGTTTCATAGTATTTCTTATGTTCTTATATTCAAAATAACGTAAACTTTTGCTACATAATTACCTATTTCTTTTATAATTTCATATTAATATGTCTGTCCTTAAAATAGGAACAATAATAAAATTTATTTATATCATCAAATTATTTGAGTGTCATTAATATTCTTTCATTTTCAAATTAAGAAAAAAAAAAAAGCTAACAACAAGTTGTCGGTTAAAGTGATAAACACCTCATTTTTCATAAAATAAACTACAATATAGATTTTAAATATAATATTACAAAAAAAAAAAAACGGCGAAGAAAAAGAACTTAATAGTGAATAGTTCTGCTTCAACATGGGAGAATGAAGGGGGAAAAGGCAATAATATTCTCTGTAAATATTGAGAACGCTGTAAAAGGTTACAAAATTGGGGTAAATAAATATAGCATTTTGGGCTAAGGCAGAATAGATTGAGTTAATATAATTTTATTTAATTACGAATTTGATTTTTATAGTTTCAAAATTTTCAAAGTCTCTTTATAATTTAATACAAAGGTTAAGGGTAATTTTGCCCCAGAATTTTATACCGAGGGATAATTTTGTTCCGGAATTTTTTCGAGGACTAATTTTTTCCTGACTGTTATTCCAATTAATTTTGACAATTAATTAACCAAGTATGCCGAGTTGGAAGTTGCATGTCATCTATTTTATTCTTGTTAAGATATAAATTTGTCACGGAAGTCTATGTGTCACCTACTTCATTTTTCTCAAAGTTAGATTTAAAATTTTTGGGGTAAACTTGCACCTTAACGAAAATGATGTATGGAATGCTGGCTCGGCATATTTGGTGAAATAACGGTCGGAATTCATTGAGATAATGGTTTGGACAAAATTGCTCACTTTTTTATACATTTGGGGCAAGATTGCCCTTCAATGAAAACATCATGGGCAAAATTGACTTTTAACCCTTAATAATATGTGTTTTCAATAATTTGTCCCATACATTATATACTTTTATTTCATTATTTTTAAAATTTATTATATATCATACATATTCAAATTTTAAGAATTCCATGAATTTTAAATATTTAAATAGAAAATATAATTATAATTTTTTAAGAAGAACAAATACATAAAATCTGTACAAATGTTGGTGAACAACACCAAAAATGTAGAAACATGATCTTGTCTTGGTCAATGAGAGTATAAATATGATTAGGTGAAGCGAAAGTTATTTCACAACAAACCCCTTAGTCTTGTTCCAAAGAGAGAAATTACATAACAATAAAATAAATAGTACTAGCGTGACCCGGGTCGGATCCGAATTAGTCAGGGCGAAGCTCTGGTGAACCGGGTGAGCAACCAAAATAAAATAAAATAAATAGTACTAGTAATATTATATATAATAGTCATCACTCGTGTCCTTGGGGTTTTGGGGTTCTGCTTCCTACTTCCTCTAGTTCTTATTATAAAACATCAACTAATAAGTTTATTTGGTCCTTTTATAAGACACTTGCTTGTTCACAAGAAGCATAAATTACTTTTTTCTATGTCTGCCCATAATTAATAAAAGTAGTGGATGAGAGTAATAATTAATATAATATTAAAGTTTTGTGTAATTAATAGAGGTAATATTGAAAGTTACTTAAATTGTAGGATAACTTTATTGACTTTAACTACTTTATTTGTTTGTGAGAATAGTTAGTGATGCCTTATAAGAAAGACCAAAAGAAGTACTACCTCCGGTTTTAATTATAAGAACATTTTTGTAGTGTAATTTATACTACAAAAATATTCCTATAATTAGGACTGAAGGGAATATTAGTCTATTAGAGGTAATTAGGTGACGTCAACGCTTCAATTAGGGTTGATCAAAAAACCTATGGTCTGGTTGGTCTGGCCCGGTCCGGTCTGACCCGACCTTGTCTGATATGAAAAAAAGTTGGTCCAGGACAATTTGACCGGACCGGACCGGACCAAACAGCTCGGGTTGGACTGGACCTCGGTCTAGGGACTTAAATCCCTTGTACTGGTTCGGTCTGACCCGAGCTGTCTTTTTAAAAAAAAAAAAAATCACTACTACACTGAGTTACTCACTGGAGTCTGAACATCTTAATATGCTTTTTAATTTATAGGAATCACTTTTCACTAAGTCACTTTTATTACTAGAGCTAAAATATTGTCGGTCCGATCCGGTCCAGCCCGAGCTCGGGCTGGTACCAAACCAGACCAGACCTCGGGCTGAATTTTCCAGCCCGAGGTCATATCGGGCTAGACCTCGGGTTGACCTCCAACCCGGTCTAGCCCGGTCCGTGATCATCCCTAGCTTCAATGCCCACCTAAACCCTTCAACCCATTAAAAATCAACGCGGGTAAATAAGTCATTCTTTATAGTACCTTTGTACTCTTTTTATCCTTATTATAAGACATTAACTAATTATTCTCACAAACCAATAAAGACAGTTAAAGTCAATAAAATCGTTCTACAATTTAAATAACTTCAAATATTACCCATACTAATTGCATTAAATTCTAATATTATATTTACTATTACTTTCACTCACTGGCTTTTATTAATTATGATTTATGGACATATATGGGGGAAAAAATTAATACTCTTTGGAAATAAGTAAGTACCTTATAAAAAAGATCAAATAAATTTGTTGGTTAGTGTCTTATAATAAGAACCAGTGAACTTAAATTTGACCGCTGGCATACAAGAATAAATTTTTAATTTAGCTGAATCTCTTAACTGAAATTTAACATCCGTTGGCATAATTAACGTTAACTCATTTAGTTCCGGTAATCGTTTGGGTTTAAATAACATTATGTTATTTACTTTTACCCCAGGTTGAGTTTCTGAAAATTAAATTGAAAAAAAAAAAAAAACCTCCTATAACCGTTTATCTAAAAACACAGTTAGCATGACTATAAAATCAATAACTTTAATAAAAACTTGATAATTTTAATATAAACTTTATTTAATCTTATACTCAATTTTCTTTTTACCTTTTAATACTCACTTAGGACCCACCAGAATAAAGGTCTAAAATCTAATCAAGGAAATCATCTAACAATTAAATAAACTTTCAATTGCCTATGCTTGTTTGAAATAGCCTTTGAAACATTTTATAAGTGTTTGTTTGGAATAGTGATTGGAGTCTTCAGATTTATAGTATACAAGGCTTACAATACACGAGATAAGTATGTAAAAGAAGTTTTATCTCAATTTACATGAATAAACACTTTTAAATAGCTCAACTATGATGATATGATGACAAAGGAGTCTTCAAATTTATAGTGTACCAAGTATATATGTAAGAGAAATAAAAGTATGTAAGAGAAATTTTATTTCGATTTATATAAATAAGTACTTTTAATGAACGTTTTATCTCTGATTTACAGAAATAAATACTTTACTTTATCTCGATTTACACAAATAAACACTCTAATAAATGAAGTTTTATCTCAAAATAAAAACCTCAAAGCACTTATCGCATTTAGAGAAGTCGAGGTAAGTGTGAACATTATAAGTGTCTGTTTGAATCCTTTTATTTTTATCTTATCTTCTCCTTATAAGTAGAAGCTAAGCCAAACAGGTTTTTACAAAAACTCTTCTAATAAAAAGATCTTTTTTTACAAAGAAGAAAAAAACCAAAAACCAAAAACTCTCTTAGAGTTAGAGGAGTGTTTTTTAAGCTCTTATTAACCAAAACCTCTTGTCGGCATTCGGCAACGTTCTCCCTCTCACTCACTACTTCAGTCTTCTGCAATTTTGGATGGGGATTGAGTTTTAGACTTATGCTCTGAAATTCTAACTAATTGAGAGTATTCGTCAAGGTTTTCTGTTAACTAATCTATTTTGAGAGAATAATTAGGAGAAAGATAATGAGAAAATTGTATATTCAAAAATAGAGAGCATATTGCTCTTTACAAATAATACATTGTGATTTTCACTCTCACTTCATATTACTAAGATCCCCTATTTATAGATTAGGATCCTAACTAACTCCCTAACTAATAGGCTAACTAACTAACTAATCTCACCTTATATTCTAACACGCCCCCTCAAGTTGAACACTATTTATCTCAAACGTGTTCAACTTGAACAACAAAATAAGGGGATAAGGTGAATCAAACTAAATTGTTTTACAATCACAAAAATCACAAAACAATACAAAATCATTTTCAAAAATAATTCTTTTTCATATCTACTGATGCTGCTTCACTTCTGCAATATTGCTTCTCATTTTCACAATTGATAGGAGCGAGGAGGCTATTCTTCACTGCTCTCTACTCTACTTTCCCTTAAATTGACAGGAACGAGGAGGCATCATTTATCATTTCTCTGCTCTCTACTCTACTCTCCAACATCATCACTTGCATAAGCACAGAATTCAGATTCCTTAGGCTTCTCTTGTAGACAACCCACTGAATACTCTTTGCCCTCTCTGATTAACTGAACTCTGTGAGCCATTGTTTTCCCAAACATCCTAAAGGATACAAAATACAAACATCCAGCCACCATCCACACATAAACGGAAATACCCCCAATTCAATAACTAGGAGGCATACAACATTTAACCATGGTCAATCACCATAGTTTGTCGATTGATAAGCCTAAAGGCGTCAATCACCACCATGCCTTTAACACTCTGAAAAGGATCAAGGTTTATATTCCCTTGCCATAACAAGATATGAATTGCAAGTGAAAACTAGGGCAATTAATCAGACAAAGCAATAGAAATTGCAATCACAACTCTAGCATGGTGCCCAATATATTCTGCATAATTTCCATCAAGTGTTTGCAATGTAAGCAAGCTTATCAAACTCATTCTCTTTGATAACGAATCTGAAGGAGTTTTTTTCTTCTCAAAATCACTCATTAATTGCACTTCACTGGTAAGGCTTCGAATCCCAAAATAATCGTCTAAATGGATCAATTCCATAGTGTCGGACCCACAGTACTACAAAGTGAGGTTCAAGAACAAGGCTTACCTGGCGCGTCCATGGAAGGACTTCTCCAGGACCATCATAATGGAAACCTTCATAGACGACTTGATTCAGCCAGAGGGATTTCTCAAGTGGGACGCTAACGCCACATCCTACAAGACATGCTGGTACGGTGAGTTCAACAACACGGGGCCAGGTGCCGACATGAGTAATCGCGCCAAGTGGAACGGGATCAAGAATCTGACGGCTCAGCATTCTCTGGATTTCACGCCCCTCAGGTACTTCAAGACAGATTCCTGGATTAGGGATACTAGGAATTTACTGGGGGTTTTTTTTTTTTGGCGATTTCATCGAAAATTAACAATCAGATTCCAGATTTCGTAGGTTGCAAGAAAATTTACAGGATCAATTGCAGGGAGAATTTCATCAATGGTAGCATCCCTTGGACAATTGAGAACTGCAAGAAGCTTATCTGAGTCATATTTCACTTTCTGGTAGCAATACCTAGAAGTGAACATCAACATCCAAACCTAATCGTTTTGGGCTCTCTTCCGTTTGTGAGTCAGCCATTCTTGGATTCGGCGTGAGTCTTTTCCCTCTTCGCCGGCGTCGATCTTTCCGACGTGGGTCTTTTTCCCTTTTTTTTCCGACGTGGGTCCTTTGCCTCTTCGCCGGCGTCGTCTCTCCCTTCCTTCAGGGGTGTCGCGCCGTCTTCACCGGCGTCGACCTCTCCCCTCCTTCAGAGGTGTCGCGCCGTGGGGATGCTCATCGTCGAATCTTTCTTCTTCTTCGAAATCCTCCTTTTCTTGGAGATCCGATGAAGCTTGTTGGGTACCGGTTTGTGAAGTCTCGGCTGGGTTCTTGGTGAGGTGAGAACGTGATGCTAGGCTATTAATCTTGAATGTCCTGCTTCAATATCCCTTCAAGATTGTGGGCCTTCTTGGATTTCTGATTGGTCTTGGGCTTATTTCCTTCTCCCCCTCCTGCTAACCGTAATTAATCTTGATTAGTGGCAAATGGGCTGGTCTTTTGGTTCTTCTTGGATCTCAGCTCAATTTCTAACTCTTTGGTGACGTTGGACCTTGTATTTGGACCAGTTTCTTGACTAATGACCCAGTTCTTGAAAAAATAACCTGGCTTTGATACCATGTTAACTAATCTATTTTGAGAGAATAATTAGAAGAAAGATAATGAGAAAATTGTATATTCACAAATAGAGAGCATATTGCTCTTTACAAAGAATACATTGTGATTTTCACTCTCACTTCATATTGCTAAGATCCCCTATTTATAGATTAGGATCCTAACTAACTCCCTAACTAATAGGCTAACTAACTAACTAATCTCACCTTATATTCTAACATTTTCTTCGACCTCGAGATGGGTTTCCTGACATTACAAAAGGGAGGCGGGGTTGTCCCATCCTCGCAATTTTGTTCGACGATTTTTAGCTTTCGAGGTAACAAATTGTTTTCGTTCCAATTTGAATACTTGTCTGTTCGTCACTTAAGTTTGATTTTTCTTCCTCCGAGGCTAATGCGATCGCTGCTTGTAAAGAAAGTGAATTGCACTGTAATAATGGTTCGTCGATAGTATCTAGCTATTAGCCACTATTATTTGGTAAAATTGAAATAAACGTGAACAAGTTTCTGATTCGCATTTGGACTATGAAGGAGAAGAAGTTTCTGACTTGCATTTTGATGCTGTTAACTATTATGATTAGAGAGGATAATTAGGAGAAAAAGGATGAAGAATGATATATTATTGATAATAGAGCATAATGCTCTTACAAAGAGTAATGATGAAACTCTCTAACTAATTAATCTCATTAGCCTAAGACCCCCTTTATATAGACTAGGGCCCCCTAACTAACTCTAACTAATTCACTAACCAATCAATTATTCTCTTATATTCTAACATGCCCCCTCAAGTTGAACACTATTTAACAAAGTGTTCAACTTAAACAACACAAAATAAGGGGATAAGGTGAATCAAATTGAATAGTTTTACAATAAACAAAATACAAAGATAAAAATAATTCTTCTCCATATCTATTGAGATGCTTCTCTTTTAGGCAATACCATCTTCCTTTTACAAACACCATAACACTACAGTCACCTTCAGCAATGGTGTACGGATCTTCTTGACCATCTTCAGGATTTGTGACTTGAACTCTTCTTTCTCTTCCTTGATCAATCATTCAAGGTAGCAATACTTGTAGCAGCAGGAAAAATATCTTTGTCTGATTCAGCATTGTGAATCCAGCTGCCACATATGTGTACCAATTTCCTCAACTTCTTTGAAATCAGGAGCAAATGCACTCTATAATCTTTAGCCCAGATATAGACTAAACTAGCTAGAGAAACAGATACGATAATGGGATGAACAGGATGCCAAGCTAAATCAATAAGGGCTTCTTTAGGTCCTTCAAGGATTTTCACATTTCACAAGATGCCCAGCTCTATCCCATATGTAAATCTTGTGCTCTCCTTTGCTAGCAGAACCACCAACAAGTCAACAACCCACTCACCATCACCTTCTTTAGTTGACTTTTCTAAATTCTATGACAGAACAATCTTTTCACAGTCACAATAATTTCCTTCAATGATGATGCCCATCGTTCATACCCATGCCAAATTGTGATGGGGACCAAACATAGAAATTTTTTGCTTCCAATGGGAACAATAAATTGACCAAACTCAGTGAAACAGATATTGAAGCAAAACCATGATGACTTAGCAAAATCCTTTGCCACCGCACGACAATGTGAATGGATCACCAACGCATTGATTCGAAGCTCTAATCACCTTGATAGCCAATTATGATTTTTCAGGAAACAACAAGAACATAAAAAATAATGGCATCCAACACCAAGAACTCAAGACACCATCATAATTTCCCATCAAGCAAAAAACCTATCCATTCATATGATACTATGCCTCTGAAGCATCATAAGGATCAACAAATTGCACAAATGCAAATCCACGAGGTTCTCTTTTTCTATACATTCAAGTAGTGACTTGAAAATTCTTCAACACTTTAATTTACAAGCAATTGAATTCAACGTTCCTATAGACTTAAAAACATCTACATGAAATCTTCAATAGGACAAGTATCAATCTTCTTCCATCAAACTTCTATTGATAGTGTAATATTATACTGCAATTTCAAATCAAATTATGTTTGGACTGGCGTTTTTGATATCTCACTCATTGGGACTAATGCACATTTAGATTCAAATTAGTGTAATAAATATCACATATGCACCCTACCCAACATCGGTATAACCTAAAAGAAAGGGAGATTTCACCCTACTCTTGGATCGTGGGTGAACCCAAACCCCCTTCCTAAAATTTTTATATAAAAAAAAAATATATCACATATGCATATGGTTATGGATTCAAATTCTCTGGGCGATATGTGCATGCAATTGCTTGGGTTTTTTGTTTTTTTTTTTTGCTCAGACAATTGCTTGGGTTCAAATCACATTATTTTATCTCATTTCTATTTTAACTTGAGTTTACAAAAGTTATGGGCGATATGTACATGTCATCGTTTGGGTTTAAATAACATTATGTTATTTACTTTTACCGTAGGTTGAGTTTCTGAAAATTAAATTGAAAAAAAAAACCCCTCCTATAACCGTTTATCTAAAAACGCAGTTAGCATGACTATAAAATCGATCAATAATTTTAATAAAAACTTGATAATTTTAATATAAACTTTATCTAATCTTATACTCAATTTTCATTTTACCTTTTAATACTCACTTTGGCCCCACCAGAATAAAGGTCTAAAATCTAATCAAGGAAATCATTAAATAAACTTTCAATTGCCCATACTTGTTTGAAATAGCCTCTTTGAAACATTTTAAGTGTTTGTTTGAAATAGTGATTGGAGTCTTCAAATTTATAGTAGACAAGGTTTACAGTATACGAGGTAAATATGTAAGATCTTTATAAGTGTTTGTGAATATATTGATAGTTTAAAGATTATTTTATAAATTTGACAATTTTTGTGAATATATTGATTCACTATTGACAATTAATTTTTGTGAATATATTGATAATTTAAAAGTTATTTTATAATATACATTTTATGATAATTTTTATTAGAAAAAAATACTTATAACAAAAATTTTACTGAGTTTTTAGTAGCTTTTAAGCTAAAAAGCCTTTTTATAATCATTTCTTTTTTTTTATCTGTGACTTAAAAATAAGTTTTAACTTAAAAAACGAAGATCCAAACATGCTGTAAACTCATTTTAAAAAGCAAATAAAAATCCACGAAAGGCAGAAGCCTGTTTTCTACTACAGAATGAACTAATAAAACATTGGGCTTGGATTGTAGGACTTTACCCCAAAGGGAGCCCTTCCAGAAATTCTCAAGAGCCTGGGCCAAACCCAGGCCCAAGAGGGGGTTTGGAAATAGTTTTCAACCAGCAATAGACGCGCCTCGGTTAGAACCTCACTAGCTGCGTCATTGCCCCAAGCGCAAAGATGCTTAACATCAAACCCATCGGCCCCTTTTTATATACCAACCACGCTGTTCCCTCTCCACTTCCTATCGATGTGGGACTCCATATTCCTGCTATCCAAATCCATTCACAACTTATATATCTTCCCACTGAACCGCCTGAAAAGTGCAGGAAAATCAAATATATAAATAACTTGTTCTTTAACGTTTAATCATCTTAATCCTTTCAACTTTCAAATCCCTGATATGAGACAAATCGGGGAGGAAAAAACTGTAATTTTGCAGAGAGGACAAATCTGATTCATTCCATGGAGGAAAACATTTCAGCAGATCCCATCTGCTTCATCATATCAAGCTTTGTAAGCTTCCTATACGCATTTGCTTAAGCATTTTGTGCTGCCGGGCATTCATGTTTTGGGGAAGTCGATCTTAGACAAGGAAGAAAGTTTAAAGTCTCTCTGGTTATAATCACAACTTCAACACTTTGCTTATTCTTGGTGCTAGAAAGATACAAGCATAGAAGATCAGGAAAAAAACAAGAATAAGGACCCAATTAATTACTTTAGCATTATTATAAAGGGCAACTGATCAATGGGATTGGTCTTAATGTTACCAACAAAATAGGAGTATCACTTTACACATAGCAATTTTCATTTGCAGAGGTAACAGGCACGATTTTGCAACGGATATATATGTGGAGTACGGGTCCATTAGTATTTCAGATAATGGTTCTTTGGGAAAGGTTTTAAACATCTTCTGATGCTTTTGTTGCAGAAAATGCAATTTTCTAAGTTTTCTAATATTTGGTTTACCTGATGCAGCACTTTCCTGTGTTTGGTGCAACAATAAAAGAAGATAATCTCATGAAGTTAAATCTTACACTTTCCTAAAAAAGTCAGGGAAGTCACGTCCTAAGCACTAACAGGACCTAGGTAAAAAACATGAAATCTATTTATCGATAGGCTTTCACTTCCTAGAGAGTTGCATAACTGAATCAAGGAGGTCTTACATGATTTTGTTTGCTATTTATTGAACAGATATTTGAGATACTCAAAGACAATACTACCCCCTCCCGTATTTCCTCACTCCTGTCTCCCCTGATTGTTCTTCTTCCTAGCAACTATGTTTTGTTTCCTTCTCTCTGGAGCGTGACCAGTCCTTTTAGAGAAATACCTTATGATAGATGATTCCATGGCTAGAATGCAATTTCAAACTTTTGTATTTGTAAAGAATAACTTCTCATCCTTTACACTCCACATAGATAGATGGAAAGGTTGGGAGGAAAGAAAATGAAGAAAAGAGAAAATTGTACAGAAAATGGCATTATCTCTCTTACTTGGATAGATAGGAGAAAATAAGGAAAAAATAAAATTAGAAAATATATATAAATAACTAAAATACCCTCATTGCCATGTCAATATATTAGGTTTAATATTGACATTATCAAATAATTCAAATACGTGTTAAATTATTTTAAATATCAATCTCTTATGTTCTGTTCAACAAGTCGTACCAAAATATATGATTTTATTAAAAAGAATTAATCCAGAATTCAATACAGTCGCCCAGCTTATTTGAATTTTATGGAAAAAAAAAAAACACAACAAAGAGGAATAAAACGGGTAGGACGTGCGAACGAGGGCAGAGGAGGAAAAACAACATCCTTCTCATTTTCTCTTCATATGTGCAGAGAAGGTTTGGAGAGAAAATTGGGGTGTGGACTGGAACCCACCCCATTTTCTCTCCCACTTTTCCTTCCCCTCCTAATTTCTCCTCCAATTTTCTTTTCTAGTTTTCTTTCCTCTCTCATTTCCTCTCAAACCCAGCAAAACTATTGGGAGAGATCAAGAAAGTAGATGGATAAGCTAGAAGTATAAATGATGCTTCTTCAAAAAGTCATAACAGGTAAACTGTAAAGCATCATTCAATAATTTCTAGATGAAGAGAAGTTATTCATATGATAACTGAATGTTTCACAAGAATTTTCAGAAATTATCCACAACAACATCATTCTAGTTTCTAAGAAGTTCAGTCACTCCACTCCATCTTTCATATTTCATAGTATAAGGAACCTGGAGCATTGACAATCCGCAACTGTTTACCAGAAAAGTTTAAAATGGAGAGAGATTCCAAGGATATCATTTGCTACATTAGGAGGATATAGGGGTGCTAATTAGTTGTGAATTCCAAGTAACTAAATTCAGAGAATAAGGGACACATTAACAGGTATTGAAGCACCATGTCCCACATGGCATTTCAACTATGAGAAAATAATAGAAAAAAAAACTTTAAAATTACAAAAGTAATTATGAAATTTAATAAGTAATTCACAACTCATTTTATAAGAAATACTTGATTTGATACTTTACAATTTCAAAGTTTCTTTTTTTATCATTCTCCCTTTCTCTTTTCAACAATAGCATTTGTATTTCTAGCAATTTCCTTCCAAATTCAAGATGAGTTATAAGCAAGGTTATTAAAACCAGACCGGTCAATGAACCGGTTAGGGTATTGAGTCAAGAGTTAGTGGATCATGTCGAAGTCAAATCGGGGTCAACCAAGACCAAACCGGTGAGAAAATGAAAATTTTATAATTATTAATATGAAACTATAAAGAAAATATTGAAATATTAATATTAACAATTTATTTTAAATTTTACTTTTTGATTTTAGATCTTTTTCCCCACCATTTTGTCATTTCCAAGACTGTGAGCATTCTAAAGTCTGTCATTATGCTCCTACTACTCTATAGTCATAGTCTACACACATGGAGTATGCTGGAAACCAAAGTAAATATAGGATTCATTCTTAAAAACTGACCCATCACCACTTTCTTCCTCCTTTTTCTATTTCCTTCTCTCTTCTTTCTTCAGACCCATCGCCACTTTCTCTTGCTCTCTTCCTCCTTTTTTGTTTCCTTCTCTCTTTCTTCAGCGCCATCACTACTTTCCCTCGCTTCCGGTGCTTTTCTCTGCTGTGTCCAATGACCCCACGCACCCTTTCACAACATCGTTGATGTTTGTGAAGTTACGCGCAATCTTCAGATTGTTCCCTCGCTCCTTAGTCTGTCACTACCACTCTCCTCTTTCGATGTTATCTATTCCCATCAGATATATTCACACCGGCTCTATTTTCGTTAGATCTAATGTTATCACCAGATCTGTTTCTCATAGGCCTTGTTTCTTTCCATCTAGCTCTCTCTATAATCATCTTCACCCTTCAATAGACGTTCTTGAAAAAAAAAAAAAAAGACTCTGACCCTAGTTTCTATGGTAGATCGGACCGCCGGTTTCTTGCCTGAACCGGCCAATTGCCATTTAGATAATAAGCCTGTGGATATCGAGGTTCCACAAGCGGTACTTCCTGATACTGTATTTGAAGCAGTTGTTCGAATTCCTTATGATATGCAAGTGAAACAAGTTCTTGCTAATGGTAAAAATGGGGCTTTAAATGTGGGGGCTGTTCTTATTTTACCGGAGGGGTTTGAGTTGGCTCCCCCGATCGTATTTCGCCTGAGATTAAAGAAAAAATAGGTAATCTGTCTTTTCAAAGTCCGGTACGGGTTTAATAATCATGATTATAAGATTATTTAATAATTAAGGTATTGAGATCAATGTATTTTGGATACCAACAAGAAAGGAGTCTAAAAAAAATATCTAAACTTGTTTTACCAAAAGTACTTGATTGACCATTTTTGTTCGTCTTAATCCCAAAACCCTTATGTCAATAGGATGAAAAATATTATCTCCGTTCAATGGAAACTTTCCTTTTAGTCCTAGTTGTCAAACTTACGAGTCTAGGCAAACTCGTGACAATGACATAAACTCGTATCGTAAATTCGAATCGGTAAACTCGTAGGAGTTTACTTTTATTATTAAATATGTATAAACAGTGTATAATTAAATAATTTAAATATAAAAATGACAATAATTTGATTTAAATATATTTTAAATCCAAATAATTGAAATTAAATATATCAACATTCATAATTTATTATATTTAATAAAGAAATTTCTATAAAATTCATATATAAAGTCGTTGAGGATGACAAAATTGAAAAAAAAAGTAACACAATTTTGTAAGCTACAAACGTAAATTCGGTGTGTAAACTCGTGAGTTTATCTGAGTTTACAGCTAACATGATTTTACTAGAGACTTAGCTCGATTTAGTAAAGTAGGAACGTAAAAACGGTGAACTCGGAGAGTCAACTCGCGAGTTTGACAACAATGATCCTAGTAAAGCCTATAAAAAATTGGGGAGAGGATTTTCTCATTATCCATTTTTTCATTTTCTTCTCCTCATCACATCTGGACCATTGATTGGAAAGAGGAGAGAGATGTTAAAGTAGTATTGTGATTGATTGGACGGATATGATTTAAAGATGATGAGGGATAATGAAAAAAGGATGAGGAGAGAAACCCAACCCAAAAAATTGACACTACAAACATTTATTCGATTACAAACATATAAAAAATTTGGTGAAAAATCCCCATTTAAAAATTTTATTTTCTTAAAAAATATGAATTTAAGTAGTATTATTTTCTGCACATAAGAGCTGACTCAAACTCAATTGCGATAATGTTGGCCAGCAAAAGAAAAAAGATAATAACTTATTTAAAAAAAAATAGTTATAAGTATTAAATGTGTATTATAATCTGAAGGCTTTTTTGGATTTTTATTGTCGAACGTGGGTGAAGCACGTAGAAGTAGAAGTATTTGCCGCTTGGTTTCCACTACCTGATTCCCAGAAATCTAGCGCACATCGCGCAACAGTTTTAAATTCTATTTTTCCCTTTATGTTTATACCCTCCCAAATTTTATTTGATCCGTGAAATTTTCGATGATCCAACCAACAAATATTTTTCTGTAACGTCGAAATCCCACGATCATATCTTAAAATCACACCCCTTCTTCTCTTACTTTCCTTCTCTGTAACCATCCCTTTTTTGGATTTCTAACCGAAGAACGACAAGTAGGGCAAAAATTTATACGCTCTTATGGCTGCATACAGGGCTGATGATGAGTATGATTACCTGTTCAAGCTTGTTCTGATTGGTGATTCGGGAGTGGGTAAATCCAACTTGCTCTCCAGATTCACCAGGAACGAGTTTAATTTGGAGTCCAAGTCCACTATTGGTGTTGAGTTTGCTACCAAGAGCTTGACTATTGATGGCAAGGTCATCAAGGCTCAGATTTGGGATACTGCTGGCCAGGAAAGGTCTGTTACTTCTCTCTCTCCTTTTCCCTGTCCCTTTTGTTTTCTTCGATTCGATGGGCTTTTGATTGATTCATGTGTTTTAAAGTTTGTGTTTATTTGACTGTAGTCGAAATAGTTAACGATTGTGATTATGTTTCTGAGTTTATGTTAATTTCCGTATTGCTTTGGTACTGGCGTGTGTTAATTTCTTTCAAGTTTGTGAGTCTTAAGTCGGTAGTCGGATATGGGGGTTCTCCGAGTCTTTCTCCTTCCTAATTCTGTATATCTTCAAGTTTCTGATGACGTCAACACTCTTTTATGGATGACAAGACTGTGTTTGTGATTTAATTTGAGGTTATCGAGAAGGTTATTTCTTTGTTGGCCGGGTTATCACAGTTTTTATATCTGCAGATGATATTCGACTGTTTTGCGAGATTATTTTATGATTGTGATTGTGAATTTTTTATTAACACGCTCATATTGCTTCAGTGCTGGAAAACGTGTTTATTTATTTCTTTTCAGTTGGATGGGATTAGTTTATGATAAAAATGACATGAATACAGTTGTATGAATAGCAGGATTATCCTTCTAATTTAACATTAGATTGTTAATAAGGTTATTTCTTTGTAGGTTTGGTTTATAACGATTTTATGTTGAACCCGATGTGTTTGACAGATTGAGTTCACTTTTCTTTAGAAAACGATTCTCATTTCATCTGAAATGAATATTGATGCATGCCTTTGGATTCTGAGGGTTACTCATGTGAAATATAGCATTCAGTCCTTTATGCACACTGGCATCTCTTAATTTAGTGACAACTTTCTGTTTGAGCTACTCAACATCTGGTATTAGCTTCCAGTTAATCAATATATTTAACCTTGTACTACTTTGACACCACCGATCCAAAAATATGGCTTTTCTTTTGTAGCTTGGTTTTGGTCCCTGTCAAACATTTGGTTTATGCTGGTACATGATCTTTTTGTCAGAGATTATTACGAAAATTTCTTATGAACTTGCCTAATCTTATTTTTATTTCTCCTATCTCTAACTAAGATTTCTATAACTAGAAAGGAAGAGAAATTGTTGACAAGGACTCTTTTCAAATTCGTTGTCCTTTGGACATCTTATGTCTTCAGTCTATACATTTCTGTGCCTCAACCATTTTGCCTGTAGAAGTGGGAATCATTTGAAGATTTTTGGATTTCTCATAGAGCTTTACATGAGTCTTGACTCTTGAACTAATGGAGTGCTAGGAGATTCTTGATCTGAGATCCAGCGAAAGGGTGCATGTGATTAGATGGCTGCATGGGATTTTTAAGGATCGTTCTATGATGGCTTCCTTTTCGCTTGCATGTTGCCCCCTTAATTTTGATGCCAAACTATAATAAGAAATCAATTAGTTGACGTTGAGGACCAAAACATGTCTTACTTTGCGCGCAGTAATATTTTTAGTTCTATACATTTTCAATATTTGGATGGGCTTTTCTTATGGAAGCTCTCTCTTTTTAAAATAAAAATAAAAATGAGAAGCTTAGAAATTTCTTCAAACCTTACAGTTGCTTTTGGTAAAATGCTGTAAACAATTTTGTCTGGCTCTGTGGACAAAGTCTAATTTGGCTATGATTATGTATTTGCACTTGTTAATCAATTCTATACTAATGTTGTGTGTGTGTAATGGTTGATCAGTATAATAGTGAATTATTGCTGCAAATCTAGGCTAGAAAATATGGCCATGAATTTTCATCCATGTTGTGTTTGATTGTCTACTTTGGGTGGATATGGCCTGCGCAATACTTCAGATGTGTGGATTGGACTCTAGTTCTGGAAGAAGTTGAGTCTTTGTTTGGGGTGAAAACAAGAGGTCTCACACTTGATTTTTCTTTTGAGCATGGGGAATGAGCAAGGGACTTGTTGGTCTGCAACTCTATTGACAAAAGTAGTTTTTTCAAAAGAACAAACGATGTGTTCCATTCATTGCCGTTTTCATGTGTCTTTTTCTTATAAATGGTTCTTTACTCTTAACTGTCAACATTGCATCTCATAGTAAGTTTCGTTGGTGGAAGTTCACCTAGCGAACTCAGTTTGCTCTGGAAGAGTGAAATCAAATATTTATTTATTTTGGGTCCTGGGGCATGTCAGTTTGATATAGCCCATGTTCCTTTTGTCCTCCTAAATTATTTCAGGAAAAGTATGAGAGTTTATTTCAACAAATATCAATTTATGATGATATTTGACTCGGCACTATCTGTTGTTATAATAGGTATCGTGCCATAACTAGTGCATACTACCGAGGAGCTGTTGGTGCCTTGCTTGTGTATGATGTAACTCGTAGCCCGACATTTGAGAATGTTGCAAGGTGGCTGAAGGAGTTGAGGGACCACACTGACCCCAGCATTGTAGTGATGCTTATTGGAAACAAATCCGACCTGAGACATCTTATTACAGTCTCAACAGAAGATGGAAAATCTTTTGCAGAGAGGGAGTCACTCTACTTCATGGAGACTTCTGCTCTGGAAGCAACCAATGTTGACAATGCCTTCACTGAGGTTCTTTCTCAGATATACCGCATTGTGAGCAAGAGGGCAGTCGAGGCCGGTGACCATGCAGGCCCTTCGTCTGTCCCATCGAAAGGACAGACGATAAATGTGAAAGATGACTCTTCAGTTTTCAAGAGATTCGGATGCTGCACAAACTAAGGCTTGACAGGTGATTTTCATAGCCTGTGTGATTTTGTAAATGCTTACTTGGGAATTGTGATTATATTTGGCAGAATAAGACTGGTGTTTAGTATTGTTTGGACGACATATTACATGGGAAAATCCTAGGATTTAAGTTTCTTAAAACAGTCTTTTAAGAAGACATATTTGAAACAAATATCTGCTCAGGTTTTATCAGGGGTCAAAACTTCTCCTTATTGCCTTGCCAGGATTGTGATTTTTCCATCAATTACTACCCCCGTAGTAGCAGTTTCTCTGTTTTGTAACCTCCTCTGCAATTGATAGTTTGCTACGGTCTTGATCTTCATTACTGTACAGTAACACTACTTAGTCCTAAAGAATCAATGGAGAATCATACAAAGTCGTAAGGAAAAATGTAATCGGCAAAAAATCTCACAAAGTTTTTTTTTTGATACAAGGCGAGGGGAGGGGGGATCGAACTCAGGACCTAAGAGGGGGAAACAATTCCCAATACCACTGTACTACTAGTAGTGCTGGTAAATCTCACAAAGTTAGCAGTCTTTATTTTTTGGTAAAAAATCTCACAAAGTTAGCAGTCTTTAATTTCGAGTTTTGGTCTCGGAAATGACAACGGATCCTTGTTTCTCACTTGTTATAGGCCTTTTTGGTGATTTTTTTGGGCCTCATGGTGATTCTACCAAAAATCAAAATTGGGTGTGGTTATGGGTTTTACTGCCGCTATTGGTGTGTTGGCCTCTTTATCTTGGAGATGAATGCCTGGAGGATCTTATGCCACCATTTAAGGGGAAAAAATTATTTATATCAAATTTTGTTGAGATTATATAACTATCTTTTACTTATTGAAAGCACTGGCCAATAAAATTGATATCAATAAACATAGACGCTTTTGCATTAACTTCACCGAAATCTCAGATACACACACATATATGTATATGTGTGTGTGTGTATATATATATATATATATATATTTTTTTTTTTTATACAAAAATTTTAGGAGAGGGGTTGGACTCATCCACAATCCAAGGGCAGGGAGCGCTTGGAGTCCACTCCACAAGGAATTCAGGTCTAAGAGTACATATGACTCTACTTTAACCTGAGTTCAAACCCCCTCCTTTTTGGTGAATCTTTATATTTTAAGACCCGTACAATATATTTTGGGAGTTGATATTGACTCTAAATATAACACATAGTTTTTATATTTTTTTTTCTAATTTACAGTTATTGATGCTCCCTCAATAATAATTAAAGAGAAAGAAAATGAGGGAATTAAGAAAAATAATTAGAGTGTTTTGAAAATTATATGTCATATTAACTAATTTAACTAAATTTAATATGTAATTAAATTAAGTAAATATGACTTAATAGCGAAGGGAGTACATTTATATTATATCAACGGTGAAGATCCAATTTTGCAAGTTATGACCCGTTTATATTCGAGAATTTATTTTGATTTGTATTTTCTATTTAAATTGAAAATAATAAGAAAAATATATATCATCTTAAATCTACAGTAAAATCAATTTAATTTATTACAACAGATATATTTCTTGACTTTTTTCCCCCTTTTCCAACGAGATAGATTTCTTGACAGATCGTGATATATTTATTCATCCTCATACTTTTTAACAGATAAATTTTCTCAAATCAATTTAAATAAATAAATTTGTGCATCCTCATCTAATCCAATTACCTGAAACGGCTATATATCCGGAAATTTAAATAAGTAAAAAAATTAAATCTTAAAATATAAATATATATCCCGAAATTTATTTTGATTTTTCAATTTAAATTATATTTAATTTGAAAATAATAAGAAAAGTATATGTTAGATTCACAGTAAAATCTAACTTAATTTATTACAACAGGTATATTTCTTAACAGATCGTGATATACTAACTTAATTTATCCTCATATTTGTTAATAGATAAATTTTTTTTAAAAACCATCCATCCCTCCCCCAATCCAATTTGGACTAGAACGGCTATATATATATATATATATATATATATATATATATATATATATATATATATATATATATATATATATATAAGTATAAATACTATTTTTGTTATGAAAGTTTAGCTTAAAGAGTACTTGTCACCTTAAAGTTTTTTTGTTTCATTTTTGCCTCAAAAGCTTTTTTTAAAAGCAATTTTGCCCCTGAAAGTTCAAAAATTAGAGCAATAATTTAACGGTCAAGATCAACAGAATAACAAGATTACTACGTTTTTGAATTTCCGGGGTAATTTTGATAAAAAAAAAAAACTTCCGGATGATCAATGCTTCTTAGGTTCCATGGCAAAAAATGATATTTATCCCGCTATATATATCTCAGCTGGTTAAACAACAAAAGGGGTTGTGAATCAGGGTCTTGATTATAATTCTCAATTCTGAAGCTTCTTTTACTTAGCTTCTCTTGTATTCGGAGAGCTAGCTAGGGTCATAGTTGCCAATGACAATAATGCTTACCCTAGTAAACTGACTTAGTTTTTAAAATCTGTATTGATGCATCTATGGGAGATCTAATCTTCAGATATGATATTTGGAATTCTGGTAATAATCTCTTCTCTTTGCCTCCCCCCCTATTTTTAATAGTATCACTCATCTAATATGCGTTTTTATAACTAACTAATCAAGCATTTGGGGTTTAATTTTTGGATAAGGTGGAGAAACTTCCATGGAATCATTCTTGGATAGATTATTTCCCTTGTGTATCAACAGAAAAACCTAGACACGTTCACAAATGAGTATTGTCAATATGACAGTCAAATATTAACTCTATTCACTTCTTCTCTGTATCTCGTCGCAGTACTCTTAGTGGACTGGTGCAGAGATTTCTGTGACCATGCTTTGCCACTTGAAGTTTGTGCTGTTCATTTTCTTTGTCGTCTTTGTGTTGGCATGGGCTGTGTTCGTCTGTTTCTTTCTTCCAAAAGACTAAGGCCATTCCCCATTGAGGAGATGACTAGGGTTTGGAGACAAATCTGGTTCTGGTCTAGATTCGTCAACCCGGATGCTGGTGATGAGGACCTTCAGATGCTCACGCCCACCAATATATATAGGGCTTTAGATTTTATTTATAAAATGATTCATGAGCCCCCAGATTCTTTCACTTTATGACATAGCTGATACATAATCTGCAGTTCATTTTCTTTGATGATACCTGCATTTTAATTCCTAGAGAAAACTTACGTTCTTTTTTTTTAAGGTTAATAGAATTTTAAAAACCGGTTTATATATTGCAAAAAAGAGGAAAAGGGACATTAAATATGTTACTAATGACTAAATAATATACTTGTGTGTCGGCAGAGGACTAAATTAAATGTTGATCGCAAGCTCATGAAGCCTGATCACAACCACAAATATTATTATTACTAAAAATATTTATACATATTAATCATCATATTTTATTATACTTCTTCTGGTCCTAATTATAAGACCTGATTGACTTTTTTAGGGAGATTAAGGAAGCTAATTAAATTACTTTAAAGTATTTGTATTTGTATGTTTTTCTTCAAACTAATTAGTTTAACTAATAAACTAATATATAATTTAAGGATACACTACATATGAAATGATTAATTAACTTATTTAGCTTCCTTAATTTCTCTGAAAAAAAGTCAACTAGGTCTTATTAGTAATTGTTTTGCTATCATATTATATATGTTGGTTTTTGCTTTTGATGTCATTATATCACACTAAAATTTAGTTAAATATGTTTTTTAGTCGAATGAGTAGATTTAATGTTGAGAAGTGAAAATAGATGAAATGACACAGTGAAAATACTAAAGGACCTATCTGTTAAATAATAATATTAAGTATAATTCATTTCACAACTTATATTTCCAAAATGATTTTTTTTTGGGGAGAATGACATATAAATACTAAATGAAATTTCAAAATTTCCAAAAGCCTGTTAAAATTTGTAAATGACATAAAGATGATAGGGATCAAATTGAGATTTTGAAATGTTGATGAATTTACTATTATGCCCTATCTTCTTCTTTCTCTCTCCTCTCTTCATCCCTCTCTTCCCGCCACACCACCACGAGACCACAACCACTTCTTCTCTTCCCACCGCAGTGATCGCGAGACGTCCTTCTTCAACCTCAATCATCGTCTTTAACCTCTTTCTTTAAAGAACTAGATAAAAAACTAGATCTGCTTTGATCCATCTTCAACCTCAATCATGCCATTTGTGTTCATGCTCTCCTCCCAGATCAGTTGCGCACAATCAACCTTCTTCTTGGTCTGCTATGCCTAATGAATAAACTTATTAAACTCATTACGAGACTTGTTAAACCCATTATGAACTTGTTAATCCAATTACGACTTTTGTTAAATCCCACATTTACTGTTCACCTTTTTCTTCCTGAAAACCTAGATGTTGTTCAACTTAGGAGGGGTAAGTTTGACAGTGGCGCAACAGAGCAAGAAGATGGTTGTGCACAACAGATCTGAAAGAATAGCACAAACACAAATGACGCGATTGAGGTTGAAGACGGATCTTGTTTTTTACAGATTTGGTTTTTGATCTAGTTCTTTAAAGAAGGAGGTTGAAGACGATGAAACGATGATTGAGGTTGAATAAGGAGGTCTCACGATCACTACCACTACGGTGGGAAGAGAAGAAGAGACCATGGTCTCGCGGTAGTGCGACAGGAAGAGGATGAGGAAGAGAGGGAGAGAAAGAGTAAGAGATAACATAATGATAAATTTATCTAACATTTCAAAATCTCAATTTGATCTTTGTCACCTTTATGTCCTTTATAAATTTTAAAAGACTTTTAGGGTTTCAAAATTTCATTTGGTATTTATTCGTCATTCTGCCTTTTTCTTTCTTACTATTAATATTTAATAAAATGTAAAGTTAAACTAACACATGCCACAACATGTTAACACACATGGTTATGTGAAACTTATTACAATAATTTACATATGACATAAAAGCTATAATCATAATATTATTAATCAAAATGTACAAGAACAAGAAACATAGAAAGAAGAGACTTGAACTGAAAGATATTATTTTATTTAAAGAATTTTTATTACTCTCTTTTCCCCCATTTTCTATTGCGCACGACTTTCAGGCGGCGAATATTATATTACCATTAGCTGGGCTGGACGGAAGAAAAAGGTGCAGCCCTGTTACTGTTACCATGTGATCCCACCGCACTGGATCGCGCTCGATCTCGGAATATTCCTTCGCCGGAAAACCACCGAACATTCCGGCAACTCGCCGAGATCCGCGAACAGCGATTCGTCCTCATCCTCCCTCATCGTCATCAACGTCACATCCTCCAACTCTCCGCCGTAGATCGGGCTTTCCAGCACTCTCGTCGTGGATGCCATGTCATCGAACCATCCGAATTGGCCGTGGTGGTAGCCGAGCAGAACAGCCGAGTCGCCGTCGAGTTCTATATCAGGATGGCTCGCGAACACCGTGAGATTCTCTTCCGATTCCACTTTAGAGTCCGATTCGGTCGGTAAACCGTCGTTAGCGTCAGCAACAGCGGCCGAAGTGGCGGCGGAGGAGGAGGTGGAGGTGGCTGAGTGAAGCTTGCCGGGTGGGGCAGAGTGGTTGTGTTCGTGAGCGTAGGTGACGATGAGCTTTGTGGGGTCCATACGGCTCCTCTCTACTTGTTTCCTGGCGGGACAACCCTTCGAACTACTACATCGGTAATATCCCCTGCAAATTAAATTATAAATTTAAATAATGGGAAAATATATTGTAAGATAATATTTTAAAAATATCATGGAATAAAATAATTACGTGGATTAGGACCACAATTCAAAAAGAAGCAAGAAGACCCTAAGCGCGTGTTCCCAACCGCACTCTACGCCCTTGTTAGTTCATTTGTGTCGGTTCAACATTTTGCTTGCTTAAATTAATAAAAAAAATTACTATGTAGTATGTGGTCTAAAAAATGTAATTATTAAAAAAAAATATTAGCAACAATTAGTGATATAAATCTATTTCCATTTTGTTATTGTATGATTTTGAACTTGTTGGTTATTACATTTTTTCTTAGACTTCATAATGATTTTCACCAAATTAATTTTTTCAACATATACATATATTCTTTACCTTTTTCAGAAAAATACAAGGTGAAATATATTTTATGCTCATTTCTCATTTTCATGATAAAATTTTAGTTAATATGGTTAATGATTTACACACACTC
The DNA here is from genome assembly GCA_025563575.1 of Acacia pycnantha. Classification (NCBI taxonomy): domain Eukaryota; kingdom Viridiplantae; phylum Streptophyta; class Magnoliopsida; order Fabales; family Fabaceae; genus Acacia; species Acacia pycnantha. The sequence continues at coordinate 268,458 of JAMWYP010000235.1, forward strand.
ATATTTTTTAGGTAGTTCCAAAGCCTACACATCTTTGTCTCACATTAAAACACAAAGTACGTACAATCATGTTCGATTCTTTCAATAACAATAGCTTATCCAAAATTGAAAACATAACGAAATTAATACAAACTTTGTCATAAATATTAGTACTAGTTTTAAATGTTCAAAATGCTATGAAAGATTGTGTTTTTTTGTTGTTGCTCACTCGATTCACCAGAGTCGTAGGAGAAGAGCTCTCAATATCATTTTCTCAATTCTCACATATCGAACTGAGAATGTAGTTAAAGAAGGATAAGGCCTTTTCCACTTGTACTCAATGGATATCGGTGCTAGAAAAGATTGTTAATAGAGAAGGTGTGATGTGTAAAAGAAGAAGGAAGAATAAAATGAAAAAGGAGAAAATTGGTGAAAACTCACCATTACTAAAATTTATTCTTTTAAGATCTGAATTCAAGTAATGAACTTTTTGTAGGTGAAATTTTGCAAATGATCCATACTTTTATATATAAAAGCATATCAAATCTTTGTTACCAATATAATTTTTAAACAGAAAGTTTTTACCTATTCTTCATGGAAAAAGTGAGGTGTAATTTAATTGAGAAGAATTAAAGAAGCTAAAATAATTTAGTCCACTATGCGTGAGAGCAACGCGGTTCAGATCTCGCGTGTGCTACGATACGATCACAAATAAGAATTTTCTACAAGCGCACTTTAGCACAGCCGCCTTTGATTTGGTAATTTCATCGCCGGCGGCATCAAAGCCTTAACAAGACAGAGAGACAAACTAGACATTCACATTACCATCTTCCGGCGCCGGCATCAGCCGGTTTCAGACAACACCTTAATTCTCAGAACTTACGATTTCTTACTTCTTTTAAATCACAATTATAAACTTCACGACATTGCTTAATTCCAACAGTTTAATTACCTGGGATACGGAGATCCTTTGATGGGCTTCTGGCCGTACTTTCTCCAAGCCCAAGAATCGGACGGAGGATACGTCTCGCCTTTGCTCTTAGATCCCTCCACGTCACCGATCGGTACCACCACCACCTTCTTCTTTATCCCCTTCCTACATACAAAACACATAACTGTAAATTAGTTATATGTATGTGTATATGCATATACAACTTCGTAACTAACAAAACGGAAACAAGTAAAAAAAAGAGAGAGGGAATTAAAACATATCTAGATGACCTTTTCTTGGGAGACGGTGCTGCGGTATAGATATCATCACCAGACGACGGTGAGTCCTGTCCCGTCTCCGGTAAAGTTTCGTAATCTTCAGGGGGATCGAATCTGTGGGCCATGATGGAAGAACTTGAAGGGTTTTTGGAGTGAATCTAAGTGGTGACCGATTGTGTTTTGTTAGGGTTGTGTATGTGTGTATATATGGAATTGATCAGAGGGTGGTGGAAGCTAAAGGGGAGATAATATGGGTTGGTGGGGTTGCCGGAGAAGGAAGAATACGGTGGCGGGAGAGAAGGTAGAGAGTGAGAGAGAAGAGGAAGAAGGAGAAAGGGGATGGCAAATGACAAGAGCCGCCATATATGATGACAGATAGGCAAAGGGTTGAGAGTGTTGTTTAATGTGGACGTGCTAGGCAATACCTAATTAATAAACTAATATATATGGATGAGGGTAATTCATATGATAGAGGTAGGGTTTATCATATATATATATATATATATATATATATATATATATATATATATATATATATATATATATATATATTCATTTGATTGGTTGGAATTTCTATGATAAATGAGAATATATATAACAAACTAGGGTTAGTAGAAATGGGAGAAAAAATTATACCTAACATGTCCTATAATTCTTAAGATTCATTATTTCATGAAATAAACCGTGTCAATATATATATCTCTGCTCATTCTTACCTATAATATATATACATGATAAATCTCTGTATTTGTATACCAGTACGTATATACGGAATAAATCTTTGAAAGATTCTCAATTAATAATTAAAAGCCATAAGAAATGTAATTCAATGTATTTATTGAGTTTCATGCAATTAATGCATGAGAAGCACTGTTTGGCTTAAATTGTGACTGTGTTTTGATGGATAAGATATTTTCTCTTAAAGATACAATTAGCTAGAGGTCAATTCGTAGATCCGAGTCAAACTCACCAGTTCAATCGGTTAGGTTTGAAACTAGTCACGTATTTGATTTGCGAGTATTTGGTTTAGTTTTTGGAAAGTGAGTTTATGGTGTATAAGATAAAAATGTGACATGAGTTTTGGTCTTATTTGGAAGGCATCTTATTAAATTTTTTATATAAATGTTTAATTTTATTTATCATTATTTTGATGACTTTATTCTCATGGTTATAATTATTGTTGTCAAATTCGAGAGTTGACTCTTCGAGTTTACTGTTTTCACATTTATATCTTAATAAATCGAGTTGAGTCGCTAGTAAACTCATGTCAGTTGTAAACTCCGTTAAATTCACAAGTTAATACATTAAATTTACAATTTTTACGTTTCTAACTTATAAAAACATTGTTAACTTTTTCTATTAGGATTTCAACGACTTTATATATGAATTTTATAGAAATTTTTTTGAAGTTATGAACGGCAATAGATTTAATTTCAATTATTTGGATTCAAAATAGATTTCAATTAAATTATTGTCATTTTTTATATTTTAATTGTTTAATTATACATTATTAATACATATTTTATGATAAAAGTAAACTTTTACGGATTTACGATTTGAGTTTATGATACGAGTTTAGGTCACTATCACGAGTTTGATAACCTTATAATGTATAAGTATATGATAAGGATAAAATTAAAAGTTATTAAATTTTATGACAGAATTAATAATGTTTAGGGGCTTTCAACAATATAATAGAAGTAACTTATGGGATTTAAGCAACGTATGCATGACGCACACTTTTGTTCATTTGGTTATAAAATTCATCTCTCATTAATTAAGGTTCCATAATGGGACAAATACCTAAGCTAAGCCATTTATTAACGAATCAAATTAATTCATAAACTATTGACCCTCGAAATTATCAATTTATCTTAATCAAATCGAAGAGATAAGGATGACATATACGTAAGGTTGTCAAACTCACGAGTCTAAGCAAACTCGTGACAATGACATAAACTCATATCGTAAACTCGAATCGATAAACTCATAAGAGTTTACTTTTATTATTAAATATGTATTAACAGTGTATAATTAAATAATTTAAATATAAAAATGACAATAATTTGATTTAAATAAATTTTAAATCCAAATAATTGAAATTAAATATATCAACATTCATAATTTATTATATTTAATAAAGAAATTTCTATAAAATTCATATATAAAGCCGTTGAGGATGACAAAATTGAAAAAAAGTAACACAATTTTGTAAGCTACAAACGTAAAAACGGTAAATTCGGTGAGTAAACTCGTGAGTTTATCTGAGTTTACAACTAACATGATTTTACTAGAGACTTAACTCGATTTAGTAAGGTAGGAACGTAAAAACGGTAAACTCGGAGAGTCAACTCGCGAGTTTGACAACAATGCATATACGCAATGTTGTACTTATTTCATAATCAAATAGGAACATGGATAAATACCATTTTTATCATGGGATTTTAGCCTAAAGAGCACTAATCACTTGAAAGGTTTTTTTGGATCAAAATTGCCTCAGAAGTTTAATAACATAGCAATCTTGACCTTCCGTTAACCTTGATTATTAAATTGTTGCTCCAATTTATAAATTTTTAGGGGCACAATTGCTCCTAAGAAAAACTTCTAGGGCAAAATTGCTCTGTTTTGTTAAGTTTCGAGGCAAAAATGAGACCAAAAAATTTTTCAGGCGACCAATACTCCTTAAACTAAACTTCATTGACAAAAATGGTATTTGTCCCCATCAAATAAAAAGCTCTCAAAACCAACAAAAGTTATTATTATTTTTTTGTATTTTACTATTTGAAAAAAAAAATATAATGCATTCTCTTCCATCTTATTTATAAAATTATTTTAAAAATATTTAATTTTTATCATAAGATATAAAAGGAAATATTTATTAAAAATTTCAATATTGTTCCTCCTAATACTTGTCACTCTTTTTCTTTTTTCCATTCGACCTTTTTACTTATTAACCCCTTTTTTAAATATGGATGAAGTTAAAAAAAAAAAATTATAGTGAGATTCTTTTGGGACCATGTTTTTATAGTGAGATAGAATCAATAAGTTAACAACTTTTCTTTAAATAGGATGAACATATTAAAAATACCTTATAGAAAAAAGTTGCAGTGGGAGTAATATAATATAATTAATTCATAATCTCAGATTAAAAGTTATAAATTTTCTTGCTCTGGTTCCATCGCTTTGATAATCTACTGGCCTGAACTTTAATCAATCAAGTAAACATCTAGTCCCAATCTTATCTTGTTTTTGCCAACTCGTTACTCATTATATATATATATATATATATATATATATATATATATATATATATATATATATATATATATATATATCGTAACATTATTTTTTTATTTGTCATTCACCGGATTATGATAATGAATGAATAATTCATATTTCAAATATTGTTATGTCTGACAGGAATATTAATATATTATTATAGGATTTTAATTTGGAACCCTGTACGTGATTGCGATTAAAATAGTGATATGATTAAGCAAGCGAGCATTATTTGTTCTTTAGTTAGAAGAAGGGTGGGTGAGATATTAATTAATTAATGGTTCTTGAAATTCACCTAATGTTGTTTGGATCTTGAAGCAGACCTATGAAAGTGATGAATAGAGAAATTACAAGGAAATTTAATTTTAGAAATATATTTAATTAATCGATAGCGTGCTTTTGTATTTTTTCTATTACATTATTCTTCTCGATACTTACATGTAAGTAATATATAACAATTGGATAATGATGTCAACAAGCCTTAAGGAATATATAAGTTTCGGTTTTTTGTGAATTTTTTTTTTGACAAAACATATTTTTGTACATTTTTTTTAAATTAAGTATATATATTTTTATAACTCAATATTGGCATGATTATTTTTTCTCTTGAAAATATATTTAAATTTTTACAAATTCATTTTCCCATAAATACTTATAATTGATCATTATAAAATTGAAAATTTAAATTTTTTTGCCATCAATTTTAAGTTTAGTTTTGTTAGATAGACTACTTTTCTGATTAACACAAAACACATAAATGTTGGGTTATAAAGATAATACACATTTAATAATAACACCAAAAAAAAACCTTGGATTATCTACGGAATTACCGTTGGAAATTACCCACGGAATTCCGTGGGTAATAATTACTTAGGATAACTGAAATTACCTACGGAATTCCATGGATAATTTCTGACAGAATTCCATGGGTAATCCGAGGTTTTTTTATATTGAATATTGATGAAATTCAATACATAGTTCAACTAAATTATAAACTAAAATATATTTTTTTGACGAAAATAATTTATTTATATCTAATTAAAATAATTTGTAACCATATCTAATCCTTAAAAAATATAAGTAGATTTAAGAAACTTAAAAGGCGGCAGTCAAAGTTCCACACATTGATTTATTGGGATTTTTTATTTGAAGATCCAAAGAAATCAATAATATTCACTTTATCACTGATTAATGGATAGCAAATTAGTATTAAAATATATAATGTTTGTCACAAACCTTGGGGACTAATAAGAAACATCAATTAAACTACACTAAAAATGTCTAGAAATTACAGAGAAAAGCTGCGAATACACAGAAACGATGTCAGATTGAAATTGAGTTAACAATTAACAAACTAAAATTAAGTTACGTTACTCTTATTATAATGTAACATGTATTTTCATCCAAATTGAGAATCTCTCCTCAATTCTCAATTCAGAGAAACAAGACTCTAACTATTTTTGCAACATATCCACGTACTTGTACCAAAATGTTTTTTAAAAAATTAATAGAGTAAATACCCTTTCTAGTCCCTGACAAAAAATACGGACCCCATTTTAGTCACTGACAAAAAAGCTAACTCTTATTTGTCCTTTTTATGGGACTAAAAAGGACCTTTTGGACTTTTGTGAGGGATCAAAATGTTCACCAATCGACCCTTATTCGTCCTTTTTATGGACTAAAAATGGCTTTTTTTTTTTTGTCAGGGACCAAAATGAGGTCCGTGTTTTTTGTCAGAGACCAGAAAGGGTATTTACTCAAATCAATAAACTTAAGAGATGTTGGTTTGATTTATGGGTTAAAGTGCATAAAACATCCTAAAAAAAATTTCTTGGTGTATTCAGCGTCCTAAAATATTTTGTGGGGTACAACACAGAGAAATATTTTTTCTTGGGCGTCCATCTCCCTAAGGTATGATTGTTTGCAATTTTGTACTTAGCAATTTAGATAATTTGGGGTATTGGATATACTTAAAAAAAATACTTTAAAAAGTACTAGTCTACTGAATGCACCTTAACCCTTGATTTATTAAGCAATGATTCATGAATATTTCAAGTTATATCAAAAAATATAATTTTAAGCATCCAAGAGATAGGGTAATTGGTGAAAATTCTTTTGTTGTCATAACTTACACACTTATTATATTTTTTTTAATTGAGCTTTCAAACTCACAACTTCATGTTCAAAAGTGTCCAAAGAGATGATGTGCTTAATTTTAGATGGACTACAAGGCACTGACAAATGCTGAAAATTCTATGGTTTGAAAAATAAAGGGTCAAAGGAATCTCTTGAGAAGCAGCCCTAATAAGTTTTTTTTTTAAAAAAATTTATTGGGACCAACTGAAGCAGCCTAAGTTAAAATTAACATGAAGAGTGGGACCAGAGACAGATTAATTTTATTATTTTAATTAACACCAATCAATATAAAACATAAGATATACAATAATTAAGGAGCATTATTCATAAAATCAAATAATATGGTTTCATTTTTCAAACTTCATGTAAAACACGTACGAGAAAGTGGACTTTTTAATTAATTATAACATTTATAATGAATTATGCTCACAAACTGTGACAACAATTTATTTCTAATTCTATAAGTTGATCTCAGACATATTTAATTTTTCTTTCTATGCCGACACTTTTGGCCAGCATATTTTAATAATGACCTGAATATCTTTAATTAACTGCATCACAGAAATCATCAATGGCGGCAGCCGAACAAATTCTGGAGCTATTCGAATCGTATTGGTTCGAGACCACAGTTCTGAGAGATAAATCACCTTCATCTTCAATCCAAAACACTTTTCCTCAACGACGACAACGAGTAGCTGATAATACGTCTTTCATCATTGACCAAACCATGGCCACCACCAACGTTTCTTTCCGGGAAGGAGGTAACAGAAAAACAGTCAGGGAACAACCGGGTCATAAGGTCCGAGCCAGATTAGAGCTTGAGGTTAAGGAGCTAAAAGGGTTTGTGGATCTATAGGGTTGGTGTTCTCCGAGCTAGGAAGACAAGGGTTACGTTGTTCGAGGTTGGTGTCTCTGATTCATGGGTTGCAGAAGATGGGAAGAAGAAGAAGATGAAAGGGTGGTTTGTAGGCCTTATTTGTCAGAGGCATATGGGTTGTTTCAGAGGAAAGGAAAATAATAAGGAAGAAGAAAGAGATTAATCCATTAATATTGTTTAGTAGAACTAATAATGAGATTGACATGAAATAAAATCTTAGATTTTGGGCTCACTCAGTTGCCTCCAATGTCATTTCACTCTCTTCATCATGGTAACTCAAAGTAAGCTTGCTTTGTGTTTCCTTAAAGAAGTTAGAAGACGCAAATCAGGAAACAACACATGGTCTCTTGTTACTTGATGATCGACTACTTAGGGTTGTTTGTTCTGCCTTCTTAATATAAAATGTAGTTTATAGTGTAAAATTTGCATTACAAACTAGATTTTATATTAAAGATTTTTTTCCCAAGATTTTATATTAAAGATTGAAGTTAGTATTATGTTATTTTATTTAATTCGTAAGATTTATTATTATTGTTGGCAGGCTCCAGGCAGATAGAGAAAAAAAAAATACAATTTTTTTGAAGTTTTTCTTCCAAAATAAATGTTTTTTTTTTTGTTTACGAAATTTTAATAAATACAAAAAATTAAATCTTAAAACATAAAGATATATCCGGAAATTTAATTTAATTTTTATTTTTTTATTTAAATTATATTTAAAAGGTATATTTTTATCTTAAATCTACAGTAAAATCAAATTTAATTTATTACAACAAATAGATTTCTTAACAGATCGTGAAATATCGATTCATCCTAATATTTCTTAACAGATAAATTTTTATCAATCAATTGTTTTAAAAAAAGATTCATACACCCCTCACCTAATCCAATTAGGACTAAAATGGCTATATATCCAGAAATTTAAATAAATGAATTTAAATCTTAAGAATATATAAAGATATATCCTTTAATTTATTTTGATTTGGATTTTTAATTTAAATTTAAATTGAAAATAATGAGAAAAGTATATCTTAAATTTACAGTAAAATGAAAGTTGATTTATTACAACAGTTATATTTCTTAACAAATCGTGATATATTGATCTAATTCATCCTCGTATTTCTTAACAAATAAAACAATTCATGCATCCCTCCCCTAATCCAATTAGGACTAGAACGGCTCTCTCTCTCTCTCTCTCTCTCTACTGGTTAAACATCAAAAGGCGTTGTGAATTAGGATCTTGATTATGATTCTGAAGCTTCTTTTACTTCTCTTGTATTCGGATTTTTGCCGCTGATTTCTTCACTATGGGAGGAGCTGGAGCCATAGTTGCTAGCAAGGTTGTTAAACTCATGAATCTAAGCAAATCCGTGACAGTGATATAAACTCGTATCGTAAACTCGAATTGGTAAACTTGTAAGAGTTTACTTTTATCATTAAATATGTATTAATAGTGTATAATTAAATAATTTAAATATAAAAATGACAATAATTTGATTTAAATATATTTTAAATCCAAATAATTAAAATTAAATATATCAACATTCATAATTTATTATATTTAATAAATAAATTTCTATAAAATTCATATATAAAGTCGTTGAGGATGAGAAAATTGAAAAAAAATCAACACAATTTTGTAAACTACAAACGTAAAAACGGTAAATTCGGTGTGTAAACTTATGAATTTATCTGAGTTTACAGTTGACACGATTTTACTAGAGACTTAACTCGATTTAGTAAGGTAGGAACGCAAAAACGGTAAACTCGGAGAGTCAACTCTCGAGTTTGACAATAATGGTTGCTAGTAACAAAAATGTCAACTGATGATTCGGTATGGTTTTAAAGCTTGTATTATGGCATCCATGGGAGGTCATTTTATTAGATATGATATTGGAATTTATGGTAACCATCTCTTTCCTTTGCTTCCCCCTATTTTTAGTAGTATATATAACTCATATATATATTATACGTTTTTATAACTTAACTAATTAAGCATTTGGATTTAATTTTTGCACAAGGTGGAGTAACTTCTATGGATTCATTCGGGGTAAATTGTACTATAAAAGTGTTCCTATAATTAGGATCGGAGGTAGTATAAAATTACACGTGAGAAGGCCTATCCCATTTAGGTGAGACATCCAAGTTAATATTTTGTACTCCCTCCGGTCTTAATTATAGGACATATTTAACTGATTTTGGAGAGATTAAAGAGAGGAGTTAAATTAGTTAATTTTATTCATTTTTCTAAAATGTCCTTATATATATGTTTACATATATATACATATATATGTACATATAGCAGATATACATATATATGTACAAACACACACACACACACATATATATATAGACAAATTAATGCTAGTTGATCGATAAATAAATTAAAATCCAACAATTTAAAAGTTTGACTGACTGGAATAGTCTACGCGCACACATACATATATTCATCAAAAACCAAACCTACTTAAACGAATAAAATAGGGGTATTTTAAGAAGAAATTGACAAAAATTAAAATGTTGTCCTATAATTAAGATAAAAACAAACTCTCAAATGTTGTCTTATAATTAGGACTGGGAGAGTACTACTATCTACCTTAAAAACAAGCCAATAGCTACAATTCTTAGGGAGGATGAAAACTATATACACACACACAAAATGATTCATCAATCCTCAAATTCTTTCCCAATATGATATAGCTTCACCCAACAAATTTTCAATTAACACCATCATGATATATAATCTGCGGTTTATTTTCTTTGAAGATACATGCATTTTAATTTGGGATTTAAACTTCTCAGGTTGCATGAGAAAGAAAAAATTCCTACACACACATGAAATGGTGGGACCCACACACATATATATAATGCTATATATATATATATATATATATATATATATATAGGAAAAGGATTTCTCAGATCCTTTGGAGATAGAGTTATCTCCAGTGACCCTAAAACTACGTCGTTTTGAATTAATGAAGGGTGTGTTAGTAATTTTAGGTGAATTAATGAAGGGTGTGTTAGTAATTTTAGGTGAATTAGTGAATGGTGTTTCGGTAAAATTTATATGATTAAAAAATAAACAAAATTACAGAAACACCATTAATTAATCCAAAACGACGTAGTTTTGGGGTCACTGGAGATAACTCTATCTCCAGTGACTGGAGAAATCCTTTACCCATATATATATATATATATGGGTCCCACCATTTCATGTGTGTGTGACATGAGAATACACTTCTCCTACAACACGAGAAGTGTTTTTCCCTTTTAATTTCTAGAGAAAACTTACATTCATTTTCTTTGAAGGTTTTTAAAAACCGATTAATATATTGCAAAAAAGAGGAAAAACGACATTAAATATGTTAGTAATGACTAAATAGTAATATACTTGTGTGTCGGTTGAGGACTAAATTAAATGCTGAGAGATCATGATACTTGATCACAACGGTAATATTAGCTTAATACTATCTCTTGTCTTTAATATAAGACACTTTTTAGAGTGGTTAAGGAAGCTAAATAAGTTAGTTAATCATAACATATGTTAAGTGTTATATTATTTGATTATAAATTAGTTTATAAATAAGAAAAATTAATTTGGTATGAAAATAATAAATATAAATATTGGGTTAAGATGCAAAAATATATATGTGATTTTTTCAAAAGTGCGTCTAACACTAAGTGTTTTTGTGTGCGCAAAAGTGACTATGTGGTTATAAAAATGAAGTAAAAATCACATATTCCGTTACTTTATGTTGTTGGTGGGACCCACAATCACTTCAACAGTATATGTGACTTTTACTCAACTTTAAAAAAAACACTTGGTGTTGAGCGCACTTTTAGAAAAACCACCAACATATATATTTTTGCATCTTAACCCTGTAAATATTTTAATGTAACTTATTTAGCTTAATTAATATCACCAAAAAAGTCAACTAAATCTTATATCAAGGATCAGATATAGTATTTTATTTGAAAGAAGTTAATTATGTATCTCTAAGAATATTTGAAATTGAATAATATTAGTCAAGTTTTTATTACATTATTTTCAAATTTAAAATATGCTACTTGCGTTCACTCAAAAAAAAAAAAAAAGTTCATTGCACAAATAATCTACAAATATTATTATATACTGTATATGACTATCTCTTAAAAAAGAGTGAGTGACCCCACACAAATTTTATAAAGATTAATTATATTTTATTCAATGCAAATTAGTCCGCCGGCCATGTATCTCTCATTAACCCTATAATTGTTCGGCTATTTTCTTAATCAAATCACTTAGCATCTTTAAAGTCACATTTAACTCCATATATGTTACTTGTTTATTAGTAAAACGGGCAAAATTTAATTAAGGGTTAATTTAATCTTTGGTCCCTCAAGTTTACCTTCATTTTGGTTTTTGATCTCTCAAATTTTAAACCATAAGTTTTAGTCCCTCAAATTTTATTTCCTTTAAAACATTGATCCCTATAACTCAATAAAAACTTAGACGACCAAAACCAAAATGAGAGTAAATTTGAGGGGTTAAAAATGATATTAACCCTTTAATAATTTATTAAAGAATACAATAACCAGTAATCACTACTAATATTTCAACTAATGAATCTTCCAAATGTTTAATGTCAATATCAATCACAAAAATCTACCGTCCATTATTGTTTCACAGTGGAAGTGTGTAAAGAAGAGTAAGAGTAGAGGAGGATAACAATCCAGACGCGGCTTTGGTCCGCTACACACTCCCATATGCTGCCCTCCAATATATAAAACGGCGCTGTTTTGCCCAAAACAATGAGCAAGTTCTTTTTTTTTTTTGAAAAAATATTTCAGAACACCAAATGGTATTAAAAAAATACTTCAGGATACTGAAAAAATACTTTATAATCTTGAAAAATTATTTTAGGATTTTTGAAAAAATATTTTTGGGTACTGACTGCCTGGTACTCCCTCTGCTCCTTATTATAAGGACCCAACTAACAAATCTCACAAACCAATAAAAACAGTTAAAGTTAATAAAGTTGCCCTACAATTTAAGTAACTTCCCATATTACCCCTACTAATTGCACTGAACTCTAATATTATATTAATTATTGTTCTCACTCACTTCCCTTATTAATTATGGGAAGACATGGAAACAAATAATTAATGTTCATTGGGAACAAACAAGTGCCTTATAAAAAGGACCAAATAAACTTGTTAGTTGGTGCCTTATAATAATGACCAGAGGGAGTATTAAAAAGATACTCCAGGATACTGAACGATAGGGAAAAACAAATTCATGATCTTGGAAAATTATTTTAGGATCTTGAAAATTTTTCCTGAAGTTTGTTTTTAGTACAGTTAAGTATCATGAAGTATTTTTTTAATACTAATCAGTACCCTAAAATATTTTTTCAAGATCATGACGTATTTTTTCTGTACCAGTCAGTATCATGAAGTAATCTTTTAGTACCATTTAATGCTTTGAGATACATTTAAAAAAAAAAAAAAAACTTGCTCATTATTTTAGGCCGAAACAGCGCCGTTTTATGTATAGGAAGACAACGAATGGGAGTCCTCAGCGAACCAAAGCCGAGTCCTAACAATCCCATGTTTAGTTATTGCAATCTAGTGGCCAAAATTACTGGGCCTACATGTGCTGATAAATAGTGGTTTCTGATATTTAATCACAGGTATTTTTAAAATAAATCTCGGTTAAGTTTCCGAAAAAGAAAAAAAGAGAGAGAGAGAGAACTCAGCTGACTTACTTGATAGAAATAAGTCTCATCTCTACCTCTATTTTTCTTTTACAAATTTTCCAAAACTCTGGGGCATGTTATGAACAAGCCATAAAATCATTAGCCGGTTCTGAATTAATACACAAATAAATTTATAACAAATCACAATAATATACACTATACACTAGTTGTAAATAATATCTCTAATTTTTTAAAATCTTCAGTTAAGTTGGGTAATTTTCCCTCTTTACCCTTTTTTTTTTCCAGCAAAATCAACAAAGTCCAGGTCACGTGCATAAGAAAAGGAAAACAAAAGGTTTCACGTGATTTGGTCTACTAGTCCTATATTAAAATTGCCCTATGTGTTTGCATCTAAAGCAAAGTTTAAATAGCCTTGCCGAATTAGTTGGGAAAAGATAAGAGGAAAGGGAAAGAAGACTTTGATTGTAATTATTTAAATGAAATAAATTCTAAGTGGGATGGACAATGAAGGGATATTCTAGTACCATGATTCAAGATGCTTTAACTAAAATATTTGTAGATAAAACAGACATTAATCAATTCAAATAAATCCGTTTCCCTATCCCAACCTCAAGCCTAGGAGCTAGCTTCTCAAAGCAAACTCGTAAAAGTGACGTAAATTGGAATAATAAACTTATAAGAGTTTAATTTTATTATTAAATAGGTATTAATAGTAAATAATTAAAATATAAAAAATGACAATAATTTGATTTAGATATATTTTAAATCCAAACAATTAAAATTAATCTATAAACATTCATAATTTATCATATTTAATATAGAAATTTTTATAAAATTTATATATAAAGCCGTTGAACATGATCAAATCGAAGAATTTATCACAAGTTTAAGGATAAGTTAATATAGTTTTGTATGCTAGAAACGTAAATGGTAAACATGACATAAACTCATGAGTTTAACCAAATTTACAACGGTCACGAGGCTACCAGTGACTTGACTTAATTTTGTAAGCTAGAAATGTAAAACCAGTAAACTTGCGAATTTGACAACAATGTCATTCACCGTCACATGATGCTATTTATAACTAAATAATCAGCATTAAACGTATGATATTTCAACTAAACTGGTCTTTATTCAGCCTTCAAACTCAATTTTTCTGTTAAAAAGAAAGTGTTGAACCTACATTCAATATCTTTATTTTTAGGGAAAATCCCTTTAAGGTCCCAAAGGACCAAGAAAATGTCAAAAAAATCACACAGAAAGTTTTTGACATTTTATGTCAAAAAGGTCCAAAAGAATTGTTAAAAATAAAAAATGAAGTTGTTAATTACCTAATGAAGAAGTTGTCAATAAGATTTTTTTTACATCACAATTTTTTATGGGACTTTCTTAACATTTTCTTAGTCTCTTGGAACTTTAAAAAAGATTTTCCCTTATTTTTATGCATACATTCTAATGGGAGGAGTCATGCATAACACCATCCTCTGAAATTGCACTACAAACTAGATTTTATATTAAGGATCGGAGGTCGGAATTAAGCTCTTCAAGTCCAGTTCATATGACCCATACCAGTTGCCATTATACACAAGCATGCATCTTGAAAAGAGAATTATATAGACACACACATATCACAAAAGACTATACATGAGACCCGACCTCTCTTTTAGGCTGAACACCCCCCCCCCCTCAAAACAACCCCAACAACGAATTTTCACTGTTCAAATACATTCTATACAATTATTTTTGTAATTGTAGAATATTCAAATTGATCCCTTGTACAGTCAACTAGCGACGAGGGTCAACAAAAGTGTACCAAAGGGGATTAAGTGAGTCTAATCGTTTAACACTCACTTTAATGTATTTTCATCGTTTTCTTAAGCAATAAATGCAAGTAAGAAGATATCTTGTCTTTTCATCCTCAGTAATGGTTTGGGTTTGCTTAAGGAATAGATGATTGGCAGCTTCGAAGTTTACAAGATTTCTCCATTTTTTTAATTCTGTATTAATATAATTTATCACACTTATCAGAGTCATATATTTACCTCAAGAGTTGCTTGCATATACAATTAGGGCTTAGCTAATGAGAAATAGACTTCATGAGATTTGATGACAGCCTAATGGATGAATTAATTACAATGGATTAAATGAGATCATACAGAAGTTTTAGAGAAAAATACTTGTCAGTTGTCCTTGCCAGAGGCTGCCTCTGGAAGTTTGAATGTCGGAGGCTTGTCAACGCCCCTCCTTGAGTACTCCCTCCATCTTCGTGCCGCCGCGGCTGCTCTCTTTTCTCTCTCTTTCACTTCCTCCTCTGCAAGAAATTATCATTTTGAAGATAAGCAGCAAAAACATTGATACTCATGTTAAGGTAAATGATCAAGCACTTGGACCACATAAAGACATAATATGTTTAGTGCTTGTTAGCTACTGAGCATTTTGAAAACATTATCAATCCCCAACAATAATGAAATAATAATACAAAGTTATAAAATCCTCGTACCTGAATTTTTGTAGCCTTTTGCTTTGCCCCAAAGGTTGTCCCAGTAAGAATTTGTCTCGGCAGAACCATTCTGCTTCATCATTCTCCTTTTTGCTTGTTCCTGGGACCCACACATTGCTGTTTAGTAATAATAGCAAATATGGGGAACTTTGAAAACTAATTCTCAAGTAACTCTGAAAATATTGCATCATCAGAACTGCAGCGCTATCCGTTCCTCTTGAAAGAATAATATACTTAACTGCTCTGGAAATGCACATTATTCACCGTTTTTATCAAAGCCTATAAAAATATATTCAAATATATCACATGCTAAATCACTAAATAACCTATATGCACTCGAGTTTAAAGAACCAGTAAGTTAAGGGTACTGAATAATTGTGGTGCAATTCGAGGTAAACACATTGGGAACTTACAATATATAAGAGGAAGCTGAATTATATAGGCAATTCTTCGTATATTTATGTGAAATTGAAGCTGAATTAGATTCTAGAGGACTTCTTACCAAGACTTTTGTCTGCCTCTTTTCCCATCTGGAGCTTGCCTGAAATTAGAAAGTATGGCTCGTTACAGGAATGCATTGCTGAAGTACTCCAGCATATAGCACAATAGGTTAAAAAATAAAAATAGAAATATTGATGGATTTTCTCATACAATGAGCTTGAAACATCAGAAACATAAACTCTATATGATGAAAGCATAAAAATGATACTAGCAGTTTGAATGTCCAGAAAACTTGTCTCTCTCATTCATGTCACGATAACCTTTGAAAAATTCATCCAGGAGTCCAGATAAACAAGGATCAAGATTATAGGTTTTTCAACCAGATAAAATAAAATGCATAATTATGGAGACAGGAAAGTCATTCGAGATTGGGAAAACCATGTCAACCTTCAAAATGTCCACCAAATGTCGATGGAAAGTTAGAAGAAAGTCTACAAGGATTTAGAAGTGGATGAACCAAAGCCAATGCAGTATCTTACCATTCTAAAAACATCCATTGATGATGATCCCATTCCTGAAAGCATCAAGGCGACCTGTTCATAACTAATAGAGTCAGTAAATATAGTGTAGAATAAAAAACCTTATTTAGATAGAGTGTATTTACGTGTTCAGATCCCATTCTTTAATAAGAATAGGACATATTGTGTTAATAAATAAAATTAGCTATTACATTTTAGCTGATTGAAGAAACCCACTTCTCATATCCTTATGGCAACTATATTTCTGCTCAAATTGCTAATTGATATTTTTAAACTTCTATGCTGTCTGGTTTTCCTTCTTCTAGTTAGAATGATGCTTCTAATTTGGAGAGTTAGATATTAATGGTCTAAAAATAAGGCTAAATACTTCAAATTTACGTTCCTTTAAGAAGGTTAACATACAATCTACTCTTTTGGTAAAGGCTATCTGTAACGAATGAAGAAGTGGGCCTGAATATAGAAGCTCCCATAGCGACATCATCAGATAATGGACAAAGGCCCATTAGGAGAAGCAGGCGAATAAAGAAAAAGACCTGGAAGCTAAGAGAATTAGAGGTCTAGAGGCTATAAATAAGACAAAAATAGCTAGAGGGAGGTGTGGAATTAATTGTGGAAACTTTCTTATCCTCTGTGGTCCCCTCTTTTCTTTTCTGTTTCTAATTCTGTTATATCGTCACTGTCCTTAGTTTTATACTTGTCTGTAAATGCAAAGTTGCAGAGAGTTACAGTATAGCTGAAATATAGAGATATACTCTGCCATTTGAATTAATAGAAGTTTTATCTTCTATCTTTACCATTTGATTAAAAATACATAACACTATCCTACATATATCAGTTGCCAACAAAGAGAGGGAACGGAATCTTTAAGTCAAGGAGCTGAAGACATAATCATAAGATGATGGGGAATGTTCAACAAACTGGAATAAAAAGACTTTCTGATCAAGGTCTTACATTGACTCTTTCTACCCGTCTCATTTCATCTTCGAGTAATGATAGTTGTGCCGCAGATGTCCAATGAATGCAGTCAACAGGGCTGATATACACAAACATTTTGTAAGATTGATTTTTGACAACCATTGCGAGTCACTTCAAAAGCAATCCAATTTTGGTAGCTTAAGTTCTAAAACTTACATATCAAACAGCAGCAACAAGATAAACTTCAGTAACAAGATAATTTCTACATTGACCTATGATAATTGAACAAGTGTAGGATTGGCTAGGGATTGCTGGACCCTGCTATCTATGCATTTTATCATATTTCAACGATTATATAATTTATCAGTTCCAGGATATTTGATGTCTTGTCACCTTAGACCTCACAAAAAGGCTCAAACTGTGGGAAGCCTCAGGCTTGACATAATTATTAGATTTGTTCGTCTCAACTAGAACATATAAAGAAAAGAAACATAACCATCGTACAGACAGAATTATGAGCTTATTCAGATGGATTTTGGGCTTGGGAGTTTGAACCAACGTCAGTTAAGCTTACCCCAATCAGATTGTTTATTACTTATATGCAGTTTAAATCAGGTAAATAACTGAGAATCATGAATAGTAAAGCTCAATTCATCATCTTAGTAATTCTGTGACACTACAATAACTAATGAGTTAGGACTATTTCAACATGACACCTGAATGCAACCGGCTGTTGACTAAGATGATTTTCATCTAAATCATACAATAGTCAAACTGGAGGAAAGGCAATAAAGAGCCTTCGTGAAATAATACTAATAATTTGGAGACAGTAAATTTTTGGAACCCATCCCTTTCTGTATAATTATTCATCATTAATCAGAAAATACATTTTCACCTTACGAAGCAGAGAAACTAAGATCAGAATCAGAAATGCAACTGGAATACAGACCAGCAGTTAAAGTAAAATTTAAATTTATTTTTCAAAGCAAAACCTGGCGACAATGAATATTTAGCCAACAGTTGAAGCAGGTTTTAACTGATATTTCAGTATACTATATCAATTAAAATTATGAAAAATATGCATAAGAAATTTATGACATCTTAGAGCAAGCACAACTGTCCATAAACTTACCAACTATCAATTGCTTGTTGAACTAATTCAGTTTTTCCACACTGGCTATTTGCTCTGGCTCTTCCATAGTCTTCCTCTATTGCAAACACATCAGAGGCCACATTGGCGCAATTTTTGCAACCTGTATAGGAATTTTCAGGGTAACTACATGATATGCTTTGTAAGTTGCAACTATTCAAGACTTCAACCCAAACACGAAAAACTTGCTAGATATGCCACACCAATGCCATCAAATAAAGTCAAACAAAGAATGATTATACTAGTAAACTTGCATAATCAAGAGAGTTATTCTTTCAAAGGAAGATAAATGACAGCCAATTTATTTCTTTCAAAGATGTGAAGGAGGGCATTAATATGTTTGTTAGGGGTATTAATAAAAACCAATTAAAAAGCTTTAACAGCTTCAACTTTTGAGAGATGTAGTCCTTGACATGATAACAAAACCTCTATAACCAAGTGGTCAGAATTCTGATACTTAATGTCCTATTCATTTACTTAAAATAAAGTTTCAGAGCAAAGTATGGTAAGTTTCTCCTTAGTCTACGCTTCAAGATAAAAAATAATGAGCTGCTGTGTGAGGGACATTTTTGAGAACTTGATAAAAACCACTGACAGAACTAACATGTTGACAGGTTTGAGTTGAAGTAATTATCAACAAGGTGCTCATAAAATTCTCTTCTGTCTCAAGGAGTAAAGGGAATCTCAGTGTTAACAAGAGTGAGCATTGTGGTCGACATACCTATGCAGCTGAACTCGTCAACGAAAACATGATCTTTTGGACTAGAATCATCCAAGAAAGGATTGATTGAAGTCAAAGAATACCCATGAATTTCATCATAAACCATGCGTTGAACAGGATCACTGAGTACCTGCACTGTAACAGTCAATCTATCTATAAAAAAACACTGAATCAACTTTGAATATGTCTTCTTCAACCTCCAATATAGATTTATTTCAAAATGAACCCACCTCATACACATCATTGATGAACATGCAAAAGTTTGTTGTCTCAGGATCATCGCCACTCAAGTCTGGATGGCAAGCCTTCATACAATTGTAGTAAGCCTTCTTAATCTGCTCCGGTGTCGCATCTGGAAGCTGGTAAATTGCACCCACCAAAAATTACCAAATGATACCTCAGTAAACAAACAGCATATATGTACTCAGTAGTCAGTTCAACAAACTGATCAGTCCTATTTTTGCTACATATTTTGATATTCCACCTACGATGTTTACGAAGAAAAATAGATCATGGATGAAATCAAGATCAAAAGTTCCACTTAAGCATGCATGTTCCTAGAGTCAAGTCCAACGGAGTTTCAAATTTCTTAGTTCTCAAAAGATGATGTCATCGTTAAATTCATACTCCATATTTTCCCCCTCACTCTAGGAGCATAGTATGCTTAATTCAAATGATCGCATATTATACTGTTAGTATCTTAGGAAACAAAAAATTACAACAAACTCCACTAAAAAGTATCACCAAAAAGAAACATAATAAATTGATGATCACAGCTTTTAATTATTTTAACACAAATTTTCCTTGGAGGGAAATCAGAGTTAGGAAGCGGGTGAATTACCAGGCCAAGAACAGCGTAATAGTCATCTGCAATAAAATCAGTGAGAATACTAGAAGCTGAGTCCTCAGCAGCAACCTTAATCCTACCAAAACATCTTCGCTTTGCAGAATCATTCCCAAACTTGCAATGACTGGAAGTCCTAGCGAGAAGTCGCCATGAAGATGGAGAACTAAGATTCAGTAAGGGATTGTGGATTTTGAGAGGCTCAGTGTAAACTGGAGATAGTAAATGAGCCATTTCCGATTGGACTTCGAACAGAAAGAGAGTAAAAGCAATTTCCTCCACGCTGAGAAGAAAGAACGAAGCACAGAGTCAGGGATTTTAAGAAAAAAAGAAAAAAAAAATGGTTAGAGATATTTTTTAAAATTTTAATTTTGCGAATGCTGGGAATTTTTAATTTTGTGAGGAGGAAGAATTTTTGGAAGGGAAAGAAAATTGGAGGGAAATGCTGACATGGCAAATTGGTAGCCATTCATGTTTTGGAATCTGAGAGATGAATCTGGGAGTGGGGACCGCAGAGAACGAGGCAAAGTCCGTTTTAGTTGAAACAGGCACGTGCCGTCACGTGCATGTTTGCTTCTTGGCGCGGGGCGCCTCCATCGTGTTGGATAATTGCTTCAAGCAAGAGGCAACAACAACGCAAGAGCCAAGAGGCAAGAGCTTCTCATCTTTGAGACAGCAACTGGCAAGGTCCAGAGACAGAGGTGGAAATAAAGAAAATAAAACAAAAACAAAAAATACACAAAATAATATTCAATTTATTTATATTTCGGAATGAAGAGGTTAAAACTGAAGTTATTTCTAATTATTGATATTATTAGAATTTTTTTTAAAATGTATATAATTATACTTACATCGTTCAAAATAAATAGAAAAAAATTAATGTATACATGTGTGTGTATATTTTTATTTATTCCCCTTACTATAATAAATTTAATATAAATGTATCATTTTCAACTTCAGATAATATTGATGGGGTGCCAATGATTTTGGCAGCATGTGAGGAAGTTTCAAGAGAAAAGATGGTCATCTTTGCTTTGTTGAAAATACATTTTTTGCTTTTCTTTTTAGTCAAGAAAATGCATATTCCTCGTTGTTACCAGAAGAAGAAGAAGAAGAAATTTCATATTCCTAGAATGCCCTAATAAATAAGCCTCTAATAATTTTAGACGGTGGCTTCATCATTTTACCACCTGTTCTTTTGTTTATTTCATTATTAGTTTTCTCCAAAAAAGACAGTTAGGGATGAAAATAGGCCTGATCAGGCTAGACTTTGAATAAACAAGTTTGAGCCTGGAATGGGGGATGGAAATAGACTAGATTAGGTTAGGCTTTGAATGAACACGTTTGAGCCTGTAATGAGAGTAGAAGGCCTGAGCCTGAATGCAGACTGTTTTTTTAGGCTCAAGCCTGAGTCTTCATAAGGCCTGGTCGATCCTGAAGTTTTTTTAAAGGCCTACTTACAATATAGGCCTTTAAAAAAACCTCATATTGTAGGTCTTGGAGGTCATAAATAGGCTTTGTACATTTTGAGCTTATCAAAACATATATAAATGTGAGCTTTTATTACAATATAAGAATAAAAAATAAAAAATATTATGTTATTTATATGATATAGGTATAATTATATTATCTAATGTGTAAACATGCCAGATCTGAAGGTTTACAGGCTAGATCATAACAAAATAGTTTTGGTCTATTTACATATTTAAGCCTTTAAATAGGCCTTAGCCTGACCTATTTAACAAACAGATCAAGCTAGACCAGGCCCTAAACAAGTCAGGCTGTAGGTCACCTAATAGAGACCTAGCCTATTCCCACGCCTATTTCCTTCATAAAAGGATAATGGTCACATCGTACATGGTTTATCCTTTAATTAATCCTCCCATTTAATTATTTATATTTTATATTTAAAAAAAGACAGTAGGATTTAATCTTGACGGGAGTGCTTTATCAATTTTTTTTTTTTGATCAAGGAGTGCTTTATCAATTGGAAAAGTGCGTATATGGATAACCACACAAAATAATCTCCTTTTTTTTTTTTGGGGAGAAACCAAGATTATCTCTTTCGACAAGGCCAATTTTGGACTCTACAAATTTTTGGTTATTTTATTTCAACATGAGTTGGGTATCTTCTGCGTTATCTGTAGGTAGAGATGAACGTAACTTTGTTTCTTCGATCAAATACAAAAAATAATAAATCCTGAAAAATAGCTAGTAACAATTTGAGGACAAATATATTTATAAAAATTGCAGGCAAGCTTGGAATTTGACTACCTCACTGAAGTACTCATATGAAATTGGCGCACATCAAAACCCTTATACTATGGTATTGTATCGGTTCAACAATATGGAACATTATAGCTATATTCCCTTGAGTTTGTTATGTTCCATCCGGTCTTAAATATATGACAAAGTTTATAGTACAGATTACACTACAAACTTTGTCCTATATTTAGGACCGGAGGTAGTTTATTTAGGGAAAATTTCAAAAAAATACCATTAAAAATGGAAAAAGATAGATTGGTGCTGCGGATTTATCAAATTCTAGGTAGAGCTAAAGTAGGAATCATGGATTTTCAATTATGATCAAATTACCCTGAGTTAAGTTGTGAAGTATAAAAGTGAAGTCGTTAATGTAAAATCTGATGTTGTTAATATAGATACAGATGTTGTTATTGACCCCTAAAAGTTGTGCCCTCAAAATTATCCCTAAGTTTTGGGATATGAAGTTGTGAAATATGAAAAGTAAAGTTGTTAATGAAAAATATGATGTCGTTAATATAAATTATTGACCCTTGGAAACTTGTTCCCTCAAAATTATCCATAGTTTTTGGGATATGAAGTTTTGAAACATAAGAGTAAAGTTGTTAGTGTAAAATTAAAATATGATGTTGTTTATATAGATAATATTGTTATTGACCCTTGAAACTTGTACCCTCAAAATTATCCTTGGTTTTGGAATATGAAGTTGTCAAACATGAAAATAAAGTCGCTAATGTAAAATCTGATGTTGTTTATAGATACAGATATTGTTATTGACCCTTGAAACGTGTACCCCCAAGTCTGCATTTTGGCCATTTGGTCAGAATTGAAAATTTCAGATTTCTACTTTAGTTTTGACTTAGGATTTGATAAATTCACTGCAACCATTTATCTTTTCTCATTTTTAATTGTATTTTTCTTGAATTTTCCCTATTATTTATATTTTAATCCAAATCCTGTTGGGCTTGGGACTTAATAGGCAGAGTAAATATATTCCAAGAATTTTTTTTTGGCCTTCATATTCCAACAATATTTCAATAAACAGACCCAAAAAATATTGTGGATATTTGTAATAAGCATTATGATTTTGTATGAACAGTCACACAAGCATGAGAAATTCGACTGACCAAAGTAAAGTCTAAGGGATATTTCCAAATTTTATAATAAAATCCATAGTATCAAATTTTAACTCGAGCTATTTAAATTAAACAACATAACTAAAATGAGTAAAAGATATATGTATCTAATAACGGCTGGGTACAAGAAAATCATAATCAGAAATGCTTTCATAATAGTTGTTAAAAATATATGTCAAAATTAATATATTAACATAGGACAAGCAATAGGCAAAAAAGAAAAGCAACCAACAAGCTATTAGTACCATGGGAAGGGCAAAGAGAATTGAAATCCTTCATAGCAATTGGAAAACCAGCATCCATGGTAATTCCACATAAACCTTCTTTGGCATCTACGTTCCTCAGCATCCTCATGTACCCTTCTTCACCCCAATCAGTTCCCCACGAGTTCTTCAATATCCAATACTCAGTACCATTATCAGTCACACCATAACCAACCGCTGCAACAATATGATCTAGCACTGTACCACACCCTTCAGTGAAAACACCGCTTGAGTAAAATTGGAAAGAATCAGCATCAATGGTTACAGACACAGGCTGGTTGGCTACAGCTTTCTGTAGAGCTAGCTCACTATTAACTGGTACTTTCTCATAACCCTTAATTTGAGCAACATGGGACGACGCTACCTTGTAGGTGTTACATTTGTCATGAGTTCCCGTGTAGGGGTAGTTTTCCTCAGTGGTAATTCCTCCAATTTTTTTTATGAATTCAAATCCATCTTCCATGTAACCACCCACACAACCTTGGTCCTCACCTTCAAATATGTAGCAATCAACTAGCTCTTGCTCTGAGAGGGACACTAATTTTCCATTTGTTAATTTATGGGCCCCTTCTGTTGCTGCAATAACTCCAAATGCCCAGCAACTTCCTGGTTTCATGTAATTAAACAAAAGTTGACATTATTAAACAGTTTTCTCAATATTTTCCCCACATACTGCTTCTTCTAATCCTTAATATAAGAGTATGGAATGATCCCCCTAAAATAACACTCTGTATGTATAACATTGGGTTAATTATATATTACTGTTAGTTTACCACTCTAATCCTATTTATAAAGCCCAATTAACTAACTCTTATATACCAAGTAGGGTTAGTTAACTCATTAATTATAAGCTTAATTTTTAGTTTTTCCTTACTTATGAATTGTTTTAAGAGTCATCATTAATAAATTCTTTTTGTTTATTGCAATTAATAGAGGCAAAACTATAATAGTCACATTTATAACTCTGAAAGCGGATTTATAACAAAGACAAAAAAATTTCCTCATATAGAACCAGACTAATATAAGTTAGGGGGATTAGTTTGAGGAAAAAAGATAAATATAATAGACAAAATGGGGATGAGATCTTATATTTAATTAGGACCAAATCTAACTTATCAACTAACTCTTATATTAATGAGAGGAGGGAGCATATATATCTTAATGAAACTGAAGCAATGGAACAATTAACACCAGGTACATTCAAGCTTATGTTTAATTTAATAATTGTAATATGTATAAACACGAGAAAATATAAAAGATGAGAATGAATCATGAATATATGTGTGTTTTGTGTCAATGATCTTACCACATTGGCCTTGGTTCTTGACGGGAGTAACAGCTCCTTTATGCCTCCAATCCACAAAAGCAGGAAGAGTAGTGACATTTTCGTACCTAAACGGCGACGGCGTCTCCTCCATCACAGACGAAGACGACGACATGGTCAACCTAGGTGATCCATGAGGCTTCTTCTTCAAGCCATTATGAGTGGCCTTGAACTCTTCATTGGTTTGATCTGCAAACTGGTTGACGCTGAGCTTGTAGGGTTTGGTGCCATTAGAATTGAAGGACTCTATGAACTGAACATTGTTCTTGAATATCTCAAAGCGTTTTTGCTTTTCTGCAACATCATCGTACACTTTACCGTACTTGGCCATCCATTGCTCATGTCTTTCTAATGACGAAGAAGATTCTTGAACCTTCCGTGACACAGCCCCATAACTCCAGAATGTGAGAATGAGCAACAATAATGTTAGAACATAGCCGTTTTGGCCGTTGGAAGCCATACTTGAATATGTGTTGGGCATGGAGTATTATTATAGATAGTAAAGAGAAGCTCTTGATAGCGGATGGGGAGAAGCTCTTGAGTTGGTATGAAAAAGTCACTGAGGGAACAGTTTATGTAGAGTTTTTTTTTTTTCGAGATATAGGGATGATAGTCTCGGTTTTGATATTTGATATAGATATTATATTGGGAAAATCTTAAGAAAATACCACTTAAACTTCAAAATTCTAAATAGGTGATTTCCCAACAAAATGAGTTTTCAATTGTATTACTGTTTTTGTTAATCCGGCCCATTACTGTTATTGTTAATAAGATTTTAAAATTTAAGTGGTATTTTTCTATCATTTTCCCCATTATATTCTATATTAATATTTTCTTATATTATATCTATATTATATTTAATTTGATTAAATTCTAGGGTTAGTTTATATTATATAAGATTATAAGATCAGATTATATAGGGTTAGCCTATCAGTTTAGTAAGGTTTTCCTAAAGGCTTATTTGTACCTCATTTAAGTTATTAAAAAACGATTAATAATAGGGAAAATGATAACAAGGTTTTGGCCGTTGGAAGCCATACTTGAATATGTGTTGGGCATGAAGTATTACTATAGATAGTAAAGAGAAGCTCTTGAGTTGGTATGAAAAAGGCACTGAGAGAACGGTTTATATAGTTGAGGTTTTTTTTTTTTTAATTTTTTTTTTATGAGATATAGGAATGATATATTCGGTGTTGATATTTGATATAGATATTATATTCTAAATTAATATTTTCTTATATTATATTATATCTACATTACATTTAATTTGATTAGAGTCTACGGTTAGCTTATAATTATATAATATTATAAGATCATATTATAGGGTTAGTCTATGAGCTTATTATGGTTTTCCTAAAGGCTTATTTTTGTACCCTCATTTAATTTATTAAAAAAACGATGGTTAATATTGAGAGGCCTTACGTACTTCAATCATTATTCAAATATTTTATTGTGAACTTTGTATATTAAAAAAATGAAAATAAGATTCCCGATTCTGATTTCTGAAAAATATACGTCTGTTATTAAAATAGAAAGAAAATTATCTGTGTGAATTATATATCAATCAATTAATATCGATAAAATAATTAGGGGTTCTCTAAATTACGTATGACACATGGGATTCTATAATTTGGATTTTCTTATATATACAGATTATTCCATTCCCAATTAACCATCCTCTTCTCCTTCTTCTTTAGTCTATATCAAGTATCAACCATCTTAAAAAACATCATATATATCAGAAAAATTAATTCCATAGTCTCACCAGATAATTAATTATAGGGAAAATCCCCCTCAGGGCCCAAGTAACTAGGAATAGAAATAGACCAGGCTTTGGCTAAACAAGCCTGAGCCTATAATGGGGGTAGAAGGCCTGAGCTTGGGCTTGAATCTTCATAAGGCCTGGTCGAGCCTGAAGCCTTTTTAAAGGCTTACTTACAATATAGACCTTTAAAAATGCCTCATATTGCAGGCCTTGGAGACCATAAATAGGCTTTGTATACTTTGAGCCTATCAAAATCTATATAAATATAACTTGAAATTAGAATATAAGAATGAAAAACAATAAATATTCTGTTATTTATATGATATAAATATATTTATATTTATTAAATGTGTAAACAGATCAGGCCTGAAGGCTTACAAGCTAGGCCTTAACAAAATAGGCCTGACCTATTTTCATATTTAGGCCCTTAAATAGGTCTTGATCTGACCTTTTTAATTAACAAGCAGACCAGGCTAGACCAAGCCCTAAATAGGTCAGGTTGTAGGCCGCCTGATAGGGACCTAGTCTATTCCCACCTCTACAAGTAACTAAGATATTGTCAAAAAGGGCTAAAAGAAATCCACATGTCAGAAAAGGCCCAAGACTTTTTTAGGTATTATTTTAGAAACGTTAACAACTATATCAGTACAACATTAACAACTAAATCAGTATACGTTAACAACTATATCATTATAACATTAACAACTAAATTAGTATACATTAACAACTAGGACCTTTTTTTGACATGTCACTTTTATTTGAGCCTTTTTTGATAATATCTTGATTACTTGGGCTCTGAGGTAGATTTTCCCTTAATTATACTATAAACGTAGCCATGTGGATTGGGGTGTGAAAGTATGTACGTATGTGTACGTACGGGGTATCTTTTTCTTTTGAAGGTGTCACATCCTGCATTATTTTGAGACTGAAACCTTTTAATTTATTGCATTATTTAATATTATTACTTCTACGACTAAAAAAATCTATTAATAGGACTTGTTTATGCTTTCTATAACATAGGAACAAACCACAAGTATATGCAGTTTCGCAAGTATTATGATTTTGTTTAAACTGTAAACCATGTCTGTCTTGAAAAATCCATAAATACGACCATGTTGGCTTCTCGCAACTTGATAAACCATGTCTGTCTTGAAAAATCCAATGGAAGAGTAAGCTAGAGATCGAAAGCTTTGTAGTAAAGCCAAGAGAAAATCGTGGAGAAGGGCTAAGATGACAAGGTAGTGCAAAACAAAATAACCACAAGACAAAGTCATCAGATAAACGAAGAAAGAACAAACACACAAACAAACAACGAAAATTATGAGGATAAAAAGGAATAAATTAAAAGCTATAAAATAGGAGAAGTGAGGATTAAGGAATGCTAGGAAGCCAATATGAGGCTCCCCATGAACCAGATAAGAAGTTAACCAGAGAGTCATCAATTTTAATATATTCATCGCACAAACTCTCTTAACATGCATTCGATTGCCTCATTTATTTTAAACATTATTATAAATGACAAAAAAACTCGGTTAATCTGATTAGAGCCCAGGTTGTTTACAAATTTGAGGCTTAAACGCTGAAAAGTCAATTGCACATATATAAGTAAATTCGTAACATTTTCAGTGAGATTTGATGTTTTGAAATTTACTCACTTTGAGGACACTCAAACATTTTTATAACTCAATTGAAATCATTTTGCTATTTTTTACATATATCATATTGCAATCATTACATATCAACACATATATTTGAGGATAAGCAAATTCATAACAAGGTTACATTAATATAGTGAAATTTTTAAGCAGTTGGATAAGAAGAATCCATGGCAATTCCACATAAACCTTCCTTGGCTTTTATGTTTCTCTCCATCCTCACGTACCCTTTTTCACCCCATTCAGTTCCCCATGAGTTCTTCACAATCCAATACTCAGTGCCATCATCAGTCGCACCATAACCGACGGCGGTTACACCATGATCAAGCTGAGTACCACATTCTCCGGTGAAAACACCGCTGGAGTAAAATTGGAAAGAACCATCTCCGGCATCAATGGATACAGAAACAGGCTGGTTGGCCACGGCTTTCTGTAGTGCTAGCTCACTGTTAACTGGAACTTTCTCATAACCCTTAATTTGAACAACATGGGATGCTTCCTTGTTGGTGTTACATTTGCCATCAGTTGCTGTGTAGGGGTAGTTTGCCTCAGTGTTAATTCCTCCATTTTTTATGATGAATTCAAATCCATCTTCCATGTAACCACCCTCACATCCTTGGTCCACACCTTTTGTGTCACAATCAACTAGCTCTTGCTCTGACAAAGACACTAGCTTTCCAGTAGTTAGCTGGTGGATTCCTTCTGTTGCTGCAACAGTTGAAAATGCCCAGCAACTCCCTGGTTTCATTAAACAAGGGTTAACATAGAAAATAGTTTACTTGACATTTCCCATATAAAGATGCATGCTTGGGAACACAAAAATTACGCTTTACGTGATAAAACTATTCTAACATATTTATCTCAGAGAGCATATAATGACCTAAATTAAGTGACATAAACAATCGTTTACTCTCTTTTTTCATATTTATCTCAGAGAGCATATAATGACCTAAATTAAGTGACATAAACAATCGTTTACTCTCTTTTTTCCCATGAACCAATGAAACAAAACAAAAGAGAATTAAGAAAACTGAGGATAAATCATGACTATATGTTCTAGTGTTGTTTATTTAATCTTACCACATTCGCCTTGATTCTTGATGGGAGTAACAGCTCCTTTCTTCCTCCAATCCACAGTAGCAGGAAGAGCAGTGACATTCTCGTACCTAAACAACGATATCTCTGTCCTAGTTGATGATTCATGGGACCTCTTCAAACCATTGCGAATGGCCTTAAACTCTTCATTGGTTTGATCTGCAAACTGGTTGATGCTGAGCTTGTAGGGTTTGATGTCATCAGAATTGAAGGACTCAATGAACTGAACATTGTTCTTGAATATCTCAAACCGTTTTTGCTTCTCTGCAACATCCTTGTACACTTTACCATATTTGGCCATCCATTGCTCATGTCTTTCTAAGAAGGAAGATTCTTGAAGCTTCCGGGACACTGCCCCAGAACTCCAGATTGTGAGAATGAGCAACAGAGTTATAACACAGTGGTTTTGACCGTTGGAAGCCATACTTGATGTGTTTGGTATGAAGTATTATAGATTGTAAAGAGAAGCTCTACTTGAGTTGGTATGCAAAAGGGCAGTGTGTAAATGCATTATATAGAGATGGTATATGTTCTTCATGACGAATATTTTAAGTTAAAAAAATGCAAATAAGATTCTCCATTATGTTTTGATTTTTGAACCATAATGGTATTATAAGTTTAATATTGTTATAGTACATTGTTCTAACACTATCGTAGAACTTTGGAAAGATGTTTGTGACCGTTATTTTAGCATTATATATTTTCTCTTTTGATAAAATAAAAATGAATAAGTAGTTATATTATGGATCAAACACTAGAACTATATTCTTGTCGTGTATTATAGAGAGCATATTTGACCCGGCAAATAAGTTTTGATGACGTTGATTATGAAAACACATCAAATGATTGTTCCATCTAGGGTTCTTAGATCAGGTCAACATTAACTTAGATAAACCATTAATTTGATGTTTATGACTTAATTAATGTCCTGTTTTCATTTGTATGCCTCAATTACAAAACAAAAGTGTTATCCGATCCAAATCACGTACGAACATTGGATCCTATAATTTGGATTTTCTTATAATTTATGCAGCAAATTCCAGCCATTTTCCTTTTTTAATATTTGGGGTCTATCAACCATCTTCTTCATAAACCCGAAAAAACAAATTAAAATATATGAGAAAAATTTAATTTCGTCTCATCTGATCAGATAATGCGTACGTGAAGCTAACGTGGGAAGGTATTTGAAACATATATTGTAGTGTGTTGCAATATTCTTGAAGATTTTTTCTTTTACGCAATGTAAGGAAAAAAAAACACCATAAAAGTGACTTGGTTTATTGTACTCTTCCAGTCTTTGTCTTTAATTAATATAAGACTTAATTGGAGAATTGATTTTGATCTTAAATGTAAGACATATTTTCTATATTTGTCAATATTTTCTTAAGTTACCATTATTATATTAATGCCTCTCAACAATAATACAGTAAGAGATATGAAGGAATTAATGAAGATAATTTAGGGTGTTTTAGAAAAAAAAAAAAACATGTTATATTAACCAACTTCCTTAATAGAATCAAATAAATCTTATATTAAGGAGTAAAGTACTTCACCGTCACATAACATAGAGACAAAAGCCAATTGTGAAGTTTTGCAATTATTGTTATAGACTCCCTCCGGTCCTAATTATAGGAGCACATTTTGGAGTTGGTTTTGGTCCTAATTATAAGAGCAAGTTTTAACTTTTGTCAATTTTTTCCTATAATAGTCCTATTTATACTTTTTCAATAATAATTAAAGATAATAATAATTTAATATTTCTGTACAATGTTAAATTTAAGATTGAAATTCGTATTGCCTAATTCAGTTGATAAGAACTAGGATATTTTCGGTCATCCAAAGTCCTTTTTCATAAAAGTGCATTTGCAAATTCATTTCCATAAAAACAATTCAAAGTTACTTTTTTTTTTTATTATAAAAAATTAGTTAAATTAAAATGAAATGACACAAACATAATAAACCCCTGTTTTGTAAAACAGGGACATCAGAGTTCAAGAATAAAGAAATACTCCTCTCTGTTCTTTTCTTATATTCTTCTTACCTTAATTCTTGTTAATACTTTTAAGTAGGGGTATTTTCGGAAAATAATTATAATTAATTAATTTAACTTCTCTCTTTAATCTCTCCAAATTCTGGTAAATAGCTCATATAATTAGGACCGGAGGGAGTATGATTTTGTTGGAACTTGTAAGATAAATACCGCAATGTTGGTTTCTTGCAACTTGATATTTATATATAGAATCATGTCTTGAACTGCTTCTTTCATTTGTTTAACCGGAGGTTACGTGCTCATATGAATCATATATATGAGTTCCTTACTCATTTGAGTAAAAGACGAGTGGGATACACACAAGTTGATTTAAATTAATTAAACAGATTTAATTTAGAGGGAAGGTGAAGATGCAGAATTTTAGTTTAAAATAATGATATTTTAAGCAATATTTTACCAATGGTAATGAATGAATATTTTCCAAATTGTGCAGGGACTTGGTGTTAATTAATTGCAAAAGTTGAAAATATCACTTAAGGACTTTTATCAATCTGAAATTTGCTAGTGATGGACAGATCGAGAGACTTTCTCTTCTAAAAAAATCCTCTTTACCCGTCATCAATAAAACTCGATGAAATTAAACTCTATAAATTAACCTCCTCGCTGATAAAAACAAGGTGTTATATTGCTATATTGTATTTTATATTGCCTTTCAACAAGGTTAATAAAACTTGTATGCATATATGTTCAGGTCAGTGGCCGACCCAGGGGGCTAGGGTGGGCCCCCGCCCCCCAAAATTTAAAGAAAAAAAAAAAATCTTTACGCATAAAACATACCGCTGCCCCTCAATTTCGTTATCTGTTGTGTGTTTCATGGGATCTCTTGACTTGATTGCTCATCTGTTCTTTTGTCTTTGAACCATGTGAAATCATTACAATTAAGTTACTTCAAAAGTTATTTACAATTTTTACATCTTTAGTTACATCTCTTAACTCCTTCCTGGATATTTATGTGCAGATGAAAGATTGAATGACATCGTTGGAAGTGCCTACTATGTTGCGCCTGAGGTCCTTCACAGATCCTATAGTCTGGAAGGAGCCTATATCTTGTTATTATGTGGAAGTCGACCTTTCTGGGTTCGAACAAAATCCGGAATATATATTTGGTGCAGTGCTCAGAGCTGATCCAAATTTTGATGATCTTCATTGGCCTACTGTATCTGCAAAGGCCAAGGACTTCATAAAAAGACTGTTGAACAAGGACTACAGGAAAAGAATGACTTCTGTCCAGGCTCTAAGTTTGTTTTCATATCTGTTTACCCATGAGCTGTGGAGGGTTTTAATTAAATGTGACAATGCTGGCCTTTATGATGGTGATATTCTTGGTGACCCATAATGATAAGCATGTCTACAAAATTTATTAAAAATTAAATAAAATAAGGCAACTTGTTGATTGGGGATTGTCACCCTCTGGCTTCCTACTAATTTGGATCCTTTAGAGTGTGAAGCCCATAATGTGCTTCCTTAGTTAGAGAGAAATGAAGAGAAAAAATAAGTGGGAGGAAAGACAAAAAGTAGGCCTCATATATTCAATCTATGCTACCCTTTTGTGCTATAATTGATTAAAATTAAAATTGTAAGAATAAATAGTAGGTTCAATGATAATCCTCTGGCTTCCTACTAATTTGGATCCTTTAGAGTGTGAAGCCCATAATGTGCTTCCTTAGTTAGAGAGAAATGAAGAGAAAAAAGAAGTGGGAGGAAAGACAAAAAGTAGGCCTCATATATTCAATCTATGCTACCCTTTTGTGCTATAATTGATTAAAATTAAAATTGTAAGAATAAATAGTAGGTTCAATGATAATCCTATATTATATTGTATAATAAGACTGTATTATATTTCAAGTACTTTTATGTATGATATAATATTTTTATTTTCACCCTGTCATTAAAATTCTTAAGTCCGCCTTTGGTTTAAGTTCTTATGCATAGGACCCACTTTAATTTTCTCATGAGGCAAACTATCTCAGAAAATTCCTATTATTTATACAAACTTCACCTTTAATTTCTTCCATTCTCATGAACCTAAGATACTCATTATTTTCATTCTAAGGTTTATATTTTGAAGTGTTTAATATGATAAAGTGAAACTGAAACTGAGAAAAAGAAAGATTGAGAGAAAAATATATTCTTATTAATTATCTTTACTATGTTCAGTAGGCCTCTTATATAGAGAAGACCAAATAACGAAACTAAACCACTAACTACTTGTTATAACTAAACTACTTGCTATATTGGTTATAGTGACACTGGTTTTTTCCGCTGGACCCACCTAGGTTGCGTGAACTTTCTTCACGGAACAAGTCACGTGAATAAACTTCACGGGACAAGTCCCGTGAATAAACTTCACGCCACTTATGTGGCGTGAAGAAAGTAATCAGACCCACTAAAGTGGGTCTGATTCAATATATTAATATATATATATATATATATATATATATATATATATATATATATATATAATAGTAATAATAATATATAATAATAATAATAATATATAATAATAAAATAATATATAATAATAATAATAATAATAATAATAATAATAATAATAATAATAATAATAATAATAATAATAATAATAATAATAATAATAAGTGGAATAATTTAAAGCTCTACTTCATTTAATTTGAAGTCAAAAGAAAGAAAGCAGGGAGCTGAAATAACTCATTAAGAACGTCTTTTAAAAGATTACACGGTACAATTTGGTTATAACAACAGATCACAATACAGGAGATCTATATATTTGTTATACACCAAATATTTGTATAGCAACAATATTGATTTTGGGATCTGTATCTCTTTTATACAGATTATACAGATCCCAAAATCAATACTGTTGCTATACAAATATTTGGTGTATAACAAATATATAGATCCCCTGTGTTGCGACTTCGGCAAGTGCACCGATCGTTACAAGTAATAAAGTATGTGAGAAAGAGATCGTCCCACGAGGAATAGTACTCCAGCCACTAATTAGTTATTTCAGCTTTAGTTGGATGAAATAGAGTAATAGGGGTGAATTGTAACTAAAAGGTTTTAACTAATTAAATAAAAATAAGAATCAAGAATTTCAAGAATTTCAAGAACGTTTTAGAAAAGATGATTAATAGAGAAAAACACGACTAGGGCATAGAATTCCCTATGTTCCTCTAAGTATTCGAATTAAATCCCTAATTGACTATTATTCCCATAAGCGACGATCAATTCTCTAATATTTAACTAAGTCCCAATTTCTTGATGCTACCTTAGTCGTTATCTTTAAAAATAACCTAATGTCTCAAGTATTATTTAGAAAGATTATGTAAACCGAATTATAAGATCACATAAATTTGTAAGTCTATGTCTAGGTCATGCAATTTTATGATGAATTAAAGGTTAAGTTAAGTGCACCAACATCTCTATTGTCATGCACTAACCTATGGGCAATCTAAAAGGTAATCAGTCTTTTGAGAAGGCTTTAAGTAAATATAACTCATTCAATATGGTAAATAACATTCAATAGAGAATTTCAAATAAATACTCAAATTAACATAGGGTTCATCCTCGCCCTAACTACTAAAAGGAAATTAGCCAAGCATGGGTAGGTTAACAAATTAAGAAAAAGAGATGAAAACCAAAGCGACGTCCTCTTTTTGCTTTTCCTTGCGGCGTCTGGTCTGCGTCTGCGTCTTTTTCCTCTCGGCTTCTCAGCTTTCGTCGTTTGTTCTTTCTCTAATTCTCGCTGCCTCCTTTTTGATGTGTTGCTTCTTTTTAATATATATTGCATCCGTTCTCTATTTGCTATGGGTCCCACGCGTTTTTATCTTTTCCCCAATATCAATTGCCTTTTGATTCCTTGAATATCTCCTTTTTAGATCACATAATATTTCCTGCACAATAAAATAAGATATCAATAGATTTTCTGTTATAATATTCTTTTATTCTAGATTTATTTAAAAGATAGATAAATATATAAGATCTAATTAAATAGGTATATTATTAATAAATTCAATTCAATATATCCCAGAATCTACCCTTATTTAATTATAAAATATATACTTATCACTCTGTATTTTGATCTGTTGTTATAACCAAATTGTACCGTGTAATCTTTTAAAAGGCGTTCTTAATGAGTTATTTCAGCCCCCTGCTTTCTTTCTTTTGACTTCAAATTAAATGAATTAGAGCTTTAAATTATTCAACTTATTATTATTATTATATATTATATATTATTATTAT
Organism: Acacia pycnantha; assembly: GCA_025563575.1. Lineage (NCBI taxonomy): Eukaryota > Viridiplantae > Streptophyta > Magnoliopsida > Fabales > Fabaceae > Acacia > Acacia pycnantha. Next base: position 304,518 of record JAMWYP010000235.1, read on the forward strand.
TATTATTATTATTATTATATATTATTATTACTATTATATATATATATATTATTTTTTTAATATATTGAATCAGACCCACTTTAGTGGGTCTGATTACTTTCTTCACGCCACTTATGTGGCGTGAAGTTTATTCACGTGACTTGTCCCGTGAAGAAAGTTCACGCAACTTAGGTGGGCCCAACAGATAAAACCAGTGCCGTAAAGAAGCTCTACAGAACTTAGCTAATACGTAAAGAATTCTCACGTAATTAATGACGTAAGACTTAGTTTGGGAAATAGTTTAGAAAGAGATTTATTTTGGTAATTATTTTTTTTCAAAAAATTATTTTGATCAAAAACCCATTGGTTATACCATATTGGTTACAACAGAAATATATTAGTTACAATAAATGGACAATATCTAACAAACTAACTATTTAGTTAAGTAACTTGTTCTGTTAGTGCTCTCTGTGATCATTTAATTTCCTCCTTAATTGTCTCTATCATAGGATTCCGTGGGTTTAATGGTTAGCTGTGATCCATTAATTCTATGGTAGGAAAATTGCTTCAATTCTTTTTTTGCTTTGTGAATGCTAAAAGTTTATACATATTCTTCTAAGTCCTTTTTATATAGGGTTAAATAGTAGATTTACCCCTGAAGTTTTCGCTGAGGAGTAATATTATATTACCTTAGACATTTTTCTTGTCTCAATATTACCCCGAAAGTTTCAAAATGTAGCAATGTTGCCCACCATTTCCGTTAAAAAGTGTTGAATTTAGAAGGACAAAACATACTTTATTAAACTCTGTTGATAAAAGTGAGTACATAGGGGCCTTTACATAGGCAAACCTAGGACTAACCCTAGAATCTAATCTTATCTAAATGATTAAGATATATTATCATAAGATATAATATATCCATATCTTTATCCTAATAAATATCAAATAATAATAACATAATGACTAATCTAAGATAATGATTAATCTAAATAATTCCTAATATTCTAACACTCCTCCTCAAGCTGGAGAGTATATGTTGATTATTGACGACTTGCCTCGAAATCCTTCAAACTTTGTTCATGCGCTTCAATCTTCAAAATCTTTAGGCTTGTACTTCTTGAGTCTCGGCCCATTTATTTTTGTGCAGGCTTGTACTCTTCTTTAGTCTCAGAGGTCCCATTTATTTTGTTTGGGCTTGTACTCCTTTTTGAGTCTCAGAGGTCCCACATTTTGTTTGGGCTTGTACTCATTTTTTTTGGAGTCTCAGAGGTCCCATATTGAGTAGCCAAACTTGCCCAGAAGAATCTCGAGTCCCAGATTCACACTGGGGATAGAGTTTGACTTATTCTGCTTCTCAAGTATCATGCGAAGCACCTGGAATTCTTCTTTGCTCAAACGATCATCATACCCAACCGTTAGTTCATTTGGGACAATGTGACTTTGAAAGTTCGAGATTCCACTTGAAGGTTTTCCATGGAGTTTCCAAGATTCTTCTCTAGTATGACCCTTCTTCTTGCGAAGTTGCACTTTTGTTCCCAGTGTGGTCCCTTAAGCGCAAGAGCTGAGCTTTCATTTTGGCTTGGGCCACTTCGGTTCAGAGTTTTACGCTTTCCTCAAAGCGCACGAAGTTAACAACCTCAAAGAGTTGTGGTAGTGGCTTCAACCCCATGATTCTACCCTTTTTTCTTCGAAAGCGTCATTTAGGCCTAAAAGAAAATCGTGTATCCTTCCTTCTTCCACAATTCGTTTGTACAATTGTCCATCTTTGAGGCTTTCCCAAGGGTGAACCTCAAACAAATCCTGTTGTTGCCACAATTTTAGCACAGAATTATAATATTCAGTTACTGTCATGTTACCTTGTCTTAAATAACGGAGTTGTTGTTTTAGGTGGATCAAGGCAGCGGTGTTATCATGTGAGGAGTAAGTTCTCCGAGCAGTATCTCATATATCCTTTCTTTGTGTGAGCGAGTAGATACCCTCACCGATCTCCACGGTCATCGAGTTACACAACCAAGTCATAACTTGGTTATTTTCGATGAACCATGTGTCAAAATTTGGGTCATTAAGGGTTGTCCGAGTCTTTGCCTCATTAATATATTTCTCTTTTCTCTTGCCACGAATATACCTCAGTATACTTTGAGACCATTGGAGATAGTTTTTGCCATTAAATCTATGGTTAATAACCATACTATGATTTTCGAGAAATCGGTATCATCTCGTGGTCTTAAAAGGTCTTGTTTGGTTTGGTGGTTCTGTTTGGGATTGAGAATTTGTATCGAGATATAGAAGCCATGGGTTCTGTTTGGGATTGAGAATTTGTATCGATATAGAAGCCATGGGATAGACTCACTTGGGCTGAAATTTTGAGGTACTTGCATGAGAATAAAGGAGAGAAAACGGATGGATGCTTGATTCTAGTCAGAAACGGTCGCCGGAGAGCTCCAGGTACGGCGGCGCGTGGTCGTCACGCGCTGAGAACTGTGGTGGCGCGTGAACGTCACGCGCTGAGAACTGTGGTGGCGCGTGAACGTCACGCGCTTCTCGGTTGCTCGTCGTTCTTCCGGGATCCGCCGATCGGCAAGCTCCGACGCCGTCTGTGGTGGCGGTGACGTGAAACGCGCCTTCCTCTGCCAAGATTGAAACCCACGTGATTCGGTCCTCTCTCTCTCTTGCTCGCATTTCACTCTGTCTCTCTCTCTCTCTGTGTGTTTCTCGCCGCCACTCAACGACGCTCTTGGAGTTCCTCTGTATCTCCTAAGATGCGGCGTGATTCTGGACGGTCGAAGGTCGGTGAGATGAGGACTCGGTTCGAACAGTCGCTAGAGTTTGTGGGTATAGTGGAGTTTTACTGTAGATCTAAAGTAGATCTAAAAATTAAACACAGCTCGATACCATGTTGAATTTAGAAGGACAAAGCATACTTTATTAAACTCGTTGATAAAAGTGAGTACATAGGGGCCTTTATATAGGCAAACCTAGGACTAACCCTAGAATCTAATCTTATCTAAATGATTAAGATATATTATCATAAGATATAATATATCCATATCTTTATCCTAATAAATATCAAATAATAATAACATAATGACTAATCTAAGATAATGATTAATCTAAATAATTCCTAATATTCTAACAAAAAGTTAACAGTCAATGTCAATTTTTTGATAGTCAATGTTAGTTTTTTAATGGAATAGGGCAACAATGCTAGGTTTTGAAACTTTCGGGGCAATATTGAGACACAAAAAAATTTAGGACAACATTGCACTTGAGTCTATACTTTCGGGGCAGAAGTGCTACTTAACCCTTTTATATATTGATTGATTAGATGCTTAAAATGGTTTGAAATGACAAATATGTAGTTCAGTTTGAGGTTGATAGATTTGTTAACATGCATATTTATGGATTACATACAAAAGTAACAAATTAATATATATAATAAATGAATGGATAATAAGAAAAAAGTATATCTCCCAGTTTAGTATCTGTTTTTATTATTTTTCCCTTTATGTCTAGCAGAGTTATTTAAAGTTTGCAGTTAGCCTTATAGTTAATTTCGAGAGAATATATATTAAAAGTTTAAGACTCAATGCTTTCCTTAAAAAAGTAGAGTTCTTTATGACTCAAGCTACATCAGAAAAATCTCTTTGGGTAATGGATTGACAGATATAATAGTGTGATCCTCACATTTCAATATTGTGAGTGGTAGTTCTCTGTTTGGAATGTGATCAGTTTGGTCATTTATTTCTATGAGGGAGAGCCTTTGATTAAGTGTTTGAGGCATGATCCATCTATCAACTGCCAGTTGTTGTTCAAGAGACATTGACACCGGCTGCTACGTCCTATTTACAAGTCCATTTTATCTAATTCTCACATACCAAGGAGAATTAGTTAACCCAATAAATATATGGACTTATAGATTTTTCAATTTTTCCAAAAATAATTTATTAATTGGTATCTTGAAAGTGGGTAAAATTGTAATACTCTTATTTATTATTTTGAAAGTGGACTTATAATGAGAATCAAATTTTTTTCCCCAAAATTGAACTTAAAAATAGGACTACAAAACTACAAATTTCCATGTTAATCAGTGTTAAGAATAGTATAATTTTATATCGTTATATTGATGATTCTAAGATTAGAATCATTTTTAAAATTAATTTGATTTTGGCTGACCGTTTGGGGAAAAAAGATTTCTCTTAGCTTAAATAACTTTTGTTTTTTTGAAGTAATATGAGATGTCCGGCTTAGTTTTTTTTTTTTTTTTTGGAGAAAAAGAACATGTCATGTGATGAACGTAAAATATACTAATTGAAAAAAATGTTGAACAATCAGATTCGTTTTTCTAAAGGTTTAAATCTTGATTAAAAAATAATAAGTATAAAACAAGTGAAACCTAATGAAGTGCGGGGGCAATTATGATTAGAAAAAGGAATAAAATAAAACTTCACTCCAAAGGATTGGTTTTGTCATTTGACTTGGAGGAGGAATATAATCATTACCAAATATTTAGAGAAGTAAAGCCAATGTTGTACAAAATACCAATGTTTTGGAATCCGGACTAGACCAACTGGTTAGGACTGAAAACCGGCGAGTTGGCCAGAAAACCGATCCAAGTTAAAGGAAAACCCTCTGTTTTGAGTTGACCTGGGTCAACTCGGCCATCTCAGCTTGACCGGGCCGAGTTGACTGAGTCAGTTCATTGTTTTTTTGTTTTTTGTTTTTTGTTTTTGAAAAAAAAAAAAACTGCCTAAAAGTTATCTACCGACTGCAACTATGAGCTCGCATGACCTTGACCATGACCTAAAAGAGAGGGCTTCAGGTTGCAACTCTGGGTTTGGGTTTAGCAAGTGGAGCCAAACCCCTTGACGGTGAGAAAAGAGCGAGACATAGAAGGAGAAAGAGGGGAGAGAGAGATATGAAGAGTCATCAAGATTTGTAGAGATCTGAAGAGTCACCAAGTTCTTGCCGTCAAATTTGTCACCAAGAAGGTCATGGTCTCATAGTTCTCGAGGCGAAGCCCTCTCTCACTCATTTCTCAATGAAGGTGAGACTTGCAATGGAGAGAGAAAGAGAGAGAGATTAAACGGGAACATATGAGGAGGGAGCTAGGGAGGAGAGAGAGAATGGAGGCAAAGTAGGAAGAGATGAGAGATGTATTTATGATTGAAGGTGAAGAAAGACTGAGTTTAAGTTGAGTGGGTTGGAGAGTTAGTTGCCTCAATTTAACTTCGGTTTGACCCACTGACCTTTGACCTAGTATCCCAGCCGGTTTAGTGGCCGATCTAAATTTCAAAACCTTACAAAATACAAGGTTATTAAACCATAACCAATCGTGATACTGGGTTAAGGGTCAGTGAATTTGACTAGAGTCAAACCGGAACTAACTCGGGGCTAAACCGGTGAGAAAGTAAAGATTCTAAGGTTATTAATATGAAATTATATAGAAAATAAAAAAAAATTGATTTTTTTAAAAATCCTAAACTGGTTTAATGCCCAACCAAACCGGTTTACCGATCGGTTCTCCGGTTTCCAAGCCGAACTAGCTGGTTGGGGTTTAATAATACTGACAAAACATCTTCACTCCGAGACATCAAGCATACCAATAATCTTAGGAAATTTCGCATACCAAATCCCATCTCAAACAAGTTAAATCCACTTCATATGCATCTTTTTTATTATTATTATTATTTTTTTTTTTTTTTGCTAAAAGGGAATGGCACAAGGCCTACATTACAAAAAGGTTACATCCAAGGGGAAATTAATCCCAAACTCTCCTGTATAACCCATCTCCTCAAAATGGAAGGGCATTCGCTTAGAATATCTGACACAGAAGTACCCCTCTTGGCTAAAGCATCAGCCACTCTGTTAGCATCCCTAGAAATACATCTAACATCCACTTGCCAACAAATGGACAATAATTCCCTAGCTCTCAACACAACATTACTACAAAACAGATAATTAGATATGCATCTTATATACACAACTAAATGCTCAAAAATAAAGCAACCTTATTATTCAAAAATAAGTAAGAAATCACTACTATTTTTTTTTTAAAAAAAGACATCATGAGTTTTTACAAGATCAAATAAAAATACAACCACATTAGCCTGATAGGCAAATGACAGTACAAACAACCCAATCCAAACTAAAACATAAGGCCTAGAAACAAAACCAATCCACACCAAAGTATGGAATCCAAACATAAAGCCTACGTTTTACACCAGCCCGACGTTGGAAGTGGTTACTCTCCTCTTTCTCTTTCTCCTTTTTTTCTCTTTTCTAAATATCTCATTTCTACCCTCAAATCAAAAAATAGATAGTGTATATTTAATATTTTATAACTTCATTGTTATAATATTTTATAAATGATTTTTTTAATATTTTTTCTATATTTCATTTATGAATTATGTAAATCAGATTTTAACTGTTGAAATTTATTTATTTATGTTTATAATAGTACTTTTATAACACATTAAATATGAACCAGGTCATATCCATTTTTTTCATCAAAGGGTGGATATAAGATTTTAAAAAGAAAATGAGAAAAAGGAAAAGCAGAGAATCCAACCCTGCCATGAAACTCCCACCATGATGCTGCAGAAAAACAAGAGACCACAAGCATCCATTGCATTAGAAGTAGTCAGAGCAAAAAAACATCGAAATCGCAGCTAGTGACCATGTATTACAAAATCTTTGGAAGAGCATGCTAGAGATCGAAAGCTTGGTGGTCAAGCCAAGAAGAGAAAATGCCAGATATCATGGAGCAGGGCTAAGATGACAAGGTAGTGCAAAACAAAAACCACAAGACAAACAACAAAAAATATGAGCATATAAAATATATCATATTATTGCAATCATTACACATCCACACACACATATTAGGAAAAACAAATTCATGAAATGGTTTTACATTAATATAGTGAAAATTTTAAGCTAAGCGGTTGGATAATAAGAATCCATGGCAATTCCACATAAACCTTCCTTGGATTTAATGTTCCTTTGCAGCCTCACGTACCCTTCTTCACCCCATTCAGTTCCCCATGAGTTCTTCACAATCCAATACTCAGTACCATCATCAGTCGCACCATAACCAACGGCGGTTACACCATGATCAAGCTCAGTGCCACATCCTCCAGTGAAAACACCGGTCGAGTAAAATTGGAAATAATCGGCATCAATGGATACAGACACAGGCTGGTTGGCCACGGCTTTCTGTAGTGCTAGCTCACTGTTAACTGGAACTTTCTCATAACCCTTAATCTGAACAACATGGGATGCTTCCTTGTTGGTATTACATTTGCCATCAGTTGCTGTGTAGGTGTAGTTTGCCTCAGTGGTAATTCCTCCATTTTTTATGATGAATTCAAATCCATCTTCCATATAACCACCATCACAACCTTGGTCCTCACCTTTTGTGTCGCAATCAACTAGCTCTTGCTCTGATAGAGACACAAGTTTTCCTGTAGTTAGCTGGTGGATACCTTCTGTTGCTGCAACGGTTGAAAATGCCCAGCAACTTCCTGGTTTCATGTAAACAAGAGTTGACATAAACAATAGTTAGTTTACTCGACATTTCCCATTTAAAGATGCATGCTTGGGAACACACGAAAAAAGCTTTTTTACGCTTTAGGTGACAAAACTACTCTAACATATTTACCTCATCATCATAGAGTATATAATCACATAAATTAAGTAACATAAACAATCGTTTACTCTCTTTTTTCCCATGAAACAATGAAACAAAACAAAAGAGAATTAAAAAAAAAAAACGAGGATAAATCATGACCATATGTTGTTGTGTTGTTAATTTAATCTTACCACAGTCGCCTTGATCCTTGACGGGAGTAACAGCTCCTTTCTTCCTCCAATCCACTGTAGCAGGAAGAACAGTGACATTCTCGTACCTAAACAACGATGTCTCTGTCCTAGTTGATGATTCATGGGACCTCTTCAAACCATTGCGGATGGCCTTAAACTCTTCATTGGTTTGATCTGCAAACTGGTTGATGCCGAGCTTGTAGGGTTTGGTGGCATCAGAATTGAAGGACTCAATGAACTGAACATTGTTCTTGAATATCTCAAACCGTTTTTGCTTCTCTGCAACATCCTTGTACACTTTACCATATTTGGCCATCCATTGCTCATGTGTTTCTAATAAGGAAGATTCTTGAAGCTGCCGGGACACTGCCCCAGAACTCCAGATTGTGAGAATGAGCAATAATGTTATAACACAGTGGTTTTGACCGTTGGAAGCCATATTTGAATGTGTTTGGTATGAAGTATTATAGATTGTAAAGAGAAGCTCTTGAGTTGGTATGCAAAAGGGCAGTGTGTAAATGCATTATATAGAGATGGCATATGTTCTTCATGACAAATATTTCAAGTTAAAAAAATACAAATAAGATTATCCATTATATATATTTGGATTTTTGAACCATAATGGTATTATAAGTTTAATATTGTTATAGTACATTGTTCTAACACTATCGTAGAGCTTTGGACAGATGTTTTTGACCGTTATTTTAGCATTATATATTTTCTCGTTTAGCACTATATTCTGGTCGTGTATTATAGAGAGCATATTTGACCCGGCAAATAAGTTTTGATGATGTTGATTATTAAAACACATCAAATAATTGTTCCGTCTAGGGTTCTTAGATCAGGTCAACATTAACTTAGCTAAACCATTAATTTGATGTTTATACGACTTAATTAACGTCCTGTTTTCATTTTGTATGCCTCTATTACAAAACAAAAGTGTTCTTCGATCCAAATCACGTACGCACATTGGATCCTATAACTTGGCTTTTCTTATAATTTATGCAGCAAATTACAGCCATTTTCCTTTCTTTCTTTATTTTTAAAAAATATATATATATATTTGGGGTCTTTCAACCATCTTCTTCATGAACCCGAAAAAAAATTAAAATATATGAGAAAAATTAATTTCGTCTCATCTGATCAGATAATGCGTACGTGAAGCTAACGTAGGAAGGTATTTGAAATATATTGTAGCGCGTTGCAATATTCTTGAAAAAAATTTCTACGCCTGAAGGGAAAAACCATAAAATTGACTTAATTTATTATAATCCAAATGTAATATCTAATTGGAGAATTGATTTTGATATTAAATGTAAGACCTATTTTTTCATATTTATCATTTTTTTTCTTAAGTCACCGCTACAGTAATCCAGTAAGAGAGATGGAAGGAATTAAGGATGATGATTTAGGGTATTTTAAAAAAAGAATGTTATATTAACTAATTTAACTAACTTCCTTAATACAATCAAATTAGATAAATAAGTATTATATATATTAATGTACTTCACAAGTTCACAGTCACATAACATAGAGACCAATCATAAAGTTTTTCAATTATTGTTATATATGATTTTGTTAGAACTTGTAAGATAAATGCCGTAATGTCGGTTTCTTGCAACTTAATTGATATATATATAAGAAAAAAGTATTTCTCTAGTCACTAGAGATATCACTGGAGATAAGTGATCTTCAGTGACCCTTCAAACTACGTCGTCTTGAATTAATGAAGAGTGAGTTTGTAATTTTAAGTGAATTAATGAAGGGTATTTCAGTAAGATTTATATGATAAAAAAATAAACAAAGTTACGGAAACACCCTTCATTAATCCAAAACAACAGTTTTAGGGGTCACTGGAGATAACTTATCTCCCGTGACTGGAGAAATCCTTTACCCATATATAGAATCATGTCTTGAACTGTTTCTTTAATTTTTTGTTTAACTGATTATGGAGGTTACGTGCTCATATGAATCATATGAGTTCCTTACTCATTTGAGTAAAAGGCAGTGTGGATACACACACGTTGATTTAAATTAATTAAACAGATTTAATGAATGAATATTTTCCAAATTGTGCAGGGACTTGATGGTAATTAACTGCAAAAGTTGAAAATAGCACTTAAGGACTTTTTATCAATCTGAAATTTGCTAGTGACGGAGAAATCGAGACTCTCTCTTCTAAAAAATCCTCTTTACCCATCATCGATAAAACTCAGATGAAATTCCATGAATTAACCTCCCACTGATGTGAACGAGGTGTTATATTGCCTTCAACGAGGTTAATCAAACTTGTATGCATGTTCAGGTTCTTGTGAATAGTACCTACCTCTCTATAGTTTTCTCATGAGGCAAACTATATCAGAAAATTCCTATTATTTATATAAACTTCACCTTTAATTTCTTCCATTCTCATGAACCTAAGATATTCATTATTTCCATTCTACGGTTTATATTTTGAAGTGCTCTATCTATGATCATTTAATTTCCCCCTTAATTGTCTCTTTCGTAGGATTTCGTTGTTTAATGGTTAACTTGTGATTCATTAATTCCATTGTAGGCAAATTGCTTCAATTCTTTTTTGGCTTTGTTAACGCTAAAAGTTTATACATATATATTCTTCTAAGTCCTTTTTATATATCGATTGATAAGATGCTTAAAATTGTTTGAAATGATAAATCTGTAGTTCATTTTGAGGTTGATAGATTTGTTAACATGCATATATTATGGATTACAAATAAAAGTAACAAATTAATATATATGATAAATGAATGAATAACAAGAAAAAAGTATATCACCTAGTTTAGTATTTGTTTTTATTATTTTTCTTTTTATTTCTTAAGGTTTTCAGATTGCCTTATAGTTAATTTCGAGAAAATATATATTAAAAGTTTAAGACTCAATACTTTCCTTTAAAAGTTAGAGTTCTTTATGTTCTTTATGACGCAAGCCAGAAAATTCACTTAATATAATGGATTGACAGATATAATAGCGTGATCCTCACATTTCAATATTGTGAGTGGTAGTTCTCTGTTTAGAAAGTCAGTTTTGTCGAGAGAGCCCTTTGATTAAGGCCTGTTTGGAAGTTGCTTTTGGAGAATAACTTTTGAGATTTACGAGATAAAAATGGCTTTTGGAGAATATCTTTTGAAAAAAAAAATGATAGTGTTTGGATGTTTTTATCGAATAGCTTTTAAAGAGTCAAATTTATCAAAAAAAGACATTAGTTTTTTGTATAATTGCATTTAAATGATAATGTTGTATTTTAAATATTATAAACATTATATTTCATAATAAATGCCAAAAATTACATAAAATTGTTAGAAAAAATAAATTTCTACCTTTAGATCAAACATATATTAATAAATTGTATAGAAAAAAATATTTTTAACATATAAAAATATTTTGGTATAATTGAATATAAATATTCTTACCATAGGAGACAGGGAAGAAGCGAAGAGTCTTCTCGTAGGGGTAGTGAAATCAAAGTAGCTCTAAGACTATGCTTGTGATGCCTCCAATGTAGAATCGGTTGGAGAGCCAAGTGGTATTAAATGGGTTGGTGGTGTTAGTGGCACTACCACAGTCGATGCGGTAAGCTAAACCTGCAAATGAAAGAAGATGGAAGCACCATTAGAGGTACAGAAGCTAATCAATTGAGAGACAGAGAAGAGTTGAAAACTTACCATAAGGGTAGGGTTGATGAGGAGTAGAGTAGGCGGTGGTGGAGAAGAAGAAGACGAGGAGGAGGAAGAAGTGGGTGACTGACATTGTTGTAGTTGGAGTGACAATCATCTAGAAAAGAGAAAGAAACGCGTAATGATGGAGGGGCCTACAACTTTTGCAGAGAGAGAGTGAAAAGTGAAAAAAAAAGTTGGTCCTCCATCATTAAGGGGACAAGAAAAACAATGAAAATCACGAGCAGCTGAGCACCCCAAGTATTTTTTTAAGGCGCAATAAGCACCATAAAGTATTTAAGGGGGCAATTTGCCACTCAAGTATTAAAAATAGAGTAATTTTGCACCAACTTAACAAACCCTTTAACGGTGTTTACTTTTATTAGAACCCATGTTGTTTACAAATTTGAGGCTTAACCTCTGATAAGTCAATTGCACATATACAAGTAATTAAATTCCTAAAATTTTGAATGAGATTTCATCTATTGAAATTTACTTACTTGAGGAAACTTCAACAATTTAGGGTTAAGGTGCAGATTTGCCAACCAACTATTACTCGAGGAGTGTCTGGCACAAATAACAATTGAGGGGACCAAAATTGCCAATCAACAATTAAAAAGTGAAAAAAAAGACCAAATAACTATTAAAAAAAAAAACTACCACAATTAAGTTAAAATATGAGGCACTGGCATAGGACGATGGCGGAAACGTTGGAGAAAAGAGCGGTTAAGCATTCTTGTTGGATAAAGCAAACACCAACAGAGATGGGACCCATGGGAGCAGGTGTTGTGGCAGCGGCGGTTGCTACTTGTGGCATCGGAGGGATGGAACTAGGGTGCAAGGTGCGTTCCAGTCAAAAAGCTGTGGACTGCTGGATGAGTTCAAGAGGGTGAGTGGAACACCCAGCAACAATTTAATGGAAGCTTTGGAGACACCGATGTTGCTGACACTGTGACAGTCAATGGAAGACGGAGACACTAAGACAGTGACGGGGTAATAGTTCGTTGGCGAATCTGCACCAAATTGTGTTTTTTTTCACTTTTTAATTGTTGATTGACAATTTTGGTCCCCTCAATTATTATTTGTGTCAGACGCTCCTCGGATAATAGTTGGTTGGTAAATCTGCACCTTAACCCACAGTTTTTTAACTTTAGGAACCATTTTGCTTCCATATATCATATTGCAATCATTACACATCAACACATACACACACATTAGGAAAAGCAAATTCATGACATGGTTTTACATTAATATAGTGAAATTTTTAAGCTAAGCGGTTGGATAAGAAGAATCCATGGCAATTCCACATAAACCTTCCTTGGATTTTATGTTCCTCTCCATCCTCACATATCCTTCTTCACCCCATTCAGTTCCCCATGAGTTCTTCACAATCCAATAATCAGTACCATTATCAGTTGCACCATAACCGACGGCGGTTACACCATGATCAAGCTGAGTACCACATTCTCCGGTGAAAACACCGCTGGAGTAAAATTGGAAAGAACCATCTCCGGCATCAATGGATACAGATACAGGCTGGTTGGCCACGGCTTTCTGTAGTGCTAGCTCACTGTTAACCGGAACTTTCTCATAACCCTTAATCTGAACAACATGGGATGCTTCCTTGTTGGTGTTACATTTGCCATCAGTTGCTGTGTAGGGGTAGTTTGCCTCAGTGGTAATTCCTCCATTTTTATGATGAATTCAAATCCATCTTCCATGTAACCACCCTCACATCCTTGGTCCACACCTTTTGTGTCGCAATCAACTAGCTCTTGCTCTGATAGTGACACAAGCTTTCCTGTAGTTAGCTGGTGGATTCCTTCTGTTGCTGCAACAGTTGAAAATGCCCAGCAACTTCCTGGTTTCATGTAAACAAAAGTTTACATAAACAATAGTTACTCAACATTTCCCATATATGTGTTGTTGTGTTGTTTAATCGAAAAGAGAATACAAAAAGGAGGATAAATCATTATTTTATGTGTTGTTGTGTTGTTTAACCTTACCACATTCGCCTTGATTCTTGATGGGAGTAACAGCTCCTTTCTTCCTCCAATCCACAGAAGCAGGAAGAGCAGTGACATTCTCATACCTAAAGAACGATGTCTCTGTCCTAGGTAATGATTCATGGGACCTCTTCAAACCGTTACGAATGGCCTTGAACTCTTCATTGGTTTGATCAGCAAACTGGTTGACGCTGAGCATGTAGGGTTTGGTGCCATCAGAATTAAAGGACTCAATGAACTGAACATTGTTTTTGAATATCTCAAAGCGTTTTTGCTTCTCTGCAACATCCTTGTACACTTTACCATACTTGGCCATCCATTGCTCATGTCTTTCTGATAAAGATGATTCTTGAAGCTTCCGGGACAAAGCCCCACAACTCCAGATTGTGAGAATGAGCAACAATGTTAGAACACAGTGGTTTTGACCGTTGGAAGCCATACTTTAATGTGTTTAGTATGAAGTGTAGATGGTAAGAGAATAAGCCGTTGAATTTGGAATGCAAAAGGGCAGTGAGTGAATGCTTTATATAGAGATGATGGTACGTTCTTCATGACTGATATTTTAACGTCAATAAGATTCCCTATTCTTCATTTTGAACATTATCGTAGATCTTTGGAAAGATGTTTATGACCGTTATTTAGCATTATAAATTTTAGTTTTTGATAAAATAAAAATTAACAAAAAGTTATGTAACATGGATGAAACATTAGAACAAGATTCTGGTCATGTATCATAGGGAACATATTTGATCTGGCAAACAAGTTTTGATGATGTTGATTAATTAATACATAAAATAAGTGTTCCGTCTAACTTAGATAAACCATTAATTTGATGTTTATGACTTAATGTCCTGTTTTTGTATACTTCTATTATAAAACAAAGTGGTTCTCCAAATTACGTACGTACATGGGATCCTATAATTTTGGTTATCTTATAGTTTGTGCAGCAAATTCCAGCCATTTTCTTTTTTTATTATATTATTGGTTTATGACTATCAACATCTTCTTCATAAACCCAAAAAAAAGAAGCAAAATATATCAGCAAAAATTTAATTTCATATCCTCTGATCAGATTGCCGTGAAGCTTACATAGGAAGGTGTATTATTCTCCTTTTTTTTTTAAAAAAAAAAAAAAAAAACCATTAAAGTGACTTAATTGTTATATATGATTTTGTTCGAACTGTAAGATAAATACTGCAATGTTGGCTTCTTGCAACTTGATACACACACACACACAGAATCATGTCTTGAACTGATTCTTTAATTTTTGCATAACTTTAATTCTTTAAAAGTCGCACGGGATATATACACACGTTGATTTAAATTAATTAAACAGATTTAATTCAGATGGTGGTCTACATTTTATTCTTGTTAATATTTTTATACTTCAAAATTTAAACGATTCAAATTAAATTTAAAGTGTGCAAATTATGTGTACACTCTATTTAAGAATTTATTGCAAGCTAGGCTAAAGATGCAGATTTTTAGTTAAAGATAATTATATGTAAGTAGTATTTTACTAATGGTACTGGATGAATATTTTCCAAATTGTGCAGGGACTTGGTTTTAATAAATTGCAAAAGCTGATAATATCACTTAAGGACTTTTATCAAGCTGAAATTTCTGGAAGATTGTCCGGTGATGACATGTAGTTAGTCAATGGCGGGGCCAAAATTTTGTGTTTGTGTCCGCATAATTAGAGGGGGATTTTTTTTAAAGAAAATTTTTAAATGCATTAAAAAACAAAATAATGTAGACAAGAAAAGAAAACTTTAACTTAACATAGAAAAATAATAATAAAGAGTTAACTAAGCTATTACAACAGAACGATTACAAAAACATTCTTTGATTCTTCATTACTTGACAATATTGCATTATATCTTCATCATCAATTTTATCAAACATATCACGTTCAACATAAACTAGCATACATGAATTAAACCAATCATGTTGAAAACTATCAAAATAAACTACACATTAAATAATTAAAAGAATTCCAGATGTCTTCAATACAACATATGAAGATTGCATAACATTTTAACTCTTCCATAAAGAACGAATAAGACAAATCAGTTGATCAATAAAAGCAAAGAGCAGAGAAAGGGAGAGCAAAATAGGGGAAACAAAGAATAGCCGAGGTCAAACAGATTTTAATCTATACTTTGAAAGAAAATTACTGTGGATGCCACAACAAATAAACTACAATGTTTGCCTCACATATAATCATAAGATTTTCTTCCCAATCTCTAGACCTTACAATTTGCAGATATAACCAAAATTCTAAACTTCCGATATATGGGAATTTCTTCCATACAAGATTGCAAACAGCCAAAGTTTTATAATGATCACTGCAGTGAAGAAGAAAAAAATCCAAGCATCCTCAAGTGCATGCTATTGATATAGCATTTCAAGACATATAGTTTTATAATGATCACTGCAGTGAAGAAGAAAAAAATCCAATCATCATGTAGTACAAAAGTATTGAACATAATCACCAATTTCTTTATAACATAGTTTTATAACGATCACTGCAGTGAAGAAAAAAAATCCAATCATCATGTAGTACAAAAAATATTGAACAGAACCACAAATTTTTTTGTTCATACAAGGAAGTCCTGCCATAACATGCAAGAATCGCAAATAACAAAGGGTTATGACCTCAAAAGACTGAAATATATAACTTTCCTCTTCGGCATGTGATGTTATGGTGACAAGTAAGCAAACTAAACAAAAACTGAATGGCACTACAACAAAAAAAGCACGGACTGTAACTACAAAAAAAAAAACGCAGATCACCCACGAAATTACCGACGGAAAAAATTTCATCGGAAATTACCCACGGAATTCCTTAGGTAATTTCAAAAATTATCGACGGAAATTTTCCGTCGGTAATTAAAAATTACCGACGAAATTACCCATGGAATTCCTCGGTCAAAAAAAAAAAGTTACCGAGGAATTCCGGGGGTAATTCTATCAGTAATTTTTACCCATGGAATTCCGTGGGTAATTTCCGACGAAATTTTTTCCGTCGGTAATTCCATGGATAATCAGCGTTAGAAGAGTAAAAAGACAATCAACCAGAACCTTGTTGTTTGATTTAAAGATTGCATCCTTTAACTCGTTTTCTTGTGCATACTTCACTGCATCCATCATAGCAAAACATCCATCCATCAATATTCAATCTGCTTTCACAATGTTCACTTTGCCATCTAAAAGCCAACCGTTGGCATCACAAACAATGAAAGTTGCTCCTGTTTGACCTTCTCACTATTAAAAGCTGCATCTATGTCGATTTTAATTTGGAGATTAGCAGGTTTTTCCCATCCATGCTTTTCAACAGTGAGCCGTGAATTTACTAGAAAAAATGATGGAATATGTATGAGTGTTTAACCATATCTGTCATTTGTTTTTTTAGACTATGTTTTGGAAATCCAGTTCATTATTAGACTCTTTTTTTTTTTTAAATATTTTTCTTTTCACTTCAATAATGCATTGCAGTTTATGGCTAGCAAAGAAAAACACAGTGCAAGGTGGGATTGATGCACTACCAAGAACTTACTTGAAATTTGTGTAAAGGAGATTCATATTAGTGGAAAACTAGGAATTAGTTTTAAAGCTAGGAGATGGGAAGTTGTAGTTGATAAATTTAATAAACGTGCTAATAAAAACTATAACCAACAGCAATTGAAAAATAGGTTAGATAATTTAAAGCTTGATTGGACAGCATGTAAACAATTATTGGGAAAAGAAACAGGATTGGGATGGAACCATGAGACAAGAAATATTGTAACTGATGACACATGGTGGGAAGCCAAGATAAAAGTAAGCATTATAATTTTTAATTTTTTAGTTATTTTATGTTTATTTAAAAATTTGGATTTGTCTAAAGTTTGTTTCTCTTTTATGATTGGGCAGGATAATAATAAATATGCAAGATTTCGATATCAAGGACTAGAATTTTGTGAGGAATTGGAAATCATCTTTGGGGAAACAGTGGCAACAAGTCAACGTTCATGGACCCCAACAATAGGTGCACCGAGTGAAAGATAGTGCCATAAAAGCCAATCCAACTATTCTAGAGGAAATTGTTGAATATGATGAAGAAGAAACCAATCCCGATGAAGATGCTAGCCCTATGGTAAATGATGATTATATATTTTATAATTAAATAGGTGTATATTTTAGGTTATAATTAGCTAAATTTATTAATATTATATACCTATTTAATTATCTTTTATAAACTTTTCCATCATTGAATCAAACTTAGGATCAAAGAATAAATCGACATAAAATCTACTCATATCCTATTTTTATTGTGCAGGAGATATTATATAAAAGAGAAGAGACAAAAAGCATATGGAGGTTGCAACTATAAATTAAATAAAAGGAATAAAGACGTGGACCCCACATGCTAAAGATTAAACTTTTGATCCTAAGCTTGGTGATTAATTAAGAGGAGGAGACCTAAATTATAAATAGGGAGGTGGAGACACGCACAAGAGGAGAGGAAGAAGATGACGGAGGAGCAGAGCGAGAAACACAGAACGAGAATGAAGGCTGGATAGCAGCGGTTGAGCAAGAGAGGCATTTTGGTTATCTTCATCATCTCCACGGAAGGACGAGAGAACTGCAGAGGCAACGTAGAAGCTTTCTTTCGTCTCTCTCTCTCTCTCTCTCTCTCTTTATTCTTTGCATCTGAATTCCTATCCTTTTGTTATGAATTTTACTATAGCCATGTGTGGCTAAATTTTCTTTTCAACCTAGAGAACCTATGAACTTGTTTGGGTTCTAGATATTATTCCCACGGATTAGTTTTGCTTAATTTTATTTCAGTTTGTTTAATTTTGTCTTTATTGTTATTGCTTATTGATTGGCCATCATTGAGCATGTTTTGGGGATTTAGGGTTGAACTTGGAAAAGGAAATCTTAAATTGACCTTAGATTAAATAATGTGGAATTAGGTTTTAATCTAATTTGCATCTAGGATAGGCATATACCTAGAAGCTCCGCATAATCAAATTAGAGTGAGCCCGATCTAACATGCATCTTATTTAGTTGTGTGAGGCATTGCATAATTAACTAAGATAGGTATATAAATGGACCGGAAGACATTTATAGACATTAATACTCTAGATTAGCTAATTAAGTTAAGTCAAAATTAATTTAGTGTGGATAAAATCTAAGAAACAAACAATGGATTAGTGACTCTAGGTTGATCGTTTGATTATTGTGGTAGTTTGTTTATTTTAATTTTAGTTTTAATTTCTTTTCTCTTAATTAAATTCAATTTGTTTTGCTCAACTTAAACGAAAGTGTAAAATTAATGCTTAACTGAAGTTGGTGATACTAAGTCCTCATAGGAACGATACTTTTCTTATCACTTTATTACTTGATACGACCCGTATGCTTGTGGAGTTATAGGCTATAAAGTTTTGCCCTATCAATAAATAACCAACTCAAGAGGAAAAAAATGACATCAGAAGCCATGAGTAAAAAATTGGCCTAGCTAGGGTAAGCAAAAGAGTGGGATTGCAACAAGCATGCTTAAAACATTAGACGACCGAATGACCAATGCAGCAGAGAGTCATAATGCAGTTGAAGCGGTTGAAATGTCACAAACATCTAAAATCAATGGACGCTTTTCCATTCTGGATGGCATTAAAATACTGAAAAAATTTGAGGGCTAAAGGGAAATTGGATGCCAAACAATTTTTCTATGCAGTAGATTTGCTTAGAGTGCAACAAGAAATTATCATTATTATGTCCTTTTCAAAGTCAATTGATGATCTCATAGGGTGGATTTTGTACAAATATGAATTAGATAAAAAGTCTAGTGAGTAGGTTGGAATTTGATTTTATATTTGCTATTCTCATGTTAACTATTATTGGATTGATTTCATAGCTTTTATTCTCATGTTGAACTTTTGTGGTTGATATTTGAATGACATTATATTTGTGTTTTTGGACTATTGTTTACTTATGTTTATGGTCTCTATCATTTTTTAGGTAAGAAGTTATTAGAAGATAATACATGGCATTTAGACAAACGAAATCATAATCAAGAATTGTTAAGAGAAGAAAATGTGCAAAGTTTTATCGAGAAATGAATGGAGAATCAACAATTGCATATTTACATTACATGAAACATTTAATGAAGCAAGGTAACCGGTTTAATTATTCTAATGGATGGAACTGGGTTCGAGAAACCTTAAACACTCCAGGTGAAAGTTACAGAATGTTTAGGATGGAATCAAATGTTGTATTAGAACTTGAAAACATATTGGTGAGTGAGGGTTGGTTACATCCATCTAGGAAATTGACATCATTGGAGGCACTTTCTATGTTTCTTTGGACATGTGCACATAGTTAGACAAATAGAAATGTCCAAAATAAATTTGGAAAATCAGGAAAGACGGTAAGTAGAAAGTTTAGTGAAGTACTAGACAGTTTATGTTCACTGGCAAAGGAAATTGTGAGACCTCCAGATTTTCAGTTTAAAGAAGTTCCATCACAAATTAGAGGTGATAGTAGATATTGGCCTTATTTTCAAAGATGCATAGGTGCTATAGATGGATCACATATTCCTGTCATTCCTCTTACTAATGATTAAATTTGTTTTATAGGCGTAAAAGGATACCCAACACATAATGTCATGTTAGTTTGCAACTTTGACATGATATTCACTTTTGTTGTTGTTGGTTGGCCTGGTACAACACATCATGACACACATATTCTTTCATCTGTGCTTAAGGAAATGAAAAGTGTGTTCCCTCATCCTCCTGAAGGTATAATTTATTATTTTTCTATATAAACTATTTTAGTTTTATATTTATATATTTAATTGAAATTTTATATGAACTAATAATAAATCTCTTAATTTTTTAGGGAAGTATTATGTAGTAGATGCTGGATATCCTAACATGAAAGGGTATCTAGCACCATTTAAAGGAGAAAGGTATCACATTCCTAATTTTAGAGGATGCAATCAACCACAAGGAGTACAAGAAGTTTTCAATCATGCACATTCCTCACTAAGAAATGTCATTGAGAGAACGATTGGAGTTTGGAAGAACAAGTGGCACATCTTACGTGATATAAAGCCATTTTCATTAATCAAGCAGGAGAAAATTATTATTGCAACAATAGCCCTTCATAACTTCATTAGAAAGTCTGGTGTTGATGATGAAGAGTTTGACAAGTGTGATCTTAATCCTAATTATATTCCTAAGGGTCAAGAAGAATGTAACATTGATGAAGAAATGAGTACCCATAGTCATAGAAAAACTTAAGATAATGGTTATATGAATAGAGTTAGAAATCAAATAGCATCAACATCAATGGAAAATAGAAATAGGTGATTTCATGTGAATGGAATACTGGTTGACAATTTGTAAGACCACTGATGATTTCTTGATTGTGCTCCACGGTTGGAAAGTCTATTCTCATAGTATATATATTTTGTAAATATATTGATAGTTTAAAGATTATTTTATAATATACCTTTTAAGTTAATTGTTATTAGAAAAAGTGTTTATGACAAAAATTTTGCCAAACAGCTTATTTTTAATTTCAGCTTTTAAGTAACTTTTAAGCTAAAAAATTTATATAATCATCAAATAGCTTTTAGCTTTTTTTAAAATGCTTTTTTTTTAGCTTTAGCTTAAAAGTAGTTTTTAGCTTAAAAATTAGAGGATCCAATTGGCTCTTAATTCCAAAACTTAAATATTTTAACATTCATACAAATCTTATTCACAATATTTAAACAGTATAAAATCATAGCCACAAAATCATCCATAATTATAAAATTAAGGCTATAATTACATTTCTACTAATACAGTGTAAGTCGATCTCATTATATTTAGATATTTCACGATATTATGCATGCTTATTCCAATAATAATAATAATACTATGAAAATTAAAGCACATTTATCTCTGCACTAAATATATAAATGATTAAATTTTCACACCACTACCATATGTTTGTCACACAAAATATTTGATAATTTACCACATTTACTTTCAATAGAAAATAATAAACCATTCTTAATAAATTAAATAATGGCTACGATATTCAAAAATATCACAACATTTTGCTTTAACTTCCAACTATCCCCATTTTTATTCGGCCATTATTAATTCAAAAAGCTTCACAAGATTTTAGGAGATTAGAAATTATCAAACAAATTAATTTCTCCATTGATAATAAAGCCTTAAATGGAAAGATTTCCCTTTCATCATAAAATTTAGGAAATTTAAAAAAAAAAAAAAACTAATCATTCTACTGTTAAATATATCTAATTTCCGCAACTAGAAACCAAATAATAAAATAACAAGCATGAACTCAATCATGATCTCATTATCATATCAAAATTTCATCTTGGTACGATAACATGTAATTCAAAATATTAATTAATAAAACCAAAAAAATCTCCCGATGAAACCAATGCATAAGATATACATAACCTTCACTTTATTAATTTAATATTCATCTAATCCTCATTAAATAAAGAGAGATAGTAGGAGATTTATTAACTACCCTATCAATCAAAACTAATATATTTATTAACTAAAGATAATCAAATTTTCAACGGATGTAAATTCACCGTGCAAATAATCAATAATTAGAATAAATAATAACATATTGATTTCTATGGTCACATCCTTACTAGAAATGCGGCACATCAAAGATTTAAAGCTATAACCGCACTTTCTCAACATTTTAAAAAAAAAAAATGTTAAATAATGAAACACATTATTCCATCTAAAAGAACTGTCGCTTAATATAATGATGTGTTCTCAATCCGCCGCTTCACAGGAAGCGACGTTTCTTTTTTATTTTCTCCCCAAGTGAACACACCGTTTAAATCAAAATGACTTGTCCTTTTAGTGCTTGACAAAAATGACGTGTCGTTTGTGTCAATCCCTAACCTCTAGCCTAATCACACTGATCCGACGGAGCGACAATGGTTTCGCATGTACCGTTATCAATCTCTACTTTGTTTCAAGATCATTATCCATGAAGCCAATTTCTTGGCCTTTTAAATTAGTTTAATGGTGGCCCAGCTTTATCCATAAAATATATTATTTTATCATTCTAGAAAGAAAATATATCTCACTGATGTGATATCCAAATATCTAAACCATCAACTAAAATAGATACACATCGAATTTTGAGATCTTTTATATAATCACACATGACTTCTAGTCCCATCGATCAAGAGTGTTTCAATTTTCAAGTAATCTCTATATCTACAGAGGTATAAGCCGACTAATAAAAGCAAAACTTTAATATATCCACATCAGAAACAAATCTACAGATATATATATCCACAGATTCAAATCAATATTTCTACCAATATATGAAAACAGAAATCAGCAAGACCAAGGCTTAGCTTTTAAATTACTTTCCTAGATCAAGTATTAATCTAAGCTGATTTCAATCACAAAAATTGTCTTAAGATTGTTGTTGAAAATGTACTAAACAGGTAGAAATTGAATACACAGTAAACAAATATTACAAGAATACCATAGCAAGAATCAGTATTATTGAGAGAGTACATACAGCGAGCATACAACAGATCTGTATAACATGGGAAAAGAATAAACGAACTCACAAGACTATCAAATATGGTAATGAACTTTGAAGAAATCTGGGCCAAACATACGTTGTTTTCTTAAGACAATTATGCTCCCTCAATGTACGAATGCTCAAGGTTATTGAGCAATTGTCTCCCAAGATAGAGCGGATTTTTTGTCTTTAGAAAGATGACTCTCTCAATTTGAAGCTCAGGCGAACACAATGAGTATGCTTTTAGAACGCAAAGAGTATGTTTGAGAATGCAATATGCAGAGAGGAGTTTGTGAGAAAAATTGGATCTCTAATTCTGTGACTAGGGCGGCCTATTTATAGACGATGGAAAACTTGAACAGATAGACTCGTCTGTTGCAGCGAACTGGTGCGTTGTGTGAACAGACACACCAGAACGGAACGAAGAGAACCGACCGCGTCCTTTGCTGGCGAACTGGAGCGTCATACAAACAGACACACCAGAACGGAGCGAACGATCCGAACGGATCGCAACTCGCAGCCATTGCCATTGGTTGGAAATTCTCGGAAGGGCAAAAAAGGAATTGTTAAAAGTTCGGGGTCAAATTGGAAATTCAAAAAATTATTTAATAAAAAATTATTTTTTATTTCACATATGCGCGAACCGGACCGGTGGCGCACGCAACCAACCGACCAAACCGGGCCGGGACAGACGACGGCGGTGGCGACACACGTGTGTGGAAATTCAAAAATTATTTTTATTTCACACACGCACGAACCGGACTAGGTGGTACGACCGACCAAGCCGGACGGCGGTGCGTGTGTGTATGTGTGGTGGACTAAGGGTTACCTAAGTCCTCACCCCTCCACAAAAATGGGTTGGCCCAAGGGCCCATTTAGGAGGAGCAAAATTGAGACTTATATACCCTCCAACTAAGCAATGTGAGACTTCTATTCAAATACACATTCCTTCTTCCTCTTTTTTCTCTTCTTTTCCATCCTTCTTCTTATTCATAAGTCATGGGATTTTATCCTAAATTCCAACAGACAAGGTCGTGCAAAACAAAAAAGCACAAGACAAAACTAGATAAACGAAGAAAATCAATGAAAATCATGAGCAGCTAAGCACCCCTAAGTATATTTTGAGGTGCAATAAGAACCGTAATGTATTTAAGGGGACAATGTTGCCACTCAAGTATTAAAAATAGAGTAATTTTGCACCACTTTAATAAACACTACTTTAACGGTGTTTTCTTTCACCCACTTCCCCTCCAGCTTGCTTCCTCGTCTCCAGCGCCTCACCATCAATGAAAGAGACGCCGGAGACAAGGAAGCAAGCTAGAGGGGAAGTGGGTAAAAGAAAACGCCATTAACCCTTGTTTACTTTGATTAGAACCCATGTTGTTTACAAATTTGAGGCTTAACCTCTTACATGTCAATTGCACATATACAAGGAAATTCCTAAAATTTTCAATGAGATTTGATGTTTTGAAATTTACTTGCTTGAGGAAACTTCTACAGTTTTATAACTTCAGGAACCATTTTGCTTCCATATATCATATTGCAATCATTACACATCAACACATACACACACATTAGGAAAAGCAAATTCATGACATGGTTTTACATTAATATAGTGAAATTTTTAAGCTAAGCGGTTGGATAAGAAGAATCCATGGCAATTCCACATAAACCTTCCTTGGCTTTTATGTTCCTCTCCATCCTCACATATCCTTCTTCACCCCATTCAGTTCCCCATGAGTTCTTCACAATCCAATAATCAGTACCATCATCAGTTGCACCATAACCGACGGCGGTTACACCATGATCAAGCTGAGTACCACATTCTCCGGTGAAAACACCGCTGGAGTAAAATTGGAAAGAACCATCTCCGGCATCAATGGATACAGATACAGGCTGGTTGGCCACGGCTTTCTGTAGTGCTAGCTCACTGTTAACCGGAACTTTCTCATAACCCTTAATCTGAACAACATGGGATGCTTCCTTGTTGGTGTTACATTTGCCATCAGTTGCTGTGTAGGGGTAGTTTGCCTCAGTGGTAATTCCTCCATTTTTTATGATGAATTCAAATCCATCTTCCATGTAACCACCCTCACATCCTTGGTTCACACCTTTTGTGTCGCAATCAACTAGCTCTTGCTCTGATAGTGACACAAGCTTTCCTGTAGTTAGCTGGTGGATTCCTTCTGTTGCTGCAACAGTTGAAAATGCCCAGCAACTTCCTGGTTTCATGTAAACAAGGGTTGGCATAAACAATAGTTACTCAACATTTCCCATATATGTGTTGTTGTGTTGTTTAATCGAAAAGAGAATACAAAAACGAGGATAAATCATATTATTATATGTGTTGTTGTGTTGTTTAACCTTACCACATTCGCCTTGATTCTTGATGGGAGTAACAGCTCCTTTCTTCCTCCAATCCACAGAAGCAGGAAGAGCAGTGACATTCTCATACCTAACCAACGATGTCTCTGTCCTAGGTAATGATTCATGGGACCTCTTCAAACCGTTACGAATGGCCTTGAACTCTTCATTGGTTTGATCAGCAAACTGGTTGACGCTGAGCATGTAGGGTTTGGTGCCATCAGAATTAAAGGACTCAATGAACTGAACATTGTTTTTGAATATCTCAAAGCGTTTTTGCTTCTCTGCAACATCCTTGTACACTTTACCATACTTGGTCATCCATTGCTCATGTCTTTCTGATAAAGATGATTCTTGAAGCTTCCGGGACAAAGCCCCACAACTCCAGATTGTGAGAATGAGAAACAATGTTAGAACATAGCGGTTTTGACCGTTGGAAGCCATACTTGAATGTGTTTAGTATGAAGTATATATGGTAAGAGAATAAGCTCTTGAGTTTGGTATGCAAAAGGGCAGTGAGTGAATGCTTTATATAGAGATGGTGGTTACGTTTTTCATGACTGATATTTTAACGTCAATAAGATTCCCCATTCTTCATTTTTGAACATTATCGTAGATCTTGGGAAAGATGTTTATGATGACCGTTATTTAGTTTTATAAATTTTAGCTTTTGATAAAACAAAAAAATGAACAAAATTTATGTATTATGGATGAAACGCTAGAACAAGATTCTGGTCATGTATCATAGGGAACATATTTGACCCGGCAAACAAGTTTTGACGATGTTGATTAATTAATACATAAAATAATTGTTCCGTCTGACTTAGATAAACCATTAATTTGATTTTTATGACTTAATGTCCTGTTTTTGTATGCTTCTATTATAAAACAAAGGGGTTCTCCAAATTACGTATGTACAGGGGATCCTATAATTTTGGTTTTCTTATAGTTTATGCAGCAAATTCCAGCCATTTTCTTTTTTTATTATGTTCTTAGTCTATTACTATCAACCATCTTCATAAACCCCCAAAAAAAAACAAGCAAAATATATCAGAAGAAATTTAATTTCATCTCCTCTGATCAGATTGCCGTGAAGCTTACATAGGAAGGTGTATTGTTTTTCTTCTACGCCACAAACAAAAACAAAAAACAATAAATGTGACTTAATTGGTATATCTGATTTTGTTCAAACTGTAAGATAGATACTGCAATGATAGATACTTATATATATATATATATAGAATCATGTCTTGAACTGATACTTTAATTTTTGCATAACTTTCATTCTTTAAAGCTTTGTTTGGGAGTTTGGAGGGGAGGGGATGGAAGTAACAGACAAATTGAGACTTACTCTTCTGAAAAAATACTCTACTCATTTAGTCGTAGCAGATTGACTGTTCTGTGCCAATACTTTGTGTTTGGTGGTTGAGTTACAGAACTTCAATTTGTAACTTATATGGCACTTAAACAAGATGAACTCTAAGAATTAACCTCCTATCAAAACTTTCATCTCCCTATAAAAAGATTCTTTGTTTTTGATTTTTTATATATCAAAACTACCTCGATGAAAATGAATAATTATTTTATTATACTCAATTTAATGAAAATAAGATCTACATTTTTACTTTGTATTTTGTGTGATACTGATATGATAAAATATGTAACCATTAAATCCAAAAGTGAATAGAATGTAATCATTTAACTAGTTGAGTGAGAAGGACTTAATTTAATTTAGAAAAAAATAATACAATTTATTTATCACGCCATATAACCTGAAAGAGTATTATTTAATTTATTTTAACATTTCCAAGCCGAATTATTGGGAAAATGGGGAGACAAAACGAGAAAGTAACATATTCTTGAAACAAAACCAACCACGTAAGCTGACACGTAGAATCAGATTCATTGATTTGGCACATTCTCACTGGAGAATCTCTTCAAGGGACATTGACACTTCGCTACTAGAACTTTCTCATAGAATCCTGACGAAATATTTAGAGAAGTAAAGCCAACGTTCTACAAATATCTTCACTCTTAGGCACCAAGAGTAACAATAATCTTTGGAAGTTTCGCATATCAAATCCCATCTTTAAACAAGTACAATCCACTTCATATGCATATTATATACACACACAAACTAAATGCTCAGAAAGGCATTTGGTCCACAAGGTAAAACCTGATCAAGTACATCTCCAGCTACGGAAGCTCGACAAATTTGCGATGCTGACGAAAAAGAGGTTCAAGCTCGCTTAAACAGAACCACCATAGCAACCACCACAGCCAATCCCATGAAAGTTGCTCTCATAGCAGTAGGATCTGTAAAGAATGTGTTTGGCTTTTCGGCACCATCAGAACCCATCTTCTCAGGTGATAAGAACCCAAATAAATTGTGAAGGTAACTTGAGACACTGCCCAGCATTTCAGCAACTGTGCGCTTCATATTCTGCATTAAGTTATTGAAACCGTGAAGGAAACCATTTCTTGGGCTGCTAATTTCATCATCAGAATCAGTCAACTCTTCCAGCTTTATGTCAGACTCCTTTGGTTCAAAGCTGGCAACTGCAGAAGAATTCGACATCAGAGTTAATTATATAGGATCATTAGAGTAATGAAAACAATTAAGGGTTAAGGTTCAATTTTGTTTCAGAAGTCTTCACGTAAAAGCTGTGGGTATGCGGAAGTTTTTTTAGCATCAATATCACCTTAGAAGTATTAAAAAAGGAGCAATATTGCCCCTGGCCATTAAAAATCTTAACTGTCAATGTCAGAATTTTAACAGTCAAGGCAACTTTACTCCCTTTTTAACACTTCCAAGGCGGTATTGATCTTAAAAAACTTCCGCATACTCACAGCTCCTAAGTGAAAACTTGCATGACAAAATTGGACAATAGTCCAACAATTAATGATGGCTACCTTTCTCCTGTGATTGAAGGAAATCATTCAGCATAGAGTTTTGCAATATTGCATCCCACACATGGGGATCAGAAACGATAGAAGCCACAACAGTCTGGATAAAGACAGAGGCAGTGAAATAGATTCAAGTCAATCACAGGTCCACAAGCACAAAATCAGCAACATCTTTTCTTTTAGATAGATAGCACGGAATTGGATTGCTGATAATTTCAGGTTATGCGTTGATTCTCATGTTGAGACGAAGCAATTCGCTATATTATTACTTTACCTGTGCCTCAGAACTAGCGCTCAGAAATTGAAAAGCTTGAAGTGCGTGCTTTGG
This sequence comes from Acacia pycnantha, assembly GCA_025563575.1. NCBI lineage: Eukaryota > Viridiplantae > Streptophyta > Magnoliopsida > Fabales > Fabaceae > Acacia > Acacia pycnantha. The sequence goes on from JAMWYP010000235.1 coordinate 333,164, forward strand.
CACAAGTTCAGATTCACAAGATTTAGTCTGCAGCTCTGAATTGGAAGACTGAACAGAGACTCTACTACCCTCAGTAGAAACCTCATGTTTGTCGCCAGAATTGGACAGGTATATCCTAAAACATTCCCAAAAAAAGGGATGATCTTAAAATAGAGAATTTTCACAACACTCAAATAATTTAAATGAAAATCCTCTTAAGTGCAACCAACAATACACATCCAAACACAGGAGGGAGGGAGGGAGAGATAACCACAGGTGACAACAGCATATGGATATGTTTATATAAAAAGAGAAAGAGAAACTTAAATTATTAAGATTTCATCACACATTATAGAGACAGAATGATGAGACAATTAAGAAACAGTGACTGCAGAATTACAATAAGATGATCATAAATTTGAAGAATCTACTTCCCAGCTTAATTTTTGAAACACTCCGCTTCTTAAACTAAAAGAGAGTGCTAGTTTTGGCTGATATGAATCTTTGTCATAACAGTGTCATAGAATGAGTGTTTAAAGGGGGAAAAAACAACTATACTTAATTAATTATTTATTGCCAATACACACCACTCAGACTTCATTGACTCTCTGAAGAGTAATAATCAATCCAATCAAAAGCAGCCATTTGGTTAACCAAACTAAAGATGAATTTTTTCTCCGAAGATAAGAATAAACTTAAGGAGAAGATCTGATAAGGGGAACTAAGCCGGAAATCATTCTTCCTATTGGACATTCTTCATATATGGATAAACTTTGAAGCTTCCGGCAAAAAATTAATGATATATCACCTTCAAAACAGATTTTACTTTAAAAAACTACCCAAGAGCAGATGACTTCATGTTCCTCTAATTCCAAGCATTAAGAAAAGGAAGGAAACAAAAGAATATGATGGGTAACTAAGTAGGATGGGGAATCCTATCCCAAAAACTAGTTGCTGGGGTGGGAGAACGAACATAGTTAAGAACCCACATTGAGCATCCCATTCTACTTAATTGGGACTCGGAATCCACAGTACAGCAACATGCCAACATTTTTAGTCTCAACATAAGAGACCTAATCCTTGCCCCTTGGTAATCTAGCTAGAATGCTTAAAAATGATAAAATTGTGATAAGCTTACTTGGTCCTGTTCTTTTACATCAAACTATTAAATACGAGATTACAATGCTCCCCATTTCTCAAAACGCCTAAACTTAAAAAAAGAAAAGTTTGGGTAAGGCATGTCCTATCAAACTAGAATGAGAGGACAAAATTGTGAATCACAGATGGTTAAAGTTGTCAGATTTATTTTATTTCAAATTAAATTCTAGTATCCGGACCAAAACGGGAAAAGAAAAAATCTCAACGATAGCTATAGAGAAATTTACATACTGATCAATAGCTTCTTTCAATTCTGTGGTCGCAGCCTTGGCCTCCTGAAAGCTGGGAGCAGCGTCGAACACAACCCTAGGCATCGGCTCCCCGGCCTTCATAATCAGTTCACTCGCGTCAGCGAACTCCCAATCATCCTCATCCCAGGACGCCACCGTGTGTACCGGCGACGCCACTTCAGCTGTCGCAGCTTTCACTCCCTGTGATGACACGGCAGCGGGCGCAGGACGCGGCGCCCTCATAGACGATTGCCCCGCTGTGGGCGGCTTCGGCACGCCCCGGAGACTTCCGTTGGCGACGCCGAGACCAGCGACCTTCATGACGGTCCTCATCCCTCCTCCTCCTCCCATATTTTCTCCGATCAACCGTAAAGAGATAACAGCGAGGGTGGCAAGGTAACTCGGGGAAGAAGTATGGTTTTCGGGTCCTTGCTTGCTTAATGGGGAAGAGAAGGCCCACAAGATTTAAGATAAGATCAGATTTTTTTAAAAAAAAAAAGTTAAAAAAATCACATGACTTACCATTAATAGCATTTTTATTTATTAATGGTGAGTCTTCCAGTTATTATTAATAACTTATGAAATTTTTTTAATATAAACTTTTTTAGTTAAAACTTAGTATGATTTTTTTTTAAGATCAAGTTTTTTGTAAATGGAAAATGCACGTTATGGTAAGGGACTACTTGATTGCAATCTCCATGAGCTTGAGTGCTCAAAAATAAATACACACTAAAACAAATCATGTTAGTCACTTGGGCTCATAATTAAAATTAAGAATTTCAATTATAATTTTAATATATATATATATATATATATATATATATATATAACAAAAATTATTAAGTTACAAAATCCTGAGGACTGTGACTTTTTTTCACTTAATAAACTTCTCGCTATATCAGATAAGATCATGATCTTAACATTCTGAAAAAAAATCAAGACTTTAACAAGTCAACCTATATTTTCTATGTTATTTTGGATGTTTGTTGACTTGTCAGTTAATAATTTCTTCAATAATATATATATATATATATGTGTGTGTGGGGTTTATCATTTGTCATGTCACTTGACATAAGGTTATGTCAAGTCACCCCAAAACTACGTCGTTTTAGTAGTTCATTAATTCCCCTAACCCCAAAACGACGTCGTTTTGGGAGTTAGGAGAATTAATGAAAGGTGCTTTGGTAAAATTCATGCAATAAATACAAAAACAAAAATACCAAAATACCCTTCATTAATTCCCTTAACTCCGAAAACGACGTCGTTTTGGAGTTAGGGGAATTAATGAACTCCCAAAACGACGTAGTTTTAGGGTGACTTGACATAACCTTATGTCAAGTGACATGACAAACGATAAACCCATGTATGTATGTATGTATGTGTGTGTGTGTGTTTTTTTTTTTTTTTGGCAAGACGATAAATGAGAGAGGCGGGTATAGTAATTAGTATGAACTTTATGGAGTATATTTGATTTCATTCCCTTATGTATAAAAGTATTAGTAAGCATATGTTCACCAAAAACAAAAGTATATTATAGTTGGAGAATTGATCTCAATGCTAAATATAACTCTTATTTTTAATATTTTTCAATCATTTTTTAATTTATTTTTATTGATGTTCTCTCACGTCTTCACAATATTTAAGGGGAAGGGATTAGACTATTCTAAAAAATATGTCATATTAACTAACTTAACTAACTTGTTTAATATAATAAATTAAGTAAATATATCTTATATTAAGGATGAGAGTAAGTAGTAACCATCCAAGTATATATCAGTGACTTGTAAGTCATGATGTCAAATTCCTCATAAACAAGTGGAATAAACACATGAACAACATGAATTGAACAAATCTCATTTGTAAGTGTGCAACTCTTCATAAACAATTGGAATGCAAATATTAACAACACAAACTAATTTCTAGTGGCTGGAGTTCTTTCCGACTAGCCAGCACCGGAGCTTTGATGGCTAACTGTCGAAGCCGCTCCGATGGGCAGTTGCCACTAATGGCCTGAGTCGCTAGTGCTCCAACGAAAAAATGATATGTATACACACACTACTTTCTATTCTAAATATAATACTCAATTGACTTTTTGAGAAAATTAAGTAAGTTAATTAAATTACTTTAAAGTATTTACATTTATCATTTTTTTCCAACTAACTTGTCTGATTTATAAACTGATATATGATTTAACCAAACCTAATACTACCTCCGGTCCTAATTATAAGACCTAATTGACTTTCTTTGGAGAGATTAAGGAAGTTAGATAAGTAATATCTAATATTCATTAATAAAAATAATATGATACTTAGTATATATACAAGTAAGTCTATGATATTTATTTTTTAAAAACTAGACAAGATGATATTAACTAAATAAGAGAAGTTTATTGGTTAGCTACAGTGATAGCCCCAACTAAAAAAAGTAAAAGCTAGACAAAAACACTTAGATGAAAAGGAAGCAACAAAAATCATGAATTAGGAAAAGGATCTCCTAGCTACTACATCACCGTAGAAGTGATATCGATCAAAGAGTAAACAAATTTAATTAAAAGCTAATAACGTCGTTTCTCTATTTTTTTTTTTTTAAAGAGAAAACTTATATTTAGTACTTGATAATTTAGGGCGTTCATAAGGCCTGAATGATGGCAATGCCCACCCCAGCATGGTAAAAAAATGCCTAGCCCTACCCTGCCTATTGGCCTTGCCTGAAGTATATACTCCCTCCAGTCTTAATTATTGGACATATTTAACCGATTTTGGAGAGATTAAAGATAGGGGTTAAATTAGTTAATTTTACTCATTTTCTTAAAATGCCCTTATATAAATTTGGCACTTCAATTACCTTGTTGATTTCACATAATCCCCTGTTCATATCAATAGGGTATTTTAGGAAGAGATTGATAAAAATTAGAATGTTGTCCTATAATTAGGACCAAAACAAACTCTCAAATGTTGTTTTATAATTAGAACCGAAGGGAGTATATAATTTTTTGTGTGTTCATTATTTGACAAAATTCAACGAGTATTGATTTACAATTCAATTAGAATATAATGTTATGTTATGAAGGGGGAAAAAAACTTTGATAAGATAGTATAAGAGATAAGAGAAGATGAAATTCGAGAGAGTAAGGGGAGCAATTATCATTCAGCTTCTTGTGTGTTTCTTCTCATTATAATGCTTTATACAAGGCCTTTATTTATAGGCCTCTAAGAGTCATCACCAAGGATTACTACTAAGATACAATGAATGATACAATTATTACAGACAATTAATAAAGATGAATGTACACTATATAACCTTTCATATTATTCATATATCTGAATGTGCATTAAATAGTCTTTTAGTTTCTCAACTATTATTCATGAATGGAGACTGGGATGTGAGAGGTTAATAGTCAGTGAACATCCATATAATTAATATATTCATAACATTCCCCCTTAGATGTTTACTATGAATGTGTCTCATTAAGAAAATTGAACTAGGAAAAATCTAATGGGACAAAAACCTAAGTAAAGAAAAAGAGTATAACATTCATTGATACACTGTCCAATGCTGTCTCATTAACCTTTCTAGAAAAACCCAGTGGGACAAAACCGAGATAAAGGAAAAAGAGTATAGCATGTACCGACTCCCCCTCTTGACAATATTAGTTGAGATCTTTGAATCTGCAAAGACTGGTGTCATGGACATGCTTTTCAAAAAATTTCCTGGAAGTGACTTGGTAAAAAAACATGCTAGATTTTCATTTGAACGGATTTTTTGGATATCTATTTCACCATCCTTTTGAAGGACACGAATGAAGAAGACTTTTGGTGAGATATATTTCATTCTATCACCCTTGATATATCCTTCTATTAGATGTGCAAGACATGCAGCATTATCCTTATATAGGATTATTGGAACTATTTTGCCCAAAGATAAATCATAAGTGATTCGTATGTGATGTATTACTAACATCAATCATACACATTTTGAGCTTGCTTTATGTATTGCTAGAATTTTTGCACGGTTAGATTATGTGATTGATATAGTTTGTTTCATAGATCGCCATGAAATAGTTGCACATCCATATGTAAACAGATAACCTATTTGTGATTCTCTGTCATGTGGATCAGACAAAAATCTAGCATCTGCATAACCAATTAGTTCATTCTTAGATACATTTGAATAGAATAACCCCATGTCCATAGTGCATTTGAGGCAACGAAGAATGTGTTTTACTCAATTCTAATTCCTTCATGTTAGTGAAGAACTATATCTTGCTAATAAGTTAACAACAAACCATATATAGCAAGATACATTAGTGCTCCAATAGCACTAATGTATAGTACTTTTAGACCAAGTAGTTCTTCATTACCTTCTTCGCTCATTACTCGAGATCTAAATGAGTTTTTATCCGCCTGCAAAAACCTTACAACCATTGGGGTACAATAATGGATATGACTTTTTACGTAAAAATGCTCAAGGACCTTCATTATGTAAGCTTCTTGACATACAAAAATCCCATTTTTCAGGCACTCAATCAATAATCCAAGACAAAATTTTGTTCTTTCCAAGTCCTTCATTTCAAAGTCTTTCTTTAAGCAATTAATTGTCTTTTGAAGCTTTTCAAGAGTTCCAATGATGTTGATATCATCAACATAAACAACAATTATAGCAAACTCACTTCCAAATCTTTTCATAAAGATGCATGGGCATATTAGTGTTAGTTCTCTATTGGTTTTGATGATAAAGGACAATTGTAAACTCAGATTGAAGTTTGTCTTTGTTAAGTTGAAAAACTTCCTGTCAAAGGCAAACTCGAGTTTTGGTTTGGAAACTCGAGTTTGGACTTGACAGAGAATAACTCAAGTTTTTGCAAAGTTAGGCAAACTCGAGTTTGGGTATTGAAACTCGAGTTTTGACCATACAGAGAGAAACTAAGTTTTTCAAAGGCAAAGAAAACTCGAGTTTGGTTTTAATGAACTCGAGTTTTGACAAGACAGAGAGCTACCAATTTTTTCAAGATTAGCAAAACTCCAATTTCCATTTGGAAACTCGAGTTTGGTTTTGGAAACTCGAGTTTACAGCATACAGAGAACAATGCTCAATTCTAAACTTGTGAAAACTCCAGTTTTCATTTGACAATGTTTTTCTAAGTTTTTCTCTCAAATGAGGAAAACTCGAGTTAGGATTTGGAAACTCGAGTTTAGGTCATACAGAGAAGAACTCAAAGTTTCTAAAGTTTTGAAAACTCCGGTTTGAGTAAGCAGAGAAGTTTCCATTTTTCAAAATTTATGGAAACTCGAGTTTCAGTTTGGAAGCTTGAGTTTAGGCCAAGCAGAGAGCTCTGTTAAAATTGAACATTTTGAAAACTCCAGTTTTGGAATGGAAACTCCAGTTTTGAGATTTTGGACTTAAACATGTTTTCTCATCAAAGGTCCAAAACTCGAGTTTTTCACTTAATGACTCGAGTTTTGAACTCTTCTCAAAACCTGCTTCAAAGACCAAATCGCGACATTCTTCTCTGGAAGGAGAAAACTCGAGTTAAGTTTTGGAAACTCGAGTTTAGGATTTTAATGAAAAATGAAAACTCCAGTTTTTTATGAACAAACTCGAGTTTGTGTCGCTGGTTTTGAATTTCAAACTGGACGAATTTGTGAAACCTTTGTGTTTGATTCTAATACTCCATATCATCACTCATTACTATTCCTAACTATGTTTAATCAGTTTGTTAGTGAGTTTCAGATGATTTAGAGAGGATTAAATGAAGCATTAGTATAAAGCATAAAGTGATGTCAGCTCATTAAATGCAAAATCCAGAAAACTTGCATTCTTTTAGACAATCATTCTCCACACGTTGCAAAGGGATTAATGTTTCCTTTCCACCAGTGGCGGACCCAGGATTTTAAGTTTGTGGGTGCACAATTAGTGGTGGGATTCGAGGGTTCGGGGACAGCGCCCCCGAAATTTTTTTTTTAAAGAACTCCCTCAAAAAGAATTGTAGTTGCTAAGCTGCAAAATATAAAATCATTTAATAGAAATCTACCCTTTTGATTTTAGAAGCTAATGAGTTTAGTTTCAATGGTCAAAACAGTTGCAGAAGCTGAATGATCTAATACAGAAGCCAAACGAGGAAGCTCATCAGGGGTATAATACAGAAGATACAAAAATGACCCCCAATGATTACATTCAGAAATCAAATATGTCCTTTTTCCTGGTGCCTGAACGCTGAAGTACACGGATCCTTAGTTGAACTAACTTAATTTATACACAGAATGAGTTTTAAGCGAAGAGTGGAGGATGTGGGGTTAACTATTACAAAGACCAGAGATAGCCAAAAAAATGATGCTCCGAATCGGGGTTCTTTCATGTTAGCATGTTCTCGGCAATTTTATGTCCTTAAATCATAAAGATAAATAGTAACCTATGGTTTCCAAGACATGAATCACATATGCTATTGACTTCAAATATAAAAAGTGACTTCATAATTCATATAGCATAAAAAATTAAGAGCACCACACAAAAGCACACTAAAATGGACATGTCAATAGCATCTTATTTTATTCTGATAAAGCATTAACATTATGCAAGTTTGATATCTCTTAATTTTCATATTAAGGATCTACCAACTAGATAATTTTATTCTAAAAACTAAACAGTTGGATTTAGAAGCAAATGTTATTAGCCAGAGACTTGAAACCTGATATCTTTGGTAAAAGAGATGCCTTAGGAAGTAGCGAAATGGAATGCCTATCCAGTAATCACGACAGAAAGAACACGAGAAGAACAATATCTTTCCACTCTCTACATCTTCTTCCTCTTTATGACGAAGTAACTATGGGTAATTACAAGTTTCGGTCTCGAGATACAAGCTTACCCCTTAGTGTCTACAATCGTGCAAGCTACTCCATAATCACCCTTTATTTACCCACCTGAAGGTTGCAGGAAGATACATGTGCATCCCACAAGCCAAGTGTTCATCATTTCAAGTTAACGTATACCTCTCCAAATCATAAAAAAAGTTTTGCAGGGTACATTTCCAACTATTCCTCAAGATGCAAACAAATAATGCACAGGCACGCACACAAACACAGAGGGAAATCATTATCCAAAATGATGCCAAAGAAAGATTGGCATTCACCGATGCAATGTAATTGGAAAAGCAGGGGAATAAAACCTGACCTACCATGTGACTTGCAGCTTCTGAGTATCGTATGCAATCTTCGTGAGCTTCGCTTTCTGAATTCAACTTTACATGCTTACGTCTCTTGTAAGTTCGAAAGCTTTCACCTACACTAGAGTTATAAATTCAAGAGGAAATCCATTCACAGAAAATCAATTTTACAGGTACAAAAAACGACTCATTGAAACTGAGAATCAAGCCTGACTGCCTGAGCGACAGCGGACGAGGGAGAGCGTCGGGCAAGAACGGCGGATGGGGAGAGCGTCGAGCGGGCAAGAACGGCGGACGGGGAAAGCGTCGAGCAAGAAGACGAGGGAGAGCGTCGGGCGAGCGTCGGGTTTAGGATGGAAATTTGGGGGAAAATTTTTGGGGGGAAACGACCGAGAGAGAGGGTATTGGAAATGGGGACAAAAAAAAAGAGTAAAAGTTGGGCTCGAACCGTCGACCTTTGTTAGGGGAGAAATTGAATTTACCATGTGTTCCACCTACTCATATTGTTATAGAATTTCTTGTAAATTATATATATCTTATGTCTGCACTTGCCCACATTGCCCCCACTGTAGGTCCGCCCCTGCTTTCCACATCCAGTAGCTGCTCTTCCAACGGATTAAAAGTCAAGAAGTCAAACATAAACTTCTGTGCAGCTGGATTAACCAAAGAGTAGTGAGAGAAGAAGAGCAAAACTTCAACTAATCCATTCCCAATGTTGGCAACGGTCATATTGAAGATTACAACAGTCATTTAATGATCTCTTGGTATAAATAGATATGCATTCAATTCTTCTCAACAACCAATCTGTGAGAAAATGAAAATTATTCAAGTTTCAACTACTCTTTGTGTTTTCTTGTGAGAAGTATCTTTTGATACATTGTACTTCAGTGTTTATTCTTATCTACTCTTAGAGAGAGTTCATTTATTGTAAATCATTCATTGTTAAGAATCTCAAGTCAGGGGACTTGGAGATTGGGATATTGATTTCAACTTGTAAGGGGGAGTAAGTTCTAGTGAAAGAATTACTCTTGAGTTACAGAGTGTGTAATCAATTGTGATAGTGAGAAATCCCAGAGAGTCTAGGGACTGGACATAGGTCAAGAGGTTGGACCGAACCAGTATAAATCCTTTGTGTCTTGCTTCTCTTCCTTATCCCCTGTTTATCCCTGTTTTCATTACCCAAAAACAGCACTTCGAAAAAGTTTTTAGAATCCCCAATTCACCCCCCTCTTGGTGATTCAGCTCCACTTTCAATTAGATCATTTCTGTATCCTTCTTTCAACAGATATTCATTGATTTTCGATTATACCACATATGCCCCAATTGCTTTAAGTTATACAAGGACTTATTATTTAACTTAATTGAGTGTTGTTCTCGAAAACTTGCAGTTGATGCTTATGGCATCTTAGTCCTTCAGGGACTTGTGCTTATAGCACCTTAAGTCCTTCATAAACTTGTGCTTCTGGCATCTTCAATCCTTCAAGGACTTAGGCTTTCAGCACTTGCTTATGAGTTTCGGCTGATAATCCTCATTATAATTCATTATATATATATATATATATATATATATATATATATATATATATATATATATATATATATATATATATATATATAAGATTTCGTCAACGTTGACTTTATTTTGGTCTCATCGGATTCTATTCTTAACATAATTTATTGAGATCTTATTATTTTCACACATGTCAAGTACCTTAGTCTCTTCGGGACTATGACATTCTCTTCTGGAGATATTTCTTTTAGAGATAATAACTCCAAGTAAAATATTTGTAAAAGCACAGGAAATAACTCTTCTAGACATAATTTAGACTAAATCAATAAAAGAATTCTTATAATATAAAAAAAAGTATAATAGTATAAATGATAATAACAGGAAATATTTGTAAAAACGAGAAATAACTCAAAGTAAAATATTACAACAAAATTAAGACTTTATGGCTTCAGGCAATTTAGTTCTCATGGCTTCAGGTCAATTAGTCTCGGCTTTGGGCCAATTAATCTCATGATGAGAAATTAAATATATATGGCTTCTAGTCATTTATCTTCGGGATAAATAAAATTATATATGGTTTCTAAACATCCAATAAAATAGAAGACAAAAGTTATATGACCTCTGGCCATGTAATCTCAAAATAGGAGTCAAAGAAATATGGCTTTCAGCCATATAATTCAAAATAGGAAAATTAAGGAAATATGGCTTGTGGCCATACAAGAAGATAAAAAAAAAGTATATGACTTCTAGCCATGTAAGAGGGGATCAAAGGAATATGACTTCTAGCCATATTATATCAAAATAAGAAATCAAAAGTGATATGACTTCTGGTCATATAATTATAGAATAAGAAATTAAAGCGATATGGCTTCTCGCCATATAATTTTAGAATATAAAATCAGAAGTCTAATGCTTCTGGCTATACTAAAATAATAATATTAATATAAAAGAACTTGTAAAAGGAGATATAAGATATAAAAACAATAACAAACTCCAACTGTAGCCATGGAACCCGATATTTATAACAATTAGTAAAAGTATCTCTTTAATTCTATATAGTGGCTCAGATTATCCCAGATAGATCAAATAAAATACAGTAAAAGAAGGTAGATGAAATCATCAAGGAAACAATGAGAAGATCATACCTTCGTTGGAGCTTTCATGTTGATAACATGTCACGAAAATAAAAGAAATATGGGATAAGAGAGCAAAAGATAAGAGAAGAGAAAATTCGAGAGAGAAATGGGGGGAGCAATTCTCATTTAGTCTCTTGTGTTTCTTCTCATTACAATGCTTTCTACAATGTCTCTATTTATAGACCTCCAAGAGTCACCACTAAAACATAATGAATGGTACAATTATTACAGACAATTAATATAGATGAATGTACACAATATGACCATTCGTATCATTCATGCATATGAATGTACATTAAATAATCGTTTAGTTTTTCTACTACTATTCATGAATGGTGACTATGATGTGAGAGGTCAAAAGTTAATGAACATCCATGATAAGTATATATTTTATAATTAAATAAGGGTAGATTCTGGGATATATTGGATTGAATTTATTAATATTTTGTACTTATTTAATTATCTTTATGTACTTATCTATCTTTTAATTAAATATAGGATAAAATGATATTATAACAGAAAATCTATTGATATCCTATTTATTTGTGCAGGAGATATTATGTGATCTAAGAGATGAGAAAATATAGGAAAAGCAATAAGGGCAACAAATTAAATTGAAAATGATATAATATATTATATTATTATATTATAATATAATATATTGTTATAATATATCAAATATGCCATGGGAGATTAAAAAAGAATCAGAACGCACAAGACGCGGGAAAAAAACACAAGATCCGCAAGAAGTAAGATATATTTAAAAGAAGCAGACGCATATATCGGATGGAGAGAGCAACACGCGCAGGATATATATAATGCATGAAGAGACGCATTAAAAACACACAGAGCTGGGACGCACACACCGGAGCGCGCAAAGAAAAAGAAGAACTAAACACGAGATGGAGACGCACGCAGACGGCATTGGAGAAAGAGGATCAAAGCACCATTGTGGATATCAACCTTCCCCAATCTCTGAAGAACATGTCTGATTTTCATCTCTTTTATTATTTTGTTAACCTAGCCATGCTTGGCTAGTTTTCTTTGTAGTTAGGTCGAGGATGAACCCTATGCGAATTTAGAGTATTTGGTTGAATTCTTTATTGATCGTTAGTTTCTTGATTGAATGAATTATCTTTGCTTAAAGCTTTCTTAAAGATTGATCACCTTTTAGATTGTTCATAGGTTGATGTATGACAATAGAGATGTTGGTGCATTTAACTAGAACCGTTAATTCATCGTAGAGTTGCATGACCTAGACATAGGCTTACGAGTTTATGCGATCTCATAATTCTGGTTTTAAAAAAATGATCTTTCCAAACAATACTAAGACATTAGGTTGTTTTCAAAGATAACGGACTAAGGTAGCAGCATCAAGACATTGAGACTTAGTCTAACTTTAGAGAATTGATCGTCAATCATGGGAATAATAATCAATTAGGGATTCAATTCAAATACCTTGGAGGAACATAGGGGAATTCTCATCCCTAACTGCGTTTTTCTTAATTACTCATCTTTTCTAAACGTTGTTCTTGAAATTCTTGATTTTGGATTCTTGTTCTTTATTTAATTCTTCAAATTATGTTTGGTTACAACTCACCCCATATTACTCGATTCATCCAACTAAAGCAAAAATAGCGAATTAGTTATTGGAGTACTATTCCTCGTGGGACGATCTTTTTCTCACTACTTTATTACTTATAACGACCGGTACACTTGCCGAAGTCGCTATCAATCCACATAATTAATATATTCATAACAATATAAACATATTTTCTATTTATTCAACAAACATGTATATTTTTTCATAAACATATTTAATTAGGAAATCGGTAAATTGAGTTCTTGAGAAATAAATTAGTATTAAATAATAAGAAGTTAATCTCTAAAAAATTATTTTGTTTTATTAGTCCATGAATTGAATCTAAACAATAAAATCTAAAAATGACTATTTTTATGGAATATGTTTTTGAAATATCCAACTATAATTTTTTTAACTATTTTTTGTGCTTCATTTTTTCAAATTTTAGAGAGATTTCTGTGCATGGGAAACCACCTGCACAGCCTAGCCTGAAATTTTTATGCTTCATTGTAAGGTCGGGTAGTATGTTGCAAAATGCCAGTCGTTCATCTTTCAGTCTGGGCATCAGGCAAGGGTCATGCCCTACCCAGCTGTATCCACTTGCCTATCTTTTATCCACTTGTCAATCTTTAATTTCTACAAAGTTGTTGGGTAGCAAGATGTTGATTTCAAACCTCTCTCCTCTTTTACTATGGGTATGTTTGGAGAGAACTTTAAATAGCTTAAAGCCAAAAAAAAAGTAGCTAGCTGTAAAAAAAAGTCAAAAGAATGTTGGCTTGTTTTGATCTCTTTGATTATTCCTACGAGTGGGCATGGAGGGCAAGAGAAGCCTAAATTAAGAATTGTAGAAATCAGTTTGGAGTTTGGAAGAAGATATTGAAGAGGAAAGAGACAAATGGTGGGTTACACCATTAATATGATGCTATATTTCAAAGATTCTCGAATGAGGAAAATGATTCAATGACTTTGAAAGAATTGAACGAGGAGCCGTATGAGGTGAAAATCTCATGTACGGTTGCAGTAATTCATTAGGAACAAGATATTCTTTATATCAAGTATGGATGGTAAGTTTTCTCCTTTTTTAAAAAAAAAAAATCAACTCAAAATAAATTTCCTCCTCTCACTTACTCTTCCCTTCTCTCGTATCAAACAAACTCTAAAAATCATGTATATATTGTTGGAATTTAATATTATAATTAATATTCCATTAATTCTATTAAGTGGCCCATATTAATTCCTGTTTTGTAATCGTCCATTAATTCAGTAACGGCCCAATCAATACGCGATAATTGCTAATTGATACACATTAATGCCTTTCCCTTTATATCTCTGTGATGGCCAGAGGGGAAAAGTAACGTGAAAATCTATTTGGTCCCCTGAACCTGCTCTGACCTTGAGACAAGTACACCATCTGCAGATTCAGAGAGGAGGATCAGAAGGACTGAAACTCGGAGTTCGTCCCTGCTTGCTTCTGGAGACAAATCAATGGCGGGAGGTATTTGTGATCTCTATTTCATTTTTCCGCATTGATCTAAATGTTAATATGTGTTTAACATGTTTAGATCGCTTAGTTTTCTAACATTTGGTATCAGAGCTTCAGTTAATATGCCTCTGCCTTGATTTGAAGAAGTTTTCATGAAATTTGGATTTTCTGAAAAATTTTCGGATTGTTTGATTTAATCTGTTTTGGTTAATATTTGCATCGATTTAATGATTATATCAAACATATTGTGTTCTGGATCGGTTTTTCTGTGATTTTTACGGTCAAAAACGCTTTTTCTGATCATTCTGTGCGCCTGAAATTTCTGGGAATTTTCGGGTTGACGGGTCGGGTCCTGAACCGGGTAAGGAAGATGATCTACAGTGTTTTTGATTTCGTGAATTAAAAAAAAAACGCACGGATGTTTCGAACAGGGGACCCAAGTGTGTTAAGAGCCTTAAAGGCTAGGCTTGCGCCAGATGGGCCATATGCTCACATGTGGTGAAGTATGAGCTGTTAATAAATATACATGATTTATTTATTCAGTTTGGAAAATTTCACATAATGTTAAAAGTGGGATTCGAACCTGAGACCATGCGTGGGAGAAGGCCAGCATTTTACCAGTGCTGCAAGCTCCATGTGTTTAAAGTTTATCATTTAATATATATGGACAATTTTTAGATGATAGGTAAATTTTTCACAAAACTTAAAAATGGTCCAGAGGGGTTTTGAACACAGAACCAGTAAGTACCTGACATGCTTGAGGGTTGGTGCTCTGCCAGTTGTGCCATGCATTCATTTTTGGTAGATTGTGAACTATTAATAAATATATAGAATTTATTATTCAGAAAATTTTCACAAAAGGCCAAAAGTGGGTTTTGAATTTACGATCTGTGGGACCAGGGAAATATATGAAAGTTGACGTTTTGCCATCTGCATTAAGTTTAAATGATTTATTAATGTCAAATTGCATTTGAATATTTTTGGGTGGGGCCAACCACATTGGATTCCATTTTGTGTATGCTTTAATGGTTGGCATTTGCGTAACAGGCCAAAATTTTTCAAGAGTTGCAAAATCATTTCTTTTGTCATTCATTTAGCATCTAGGCCGAAAACTTGTTACTCAATTTTGGATTGTTTTTATCACGTTTTGGGCTCAGGAATGATTAAAAGAAAATCTGTGCTTTGGGCTTTGAAATTTTAATCTACAGTAATGTACTATGGGTTAAATAATTTGCAAATTGTTTGCTAAATCAAGATTATAATCTTCATAGACTTCTGTTTTATGTATAAATTTGATTATATCAAATTTAATTGTTTAAATTGAGAAAAGTTAATTTTTACAATTGTTCTGAGTTATTTCATTGTCTAAATATTTCAAAAAATTAACTTTAGACAATTAAATATCTTTTTCAAATTGTTGAAGCCAACTTTAAGTTGAATTTTGTCAAAATTAATTTTTTAAACAATATTTGGATACATAAAACAGTGGGAGGATTTTTCCTTTCAATTTGATTATAATCCCTCCATTAAGATGTGCATGTATTGGATTTATTTTGAATGCACAAAATAGTGGGAGAATTTGTCTAAATTGATTATTTAATCACATTTATTTGATTAAATTGATCAATTAAATTCTCATTCAAGATTTGTGCATATTTGGATTCTAAATGCACAAGATTAATTTTGGTGATTAATATTGTTAATATTAATTTAATCAAAGTGGGAGGATTGTATTTAGTCACTTATGTTGATTAAATTCATTAATTAAAATTCTTATAGACATTATATGTGTGTATGGTATTTACAATGTACATATTTGATATTAGTGATTAGCATACATATTTGTTTAAAGAATAGCTACAACATCTTTATGCACAAATTGTATGCATATTTAATCACTTAAGGTTATCCCTTTTTTTTTTTTGATGAAACAAAATACATCACATAAAGTTTTAAAGACATAAATTGTAATTAAAAATGTTATAATTAATCTTTGCCCACAGGTAGATAATTATAATCATAGTTTTAATCAGAGTGGAATAGAATGACATTATATTTTCTAAATTGCCCACAGGTATTAGGAGATATAACTGCATTCTAGTTTCATCAATTCGTGATAAACTCATGCTATGCTAATGTCTTTGCCCACAGATAGACTTTAGTGATATGAATTTATAATGTATGTTTTCGGATTTTAAATATAAATCTGAAAATTTATTTAAATTTGGATTTCATGTGATTATTATACATATTCTGTTATTTGAATGAATTAATTATACATGCAATATTGAGTTGAATAATATGCAAAACATGAAAATCCAATTTTGTTTTTAATATTGCTTATAGTTTGTTGCAATATTAATTATTAATGTTTAGTGATCTATATATTTTTGATCAATTAGAGAATAGCCACAGCATCTTTAATTAGTCAAAATTATATATTAAATTGTATGATCACATAAAAACATTAGTTGTAATTAATCGTATGTGATATAATAGATTTTCCCACAGGAATTTTTATTATATTTTGTATGATTAATTGGGATATAATGTCAAATTATGTTCTTAATTTTCCCATAGGAATTAAGAATAAGGATATAATTTGATAATTGTATCATAAAGTTATATATGGATCTAAATGAATTATAACTTTAGCCCACAGGCAAGTTGTATGTCAGTAGATTCATGATTTTAAGCATGATTTACATTGGTAAAACATGATATATTTTATTAGTCTCAAATTTTGGTTATAAGCATGTATGTTCAATACTATTCAATCATACAACCTGTGAATTTCTCTGATATGAAATGTGACATTCCCGAACTAAAGGGTGATAACTATAAAATATGGAGGGAGAAAGTTCTCTTTCATTTAGGGTGGATGTACCATTGATTATGCTATTAGGAAAGACGAACCATTTTGTATTATTGTGACCAATACTTCAGATGAGGTTAATTTGTAAGAATAATGGGAGCGATCTAATCGACTCTCAGTTATGTTCATATAAACCTCAATTTCTACTGGTATTTATGGTTATGTCGGACAGCATAACAAGATTGAGCCACTTCTGAAGGCTATTGATGAACAATTTGGACTTGAGATAAGGCACTTGCAAACATCCTAATTATGAAGTTTTCATCTTTGGAAACAACAATAAAAGGTGTGCGTGAGCACATCATACGAATGAGGACATTGCGGCTCAACCGAAGTCACTTGAGGTTGACAAGTCTGACTCCTTTCTCGTACACTACATTCTGAACTCCCTTCCACAACCATATAGACCCTTTAGGATATCCTACAACACACATAAGGACAAATGGTCAATCAATGAACTTTTGATCATGTGTGCTCAGGAATAGGAAAGGCTGAAAATGCAAATGGGAGAATTTCTTGAATATGACTTGATTAGTGGGAGCGATCGATTCAGAAACCTTGTTTTTTTGAAAAATGATCATTTAGATAGTTAATCTTCCACTTCGAGTTTTAAATTGGTTGTTAACAATATTCCTTCAGTTCAATTGAGTGTTGTACAACCAGTTATTCAAGAACCATAATCTGCTGATATTGATCTAGTAGATCAAGTTGTTAATAAGGAACAACAAGAAATTGTTGAACAACTATGTTAAAACAACATTAAGGAGATCTAATAGAATAAGAAGATCAACAATATCTAGTGAATATATTGTGTGCATCTATAGGAATCTGACTATAATGTAGGAGCTGAAAATGATCCTAAAATGTTTTCACAAGCCATGAACTGTAGAGAATCAAATTCATGGTATAATGCTATGAAAGATGAGATGAATTCTATGGCATCTAACGGAGTTTGGGATGTTGTTAAGTTGCCTGATGGTGTAAAAATTATTGAATTTAAATGGGTTTTCAAAACAAAGAGAGACTCATTGGGCAATATTGAGAGATATAAGGCAAGACTCGTTGCTAAAGGATTCATTCAAAGAGAAGGAATCGATTACAATGAGATATTTTCTCCTGTATCTAAGAAAGATTCTCTTCGTATCATTCTAGCATTAGTTGCACATTTTGAACTAGAGTTGCAACAAATGGATGTGAAAACAACCTTTCTCAATGGAGAGATTTAGAGGAAGAGGTTTGTATGAAACAAACCAAGGATTTTCCTCTAATAATGGTTAGCATTTGGTGTGCAAGCTCAAGAAATCTATGTATGGATTGAAACAAGCTTTCTATAAATGGTATTTAAAATTTCATAATGTTGTCTCTTCATTCGGTTTTGTAGAGAACATTGTGGATGAATGTATATACCAGAAGGTTAGTGGGAGCAAGTTTTGTTTCCTTATTCTATATGTGGATGATATTTTACTTGCAACCAATGATAATAGATTACTATATGAGGTGAAACAATTCCTTTCTAAAAATTTTGATATGAAGGATATGGGAGATGCATCTTATGTCATTGGCATTAAGATACATAGAGACAGACGTCGATGTATTTTAGGTTTGTCTCAATAGACCTATATCAACAAAGTTTTAGAAAGATTTCGGATGAGGAATTGTTCACCAAATGTAGCTTCCATTGTGAAAGGTGACAGGTTTGATTTAAACCAATGTCCAAAGGAAGATTTTAAGCAGGAACAAATGAAAAAAATGCTTCAGTTATGTATGTTCAGGTCTGCACAAGACCTGACATTGCATTTGCAGTTGGGATGTTAGGGAAATATCAGAGTAATCCAGGCATGAACCACTGGAAAGCTGCGAAGAAAGTATTGAGATACCTTCAAGGGACTTAAGATTACATGCTTAAATGCAAACGAACTCATATGGAAGAGACTGGTTACTCCGCTTCAGACTATGCTGGCTGCATACTTAAGAAAATCTACTTCAAGATATATGTTTATGCTAGTCAGTGGAGTTATTTTATCGAGTAGTAAGAAGCAGTCTTTATTTACTACTTCCATAATGGAAGCTGAGTTCATATCTTTTTGAGATTCCTTCACATGGTGTATAGATGAAGAGTTTCATTTCTGGGCTTTATATTTAGGCCATTGAGGTTATATTGTAACAATTCAGTTGCTGTTTTTATGGCTAAGGATAACTAAAGTGATGGTCGAATTAAGCACATCGACATCAAGTATCTAGCCATAAAAGAGTGTGTTAAAGATAAAGCAGTGGTTATTGAACACATAAGCATTGAATTGATGATTAATGATCATTTAATTAAAAGCATGCCTACATTGAAATTTCAGGATCATATAAAAAATTGGGACTTGGTTCCCTTATGTGATTTTCGTTGTAAGAACGATGTTATTTATAAAACTCCATTTGTGATGTTTTTCTCATTTCAGTTGTGTACACATTTATTTGTTTAATTTGAGGAACATCATTGAGTTTGGACCTAGAATAAACGTAGGGTTTATTCATTAAGTTACTTGGGCTTGGGAAACATGATGCCTTTGTGATACATGGAAGATATTACTCGCTTTAAGAGGACCTATCGCTATGATCAATGCATTTTGTTTCTCAGAGGTATATAGGGAAAAGTAACGTGAAAATCTGTTTGGTCCCCTGAACCTGCTCTGACCTTGAGACAAGCACACCATCTGCAGATTCAGAGATGAGGATCAGAAGGACTGAAACTCGGAGTTCGTCCCTGCTTATTTCTGGAGACAAATCAATGGCGGGAGGTATTTGTGATCTCTATTTCATTTTTCCGCATTGATCTAAATGTTAATCTGTGTTTAACATGTTTAGATCGCTTAGTTTTCTAACACATATAAAATATGTTTGTTTGAACAAGTGAAATAAATAGTTTATTAAAATTTACGTCTTATATCTATTGACTTATTTTTCTTAGAATTTGGAGATCTATATATACCACGGTCTAATCAGTGATATATGAAGATCTATTGAACAAAAAAGTTTATATTTTCAAATAATCACTATTCATAACTAGAAAACCAAGAGGCTTCTCTTTTTAAAAAAATTATAGGGAAAATTCCAAATAAATACCATATGAATTTGCAAAACCCCCAGAAGTCTGTTGAATTTGTAAAAAGATTGAGATGTACAAAGGACCTATGAGGGATATGCAAATTCGGGTGAAATTACCCTTTTACCCTTAGTTTTAAATAAATAAAAAAATTAAAAAACCCTCCAACCCCCACCACCGCCGCCGCCGGCCGGCCGCCACTGCCGGCGACCACCACCACCGCCAGCCGGCCGGTGGTGGTGGGGGTTGGAGGGTTTTTTAATTATTTATTTATTTATTTAAAACTAAGGGTAAAAGGGTAATTTCACCCGAATTTGTATATCCCTCATAGGTCCTTTGTACCTCTCAATCTTTTTACAAATTCAACAGACTTCTGAGTGTTTTACAAATTCAAATGGTATTTATTTAGAATTTTCCCAAAATTATACTCCATTCTTTTTTCTAAGTGTATATATGTTTTTTGGGTAGGTTGCGTAATTAATATGATCAACTTGAGATACTAACAACACTAGAGCCATGTCCTGGCCTGCATCCAACTGCTCAAGACAATAAATGACCGACTTTTCTTTTCATTCTTTTTAAAACCACATCTTTTTATATTTTTATATTTTTCATAAAAAAAAAAAAAAAGTTGCTTGCAATTGAAGTCTACTATTGGAAAATGACATGTTGATGAATGTGGCTTTTCACAAACAAATAAAAATGAAATGACAAAACTATCTCTGTAGTACTCCAACCAAATGACTGCTTCTCATTAATATATATATTTACTATTATCTTCCTCATTCTCTCGCTGAGCTTCAACATTTTTTTTTTGTAGGACCACATATATGATATTTTTTTTTATATATAAACATACTCCCACCGGTCCTAATTATAAGACTTAGTTGATTTTTTTGGAGAAATAATTAAGGAAGCTAATTAAATTAGCTTAGAGTATTTTTATGTTTATTTTTTTCTTCAAACTAAATAGTTTGACTAATAAACTAATATATAATTTAAGAAAAAACAACATATGAAATCATTAAGTAACTTATTTAGCTTCTTAATATCTCCGAAAAAGTTAACTAGGTCTTATAATTAGGACCGGAGGTAGTATATGATATTTGATTGCCCTAATATTTTTTTTTCCTTGCCTGAAAATACCATATTCATTAAAAGATAAATCCAAATGTTACAACGTCCGAAAACAACAGAAAAGAAATGCCAAAAAAATCATCAACCAGTATCTAATACTCCCTTTGGTTCTAATTATAAGATTGGGTTAACTTTTTTTTTTTGGAAAGATTAAGAAAGTTAAATAAGTTACTTAATCATATAATATGTTGTGTATTCTTAAATTATATATTACTCCCTCTGGTCCTAATTATAATAAGAGCTAGTTGACTTTTTTGGAGAGATTAAGGAAGCTAATTAAATTACTTTAGAGTATATTTATTTGTATTTTTTTCTTCAAACTATTTAGTCTAATTAATAAACTAATATATAATCTAAGGATGCACAACATATGAAATGATTAAGTAACTTATTTAGCTTCCTTAATCTCTC
This sequence comes from Acacia pycnantha, assembly GCA_025563575.1. Taxonomy (NCBI): domain Eukaryota; kingdom Viridiplantae; phylum Streptophyta; class Magnoliopsida; order Fabales; family Fabaceae; genus Acacia; species Acacia pycnantha. The sequence goes on from JAMWYP010000235.1 coordinate 354,915, forward strand.
CAAAAAAAAGTCAACTAACTCTTATAATTAGGACTGGAGGTAGTAGTTTATTAATCAAATTAATTAGTTTGGAGGAAAAATAAATAAAAATACTCTAAGGTAATTTAATTAGCTTATTTAATCTCTCCAAAAAAGTCAACCCGGTCTTATAATTAGGACCAGAGGTAGTACATCATCTTGCATATCTAAGTCTAACAACAACAATTTCATTAGATCTAATGGTGGTCTATTGGTCCAGTTGACTGGACACGATCCCTTTCTTTAAGCTTTGACAACCCAATCAGCATATTCCATCTGGTCTTTATTATAAGACACCAACTAACTTTTCTCACAAACCAATAAAAGTAGTTAAAGTCAATAAAGTTGTCCTAGAATCTAAGTAATTTCCAATATTACCCCTACGAAACTAAACTCTAATATTATATTAATTATTACTCTCACACATTACCTTTATTAATTAAGGGCAGACATGGAAAAAAATAATCAATGCTCATTGGGAATAAATAAGTGCCTTATAAAAAGAACCAAATAAATTTGCTAGTTGGTGCCTTATAATAAGGACCAGAGGGAGTACGTTGTTTGCTGATTGCCCTGATTTAATTGTCGTTGTTATTATTATTAATTTTATATTTATTGATCACAGTGGGAGTGATTAAAATATTGAGGGAATTATTGAAGATTCCTGCAGCTAATGATGCCTTATGAATTATTGATAATTTGATATTATTATTGTGGTCATGTATATGGGCCCTTTTAAATCATTTAAGAACTTCACATTGTGAATTTAATCAATTTATAACCACAAGTCAGAAAGGATTTTTTTTTTTTTTGGACTGGAAGGTTATAATATATATATATATATATCCAAACCATCTCATACATTTCTGATTTTCAAGTATGCATGCACAATCTATCAATGACACTGACTACCCTCAACTTCCTTTAAAATATATACTCCACCCATCCCTTCTAAATATAAGATATTTTTAATAAAATATCAGCTATCAATTATATGTTTCTAATAGGAGCTAGATTTACTTGTCAGACTTGTTCTCCCAATTTAACCTTCACATTATTTCTCACTTATCTCATCAAACTTACAATGCATACATTCTGCTTTGCTCCTACTTAGACGAAAACCCTTCGACTCCAAAGTCATTTTCCATATCTCAAGTTTAGAATTAATTTCATCCCTTGATTCAACCAACCAAGCGATATCATCAGCAAAAAGTATGCAATTAGAGATCTCTTCTTTAATAAGGTCAGAATATCGACTACTAGGTTAAATAAATAAAGGCTCAAAGCTGATTCCTGATGTAGGCAAATCCTTATAGGAAAGTCTTCTATCCCAACTCCAAGCGTTCTAACACTGATTGGTACCTCGTCATACATGTCCTGAACAGTTTTAATATATGCAACACACGCCCCCTTCATTTTCAAGGCTTTCCAAAGTACATTTTTGGGCACACGATCATACGCTTTTTCCAAGTTAATGAAAACTGTATGTAAGTCTCTTCCTTTGCTCTGATACTTTTTCATTAACCGCTTAATAAAATTGCATCTTATTGCAATTATAAATCATCGAAAGACATAAGATAGGAAGTGAACGAGATATTGGCAAAAAAAAATGAGGGGCTTCAATGAAATAATGGAAAATGACAGAAAATAACTACTTGAATTTCAAAATCTTATAAACAACAAAAGTAAAAGGATTAACAAGAACAATGAATTAATTAATAACTCGATTTATTAGGAAAGCACTTATTTGATATTTTAAAATTTAAATGGTATTCTCTTGATATTTTTCCATGAAATAACGTGGGAACTGTTATTAAAAAAAAATCAAACCAATTTTCTTTTTTTTTTTTGGTAAAAAAATACAAATATATACCAAGACGAATGGGAAGGTGAAGGAGATTTTTTTTTTTTAAAATCAAAAGGCGAAGGAGATTCACGAAAGTCAAAGAGAAGAAAAAGTGAGTAGGGTGGGGCCTAAACAGTTAAAACCGTGACTGGCCCCACATTTCCCGCGTGAACGTAACGGCCCTCCCCACCGGGCCCCACAGCGTCCTTCTTGGGAGCATCTCCCATCTCCATTTCATACTTTTTTTTTATTACAAAAATAACTTGTTTAGAGAATTAAAAAATTATTGAATAAACTGAAATATTATAAATTAATTTAATAATTATTTTAAAAATAATATTACTCGTTTTTAAATTAAAATAAATTATTAAAATCTCAAATTAACGGAAGGAAAATATTTTAAAAATTAATACATTTTTATTAAGTATAATTGACAAATTTTTATTACATGCCTAGAGAGAAGGAATGAAAAGAGTAAACAAAAAAAAAATATTGGATGCTTTTGAAATAAACAAAGTTCCAATTTACTTTCTAGGTGTATGCTTTAAATGATCACAAAGTCTTTTTTCAAGCAAGGTCAAAAAAAGGAGGAGGGAATCCAACTCATTAGTTTCTTCCAATTCTAAGGAACCAAACCATCAATTTGCAAAATGAAAATAATTAATTAATATAATTTCTCCAATCATCCTCAAAACTACGTTGTTTTGGATTAATGAAAAGTGTTTTCGTAATTTTGTACCCTTCATTAATTCATCTAAAATTACGGAAACACCCTTCATTAATTCAAAAGTCAAAACGACGTAGTTTTGATGGTCACTGAAGATAACTTTTCTCCAATAGAGAAATACTTTTCCCTTAATTATAATATGCCTTAAAGGGGAAAAATAATTGTAAAGAGAGAGACTTGTTCATCAGTATATTCCAAATATCACACTTCTTCCATATTTTTCTAAAGCAACGTAACCTTCCCTAATCATTGCTTAATATAGTATAAATTAAACAACACCCGGCTGGATTAATTTTGATCCTTTTCTTTGGCTCTTATCACAACATCTTTATAAATTCAAAGATCAAACACATCAGGAAAAGAACAAAGGAATAAACAAAAAAGGTTGGAAGATAAGAACTTATATAAGTTTGATGATGACAAAAGCATATTTAAATTCCCAGGTTCTTCATCTTCCCCACCAATTCTTTCTTTACAATCTCTCAACAAACAAACCTGATCTCTAACCCTAGCAACACCTACTGATCATATGACTATAATTGCAGAGCTAATATATATATAATATATATGAACATGCATGATGATGACAGAGCAAAAGACAATACTAAGGAAAGAGCCCTGTTGAAAACAGGGTGGCATCTTCTGTTTCTTTCTTATTTGTTTTTATCTCAGAGCCTCGAATCCTTTCTCCTTCCTCACATGCTTCTTCAGTTTCAAACCACCTGCACAAACACAACCCACAGAATCAAACATGACCCAAAAAATAAAAGAAAATATTAAAATTCGAGAAAGAAAAGCTGTGTGGCTTTTTATCTGATGATCTGAGCCTGTGGGAAATGCAGGCAAAAGTTGAAGAATAGAATGGTGAGTTAAAAAAACAAACCACCATATCATCATCAGGCAACTGACTTAACCAAAACCCTCTCTTCTTTTTTGAACTCGACCTTGTAATTTTTTTTAAATGCCCCTCTTTCCACTTAAAAGTAAATGTGATTTTTTTTAATAAGATTGCATCCAAATCAGATGTTTCAAGTACAAAATTCTCTGACACACCAGTACCTGGAAAAAAAGAGTGATATATAGTAGAAACCCGTGTTGCTCCGTATGATTTTGCAGAGTGATTATTGAAATTTGAGTATGAGAAAGTCCTACTGAATCACTCTCTCTCATAAACATTTTTGTTTCAAGTTTCAACCTGTTTTTAATATATATATTTTTGGGTAAAACAGGAGAATTGGGTAGGAAAGCGAGAGGAGTAGATGATATTATGAGCAAACAAACTATTATTAATTGTTTGGATGCAATTTGTTTCTGAAACGGAATCATGAATGTTACTGAAGCATTTCAGACACCAGAACAGGTCATAACGTCCTTCAAAAAGCTGTTTCGTACACACACAAAATCATCAAAATAAAAAGCGCCACGTGATGTGTCCCCCAATCTCAGAAAATCATATACAGAAAAATAAAAAATGAACCAAACAGGAAAAAAAACACAAAACACTCCCAATTGCATCAAGAATCAGATCTCAAATTCATAACAATTAAAACCGATCGATCGATCGAAATTAGAGGCAGAAGCCGATCGATCGAATTACCTTGGGGTTTGCAATGAGGCGGATCTTCGAAGAGCGAGAGAGAGAGCTGCTTGTGAGCGACTCCAATGTCGAACAGAATCAGGCCAGATTTAGGGTCATCGACGATGATATCCTTCACTGGAAGCCATAGAAATAGCTCTTCCTGAGAGAGACCTTCAACTCCGATGAGGCTACCGTAAGTGAGATTAGCTCTCACGACGGCCTCGAAGAACACTCTGTTTTCGTATTTCGTCAGGCAAGGTCCGTCGAGAAAAACCTCCAATAGGCCGTTTTCCGACAGCGTGTAGGACTTGACCTCGTCCGGCAAGAGTCCGGCCGGCAAGCCTTTTGAGCGAAGGAGGTCGTGAATGGAGGAGGAGGAGGAGGAGTGTGAGAAAGAGAGAGAGAGGAGAGAGAGAAGAAGGAAGAGAGAGAGGAAGGTGTTAAAGAAGGCCATGGACATGGTTGCTTGCACCAAAAAGAGAAAGGCACATCACATGTGGAGGATCAAGAAGGAAGGAGGGTTTAAGGGAAGTTTCTTTTGTGTGTTGTTGTGAGAGAGGCTGGAATATAGAAAGACGATTTTAAGAATAGGTTATACAGTCATTAATTTACCATACTGCCCTTCATCACTCGCTCACATTTTGTCATTATATATGCATGCTGCTCCTAAGTCCAAGTCCAAATCCAAACAAGAGTTTCTTTTTTCGGTGCAAAAATACTTTTTTTTTTAATTGGTAGTTTCCTTTATTTAATTATTACTCCTTCTATTTCTTTATATAAGAACTAACTGATTTTTTATCGAGATTAAGAAAGTTAAATAAACTAATTAATTATAACATATGTTATGTATCAATATATTCACTAGTGCAAAAAAGAGTTTTAAGACCGCCTCATTTAGACCGGATTATAGAGAATCAGGTGTTAAAAGTATGACCGGTAGCAGTTTCGTAAATGTAAAGAACTTTTTGGACCGGATTATAAAGGATCCGGTCTTAAAAATATGACCGAGGGCACTTTTATAAATATATAGAACATTTTTAAGACCGGATTATAAAAGATCTGGTCTTAAAATTATGACCAGTGGCAATTTCGTAAATATATAGAACACTCTGAAGACCGGGCTATAAAATATCCGGTCTTAACAGTATGACCGGTGGTAATTTCGTAAAGCTTAATTGGAATTATATAGAGATGCTAATAAGTAAATAATCTTCTGACCTAGGCAATTCCGATCCTATAATCTAGGGATTACAATCAGGAATATAATTACGAAATTCAAAAAATCATGATCTGCTAACTTAATTCCTAAAATCTCTCCAAGAACTTAATTAAAATGATTACAATCAGGAATATAATTACGAAATTCAAAAAATCATGATCTACTAACTTAATTCCTAAAATCTCTCTAACAACTTAATTAAGATGATTACAATCAGGAATATAATTACGAAATTCAAAAAACCATGATCTACTAACTTAATTCCTATAATCTCTCTAACAACTTAATTAAGATTATTACAATAAGGAATTTAATTAAGAAATTCAAAAAACCATTCCTAAAATCTCTCTAACAACTTAATTAAGATAATTGCACAATATAATCGTATATGCTTACTAATTAAATCTTAACTTCCAACAAATATATAGAACACTTTTAAGACCGGATTATAAAAGATGCGGTCTTAAAAGTATGACCGGTGGTAATTTCGTAAATATATAGAAGACTTTTAAGACCGAATTATAAAAGATCCGGTCTTAAAAGTATGACCGGTGGCAATTTCGTAAATATATAGAACACTTTTAAAACCGGATTTAAAGGATCCGGTCTTTAGTAAATATATAGAACACTTTTAAGACCAGATTTAAAAGATCCGGTCTTAAAAATATACTTTTTAAGACCGGTTTTTACAAACAACCGGTCTTAAAATTAAAGTGATTAAAAAAAAAGTTAAATTCGCTAAACTCATTAAGTCCGTGAGCGTGCTTGTCTTCTTGGTGATATAACATTTACTTGATTATAGATTCAATGAGTGTCCCAAGAGCCTCACGGGTCAAATCCTCAGTAAGAATGACATCCTCTTCCTCTAACCTACTCGCAATCTTCGTAAGTCATCCTAAGAGCCACACAATCAAATCCTTGGCAACGTTGGCAGTGAGATGCTTCGAGGGTTTTGCGATGGCATCAACTCCAATCCTTAGCAACAGCACAAGCGTACTGCTTTGAGGATTCTGGACGGCGGCGGCTCCTTCCCCTTCGATCTATGGCTCCTCCCACACTGCCTTCGCACAGATCCGGCTTAAAATCAAACCCAGACCTCTTCTTGCTTAAGTCTGTTTGCTCCTACCTTGACCGCTCCTGCTCAGATCTGGACTTTGATTTTGGTTGCTTGAAGCTTTGCCAAGATCGACAAGAGGATCTTGCTCGATTTGGTTGCTTTAAGCTTGTGATTTTTGTAGATCCGGACTTCAATTTCACCTCGATTTTATATTGATTCAAATTCGATTTCCATGGTGAATGATTTCTATTTCTTGTTATGTTTTCTTATTTATGGACTTTGTATTCATCTTTTTTGTTTTTCTTGTTGGTGTTGCTTCCAATCTTCTCTTCTTTTTTGTTTTCCTTGTTAGTGTTGCTTTCAATCTTCTCTTGGTTCTCTGTTGTTGATGACGGAGGGACATTCAAAATGTTGCCAGATCTGGTGATTTGGGACCGATTGTTTCATTTGAGTTTTTTCTTTTTATTATTTTGAAACACTTTTAAGACCGGATGTTTAAAATGTCCGGTCTAAAAGAAACTCTTTAAGACGGTTCGAGTCCGGTCTTAAAAGTGAGACTTTTAATACCACCTGGAACAAGATCTGACGCGGGTCCGATCTTACGATGCCTCTTTTATCTGGTCTTAAAAGCCTTTTTTCCACCCGTGATTATATATTAATTTATAAGTCACACAAATTAATTTAAAAAAAATATAAATATAAATATTTTAATGCAACTTATTTAATTTTTTTAAAATCCGGCTCTTATATTAAGAAAGTAATCCATTAGATAAACATATTGAATTTCTTAAAAAAAAAAATTGAGAATAAACATGCAAGTATATTAAATATTTGTTGGGAGAGTCTGTCATCCTTATGTATTTTTCTCAACTTAATTTATATTAGTTGAAATCTACTTTAGAATAGCAGTGACAATTTTTTTTAAATATTAACATTGAATAATTATACAAATAATATACTTATTTATTAAAATTATACGGCTTTATATTTTAGTTAAAGTGTTTGATGATCTACAAATGAGAGAACAATGTTTATAAAAGTACACTGATAATTAGTAGAAATTTTAAAAATTATTATTTTAAAACATTGTATAACTTAATTACCATCCACACTTTTCCACAGTTATTATTCATGTCTTTCATTAAAATCCTATTTTCTATATACTTGCATTCATATATGGTAACAATTTTAAAACATCCTTACATAGAATAAGTATGCCTGACATGTATATCATTATATATAGTAAGTAAGTAATTTTGTCGCCAATAAGGAATGACAGAGTTGGCTAAGGTGTCGACCTTCATCCCAAAAGAGATGAGGTTTAATATCTGCTGGTCGATGTGAGGGCTTCATTGGTGGGCGATCTGTAAGTACCTTTTTAAGCATTCTTTAAGTTGGAGGTGTATCCTAACCCTAGTGGGTTACTAGTGCCGACCCCACCTAAATTTTTTTTTAACCAAAAAAAAAAAGTAATTCTGTCTAGCAAAAATAAAATAATTGCAATTTTAAGGAAACTGAGTATATGTAACTTTCATAAAAAGGAATAATAAATAGCTGAGTAAATACCCTTTCTGGTCCCTGACAAAAAAACACGGACCCCATTTTGGTCATTGACAAAAAAAAGTCCTTTTTAGTCCATAAAAATGACGAATAAGGGTCGATTAGTGGACATTTTAATCCCTCACAAATTTCCAAAAGATCATTTTTAGTCCCATAAAAAGGACGAATAAGAGTCGGTTTTTTAATCATGGACCAAAACGGGGTCCGTGTTTTTTATGAGGGATCAGAAAGGGTATTTACTCTAAATAGTTTCTATAACTTTAATCAGGAAATTCAATTTTTAATTTTCCATAAAAAAAAATGGTGGGTCTTTGATGTTTGTTGGTTTGTGTTTGTGTTTATGTTATTATTATTAATGTAGTGGTTGGTTTCCTTGCTTGATGTGTGTTTTAATTTTTCTTGAAAGTTTCAAGCTTTGTTTACTCTAAACTAATTACAATGTCTGTGCTTAATTAAGTTCCCTTCTCTCAAAGTAAAAGCAAAATGATTCTACATTATATATATCTTATTGTAAATTTAATTATATTTGTTTTAACAGTAAATTTTAATTATATTAATTAATTACCATTCAAAATAACTTTGAAATTAATCTAGGTTTGTAATGTAATTGAGTTCAAAGAGTGGAAGATGTCTGTTGACGGTTACAGCCTAATTAAATCTTATATTATACGTATTAATTATTAATTTCTTGGATTAGTATCAAACAGTAATGTCTTTAACTTAAAGAAGTATACTATAAGGATGTTTTGATTGAGCAACTTGGTCAGTTGCTCAATTGAAGGATTTAGACCGTCTAAATCGTTCTGAAGAGTTAGATTTACAATATTTATATTTATACTTTATTTTATCATAATTTTTAAAAGGCTAAAGTATACTTTTAAATTTTAATCATTTAAGTCTTAAATGAGGCATACTCTTGGTCCCTTAACTTTATAAGTATATTTCTGGTCATATATTTCTAACACCGTTAATGTTGCTAACAGAAAATATTGACGCAACAAACTTAAACGATGATTGTGCAATTGACAAAGCATATTTAAGTTTTAATTTTTTTCATATAATATATTTAAATTATTAGAATAAAATAAACTGACAAATAGCTACAAATGAAATCAAGGTTTTAGTATTTAGATTATTAAAATAATATTTTAAGATTATTGAAATATTTTTTTAATACAATAAAAGTTTTGATATTGATTGTTTCATAAGATTTTTTTATATTTTTCAATTTACATATATTTTAAATTTAAGATTAATATTATTTAATTACACAATCATCACTATAAGTTCACATGATCATCGCCTGAGTTTGTTGTAGCAAAGTTTTGATATTGATTGTTTCATAAAATTTTTATATATTTTTCAATTTACACATATTCTAAATTTAAGATTAATAATATTTAATTACACAGTCATAATTTAAGTTCACATGGTCATCACCAGAGTTTGAGGACTAAAAGTATATTTTATAAAGTTAAGGGACCAAAAGTATATCTCATGTAAACTTAAAGAACTAAAAGTATACTTTAACATTTTTAAAAAATAGAAGACATTATTAAACTAATCATTCCACTAGAAATTAAGAAAATTAATAAAGGATATATTTTTAACAGAACAATACAATTTATATTATGAATACATATTTTTAGAAAATATTCATTTTATGCTCATCTCTTTTAATCTATATACATATATAAGCATACAACCAGAAAAGGAACTTGTTTATTTATTGATATCACGGTCCAATACAGCAATACCGTAATGTACTGTGACATGTCTAGTATAGCATAAAGTATAGTCAAAATCATAAAAAATTATTATTATTATTATTATTATTATTATTATTATTATTATTATTATTATGTGTACATATTATACCGTATACTACTACTAAGTGGCGGAAGGTAGTGATCACCAGCTGATCTTATAAAATTTATTAGTATATATATATATGTATTTATTATATGATATTTTATTTGGCCGTAAATTTGGCCCCAGCTAATTTTTTATCTTCTCTGTAAGGATAATGTTTATTTCATTACTCATTGGGTTGTAAAAGGAAAGTAAAATTATTGTTTGAGATACCGAAAATGTTAGTATCATTTTATATATTTTTTTAATTTATAATTATCGGTTATTATTTATTTGTATTTTCAAGGTTATTTGATACTATTTAGTAAATACTCCCTTTGGTCCTTATTTAAGGAACCAACTAACAATCCTCACAAGTCAATAAAAACAGTTAAAGTCATTAAATTTGTCCTAAAATTTAAGTAATTTTCAATATTATCCCTATTAATTATACTAAACTCTAATATCACATTAATTATTACTCTTTTTTTCTCAAAAAAAAAAAAGAGTATTAATTATTACTCTTACTCACTACCTTTTAATTATAGGTATTCATGGAAAAAAATATTTAATGCTATTTAGAAATAAACAAGTGTCTTATAAAAAAAAAAAGACTAAATATACTTGTTAGTTGGTGCATTATAATAAAAACTAAAGGAAGTAGTTTAATATGTTTGTTTTTTGGCCCTGGCTAAAAAACATTTCTGGCTCCGCCACTGCTACTACTAGTATTTATATTGAAGAAAGTGTGGTCCAATGAAGGGCGTAGGGGCAGAAGTGTGTGGGCAGGGAGGGGCATTATGGGAATTGAGGAGGAGATATTATGATGATGATCCCCAGAGCTAAAGTGGGAGCAATTAATTAGGAACACAATGATCATAAGATATTGTTTTAAAAAAGCAAGGCATCATAATGATTGAATGAATTCAAGTTAACCATGGTTAAGAAGAAAGGGCTTTATGGTCTACACAATAACCCACAAAAATACAAACATGGTAGGGAAATGCAGAAGTGATGGGCAGAATCAAGCTTATCAAATTTGAGGTTAACTGACAATGACATAAAATCGTATGGTAAATTTGAATCGTAAATTAAAAAAAAAATTATTATTATCAATAAATATTTATTAATAATATAATTAAATAATTAAAATATAAAAATGATAACAATTTGATTTAATATATTTTAAATTCAAACAATTAAAATTAAATACATCAACATTTATAATTTATCATAATTAACAATTTCCTTTTATAAAATTTATAAATAAAGTCACTAAAATGATCAAATTGGAAAAGTTATCATGAGTTTAAGAGTAAATTAACACGATTTTATAAGTTTAAAATGTAAAAACGATAAACTCGGTATGTTAACTCACGAGTTTGATCAAGTTTGTAAAAACGGTAAACTCAGAGAGTTCACTAGCGAATTTGACAACAATAAGCATCATAGTAAAATAGTAAATTAAATAAACAAAAGATTACATGCTTTGTTTGAAGCATTTATCATTAGCGGATGAATTAACCAAAATTTCTCCAATTAATAGCACCACCTCATATTTTAAATATAAGATTTAGTTTTTAGTGTAAATGCATTAGCTACTAACTAGATCTTATATTAGCAATAACAACCAAAGGTACTAATTTTTATTAAGGATAATTTTAATATTTTATAGTAAAAAACTAACAATTTTTAACAATTTTCCTTAATCTACATAAAATAATTGATTAGAGAGGTAAAGTTGATTAGGGGATAATGATTTTTTTTTTGTCATCCTTCACAACATATTAGATGAAAGAGATGGCTATTGTAATACCCTAAAAATCTCACTTATGATAAGTATCATATTGAGTAAATAATACCTATTGGAAATAGGTGAATATGGGATCTCAAAAACCTTGTGAAGAATTTATCTTATTTTTGGGGTAGTTTCTCTGGAAAAAGAATAATTTACAATTAGGTCCCTAAAACGTTTGGAAGTTTGCAAATAGGTCCCTAAATGCATTTACGGGTTCTAAAATACCCTGTGAAAGTTATTAAAAAGGCAAGTAAATATTTATTTGAAATAGGGAATAATATTGTCCCTAATTTAGGTAATTTATTAAATTATTACCATGAAAAAAAAATAAAGGGGGAATAAACAAAAAGTATGATAATGACCAAAATGCCCCCGTGAATTATGATATAATGCATGAGGCATAAAACACCAATGTAAGTATAAAAGTTGTGAGGTAATGGGTCATTCTAATTGAGAAAATTAGCAACAAATATTAAGGAAGTAATTAAGTAAGTATTGGCTAATTACTTAAGTATGAACAAAGGAAAAATCTAAAGATAGTTATGTAAAACCCTAAAATTAGTGGTAAAGGGCTGAAAATTAGCATAAATATATTTGCTAATTAATTGGAAAATATGGAGAAAAATTGATGAAATTGAGTAATTTTAAGTCTAAATACAAGTATGGCCAATAGGAAGATTTTATGAAAAAATTATATAAAAAAATTATTAAATAATTATTTTATGTAATTATTAATTAAATAAAAACGAAAATAATAAAAATGGGCTAGCTGTTTGACCGAAATTTTGGTGCCGAGAATGGATAAGAATTTATCAAATAATATCATGATATTTCAAAGCAAGTTGCATTATTATATAATTAAAGTAAAAAGTAAAAAGTAAATAAATACCTTTAGGAATCGGATCTTATCTAGAGAACCAGGAATAGGATTTCTAAAGTCAGTATATAATATTGATCAGTGGATTTTTATCTTGAAGTGGTCTTTTCCGGAAGTTAATTTCGAGATCGGTAGAAGAAGTTAGTAATAAGACGAAATAGGGAGAATCTGAGAAATAGGCAGATAGTCATAAAATTAAGATTTGAAAAAAATAAATCATAACTCAACATCTGGGAATAAGTTGAGAATTTTCTGGACATATTTGGAATCAGTAAATTTTTGTCCAGAGGTTGACAATTCCAGAAGTGAATTCCGTAAACGGGCACGTTTTTCGAGAAACTTCCGCAGGACCGTTGGAACCCTGTATGGAATCAAAAAGTTGTTTAACCCGGACATTTCTAATAAGTGAGAAAATATCTTCAAAGTTGTGAATCCAGAATTTTGCGATTACGCGATTCGGGCACCGATCGGGGAACTTTGTCGGAAGAAGGCTTCTAGAAAAGGGGCAAGGTGGCATCTAATAATCAAATAATTGACTTTGGGGGAAGGGGAAGGTCGGCATGCATGTTTTGTGGCCAAAAATGAAACCCTTAAATGTATGGTGTAAATGGAAGAAGAAGGATTTTGGAAAAGACCAAAATACCCTTGCATTTTTGCCTATAAATAGGGCCTTCATCCCTTCACAAATTTCACACCATTCTCTCTTGAGAATTTAGAAAGTAGAGAGAGGTTTTAGAGAGAGGAGCTCTGGAGAAAATCTGCAGCGAAGCTCTGGGTAAGTTTTTCGGTACTTAAGCTTTCGTAGTTCTTTCGGTAGCTAGGGTAGAAATGCTATGTTAGTCTTTAATCTTCCAAGTATGATTAGATATCATATGTTAGGGGTATTTTAGTCATTATTTTGAAAATCTTGGTGGGGTCGAAGTTCTGGCAAAATTTTGGAAGATTAGAGTTAAAATAGCGAAGCTCTGACGAAATTCGCTGATAGGGCATCGGGGCAAAATGGTAATTTTTACCTAAAATGCCTGTTATGATGTAAATCATTAATTAATATGATTTATATTTCAAAAATGATATTGGAGTAAGAGTTATGTTGAAATTTTGGAAAATTAAAGTCAAAGTAACGAAGTGCTGGCGAAATTCCGCCGATTAGGGGGTCAGGGGTAAAATGGTCATTTTGACTAAAAATGTCCGTCGTAATGATAGATCCTTAACAATTACGTTGTTATGTTGATAGGATATCCCTGATTACGTTTTGACCAACCGTCGTGCCGAAATACCGTAAACGTCAACGAAGGTACGTTCGCGTACTGTAACACTAATCTGATGTTTATTGTATGCGTGTATATGCTATGTGTATGGTATGCTTATGTGAGGTAGTTGTTAGCTCTGTGTTATGTTCATATACTGTTGTTATGCTTACTGGGTATTGGGATATGATTGCTAGGTGTGAAATGCTAGGTGTGAAACGATTGCTCGGTGTGAAACGGCTGCTAGGTGTGACACGATAGCTAGGTGTGACACATGTACTAGGGGTTATGTGCTGTTGGGATATGCTTGTTTGCTGTATGATTATCTGTGATGCATATGTTGTGTATGTAAATATGAGGTTAACCGTTACTTGAGATCCGATGCGGATCTCAGCTCTTAACATAGCATCAGGGTCGGGAGGACCGAGGAGAGAGGGAAGCAGCAAGTACAAGGATCAGGCTAAAGACTTTCTGATGTTGTCCTTTACTTTTGAAAACTCTCGGTTGTTGAACCGCTTCTGTAATTAGCCAGTGGGCATTTTAAATATATATATCAGTTACACTCTTGTTCCGATGCTCTACTCTGATGAAAAAAATTTATACTGCTTTTGGAAAATGGGATGTTACAGCATCCACTATCTTCTTTCAACTTGATTACACGTTCTGTACTTGAAGTAATCCTCTCAATAGGATTTACTCTCCCTTACAAACTGTAATCAAAGCACCCACTTGATTACATACTCTGTACTCGAAGTAATTCTCTCACTAGAACTTACTCCCCTTACAAGCTGTAATACAATGGGTTTCCCACTCAAGATCACCCAATCTTGAGTAACTCTCAGATAGAAAGATAGGATGTTTACAAATAAATCTTCTCTCTTAGAAGTGAATGGAAAAACACTAAAGTACAATACAAAACATCTCACTCTCTATGATAATCTATGAAAATATTGAAAACAGAGAGTAAATGATCAGAATATCAGCATATCAGCATGTTGAAGTTGTAAGCTTGTTTCTCTGCGTTTTTGTCTTGAATCTGTCTTCTTTTATAGGTGGAGATCAGTATATGACCGTTTGAAGATTCAATGACCGTTGGGTAAAGAAATATAGCCGTTAGACTCAGATGAAACTAGCCGTTAGAACTTTTGCACAGCTTTTGATGTTCTGACCCAAATCTGAGATTTTGAGATTTGCTTCTAATCCTTCGTTTTAATCATCTGAAACATGTACACAAATGATATAAATGATGTTAGGAATTATTATAGATCATTAGGGTAATCATCTAGATGTTCTTGATGAAAAACGAGATTTTCGAAACGCTGATTTTCTGAAGCAGAGGTGCAAACTTGAGTTTTGAATCACAAACTCGAGCTTTGAAGATGCTCTGACATTGGCTGCTCTCTGTGTGATGGAAACTCGAGTTTCCAACTTAATGACTCGAGTTTCGGTTTTTCCCAAAAATCAGATTTTGCTCTCTGTCCCCGACAAACTCGAGTTCCAACTTAATGACTCGAGTTTGCTTCATTTGATAGCAAACTGAGCAACATCGTGAATAAATAATCAACTTTCGAGGGCCATATCTCTCTGGTAGGAACTCCGTTTTCGTTGGGTAAACTTTTTTTGGAAAGCCCTTTGAGTCTACTTTCATATGCCACTGATTTCAGCTCAATCAGATATGTACTTTGTGAGATACACTCAAAACATTGAAGCTTGGTTTTCTGAGTGGCGTGAATTTCACTGTCAACTTCATAAATTCATAGCTCCTTCATATGAACTCCTTTTGGCTTGAAGTTTATACCAAAATGACGCATTAGGAGTCTAGTTTCATATGCCACTGGTTTCACTTCAATCAGATGTCTGGTTTGGGATATATCATCGAATTACCAGACCTCGTCCGAGTGAAACATGAAACAGAGTTTCTGAAGTGCTGAAGACCGCTGTAAACTCGAGTTTTGAAATGGAAACTCGAGTTTTCCTTGTCCAGAGACGCCAGAGATGCTGAAGACATTGCAAACTCGAGTCAGTTAATGATTAACTCGAGTTTTGAGTTCCAAACTCGAGTTTTGTGTCCTAAACTCGAGTTTCCTCATCCTGGAACTGATTTTTGCTGGTTTTAACTCCAAATTGATCCATTCCAACTTCCATATGATCTTGGAGACTTCTAACATCAATATATGAACTTGAATAATAATTTTCTCAATCCATTAAACAAGTTATTCCTTCTTTCTTCTCTTCTCTTCATCATTCTCCATAATTTAACTCTTTCTTCAATATATTTTCTTGATTATTCTCCATCATTCAAGTATACTCTCATCAGAGCTCAAATATGATGAAGCTTTATTCCAACTTCTGTTTTCTTGATCATTCTTCATCATTTATCTTGGACTCATCTTCTTCTTGAAGTTCTACCTTCTTCAATATCTCCTCTTTCTTGAGCTTGACATTCTTTCCAAATTCTTCTTTCTAAAATCTCTTATCTCCTTCTTGAGCTATTATTCAACTTGGACTAATCTACATTAAATATAAGAATTAGTCAAAGTAGGAGATAAATATATCATATAAACTTTTTACTCTTAATAATGGCATCTATATAAGACATCATCAAAACTAATCAAAACCAACATTAGATGCCACTAAAAAAAAAACACTTTAGAGTTTCGAATATTATATTGGATATGAACCACAAATTAGTTTAAAATACTAAATATTATCTCTAATCTTTAATATAACATTATATTCAGTTGACTAATTTGATATATTAAATAAAGTTAAATAAATTATTTAATTATAGTATATGTCGCTTGATTTCTCTGAAATACTTATATGTATTATTAGATTATACATCTGTTTATAAGTTGGATAAATTGGTCCACAAAAAAAATAACAAATATAAATAATTTAAAGTAATTTATTTAACTTGATTAATTTCTCTAAATTAATCAAATGATCTTATATTACAAAATAATAATATTACTCCTCCGGTCCTTAATATAAGTGAGCAGTTGATATTGGTCCTAAATATAAGACATATTTTTTCCTATTTATAAATATTTTCTTAATTCACTTATATTTATGTTCCCTCAACAATAATTAAGAAAGTGAGAGATTAAGAAAATTAAAGAAGATTGCTATGATGTTTTAGATTGCTACGGATGCAGTGGATTCTTCATTCTTGATTGGAAGAAAAATGGCGGGAGGTCAATGTGGATTGCATGGTGATTGGGAGGTCAAACTGTCAAAGGGTAAATCGGACATTTCGTAGTGTGTGTCAACTGCCCATTTGCTTATGCAAGTGGGAGCGAGTTACATGTGCTCATTAAGTCATTTTACATTGGGAAACATGTGAAAGTGATTTTGCCTCGTAACAAAAAAATTATTGGAGAGATTAAGGTTAATGAGGTCGAAATAGGAGAGATTAAGAGCATGTTTAACATGAGGCTTTCAAGGGTAAATCTGAACTTTTCCCCCCACTGAAAAAGCTAATTTAAGTTTAAAATGGTATTTGACTTGATTTTGTTATCTTGAAGATAAGGAATATCTTGGGTTTGATTAGGATATTTAGAGTTATCATTAGGAATATTAAATAAGGATATTTATTTATTAGATTATGATTTATTATCTTAATATTTGTAGTATCTCTATAAAATAGTATATCTAGTATCCTATATTCTAATTTAGGATTTATATTTGAATTTAAATTTTAAATTTATGATTTAGATTTGAATTAAATTTTTATTTTATTATTTCTAGCATTCTATAAATAGAGCTTAGATTTCTCAATTGTAAGCGTTGATGGGTTGAATAAGAATTATTTTTTCTCCTGAATATTTTCTCTCCTCCCTCTTTCTTTGTCTGATTTCCTCCTCCTTATTTCTAGCATTCTATAAATAGAGCTTATATTTATCAATATTTTTCTAATTGATCATCTATATCTATCATGCTCTTTGAACTATAATTAAAGAGGAGATGAAATAGGAAATTAGGGTCCGGTTTCTCTGCCTAGCATTTCTCTACCCATCCCTCCTCATCTTCAGATCTGACCGTCCAAATCTTAATCCAAGAGTCCAGAAATCTTTTCAAAATGAAAAGATTTCTGAACCCTTGGATCAAGATTTGGACGACCAGATCTGAATATGAGAAGGGATGGGGAGACAATTACCAAGGAGAGTATCTGCTTCCGAGAAATTAAGGATTAGAGAGAAGAAAGAATAAGGGTGAGAAGAGAGGAGAGAGAATGAGAGTTGGGGTTGAAGATATATATATTTTTGCATCCAAATAAATATTATGGTGTTAAATGCCCCTTGCTCAAACTTTATTGTCATATTTACATCTTTACCGTTCTTTTTTCACCATGACGAGTTGTGAGATTTTTTCAGATTTTGTGATCCTGCTTGTGATTTTCCCAAAAATCATTCAAATAGTTGTGGGTTTCACGTCAGGATTCTAGTTGAATTTGGCCCACGTGTAAAACATGCAGTGATTGAGGTCCCTCACATGGGACCATAAGGGCATGATTGAGGTCCCTCACATGGACCATGAGCCCACAATCTATTATTCCCACAAATAATGCATAAATATATTGATATTAAAATTGGATTGGTTACTGAATTAGTCGAGGTACTGAGTCAAGATTCAAATTAGAGTTAAATCGGAGCTAACCTAAGACTAAACCGATGAAAATATTTTAATATTATTGATATGAAATTATTAAAAAAAACATTTTTGTAAGCTTTTCTCTATTCGATCCCCCAATACTCCCAGCAGCAATTGAACAGTAACCGCAGTTAGCCTGTTGCAGTTTGAGTCTTCGATCCGCTATCTCCACCCCGGTGACTTCCTTCATGCCTTTTTTTCCTTTCTAGTTTCTTTGTCCACTTCGTTAGCTGCAAATCTACTCGGCCTCTTTTATTCTCTTCTTGTTTTCTTCTTCTATCATCATCGATTTAGTGTTCCCTTGCTTCTCTCTATTATCTCCATCATCTTCAAGCTTTCCTTTTTTTCAGAAAAGAAATAGTCCATTACTCGCTAAACTCGGCCGGTTTAGGATAAGTTGACCCGAAGTCATCGAGTCAACCCGGGTTTCCCCTATCTCACCCCGGTTTGCCGATTTTGGTACAAACTGGCCGGTCCAGGTTCCTAAACCATGATAAATATACCTTCAAATTATAATTAAATCATGTATATTAAAAAAAATGTTTAAAAACAATAAATCCATAAAAATGCAACTTATTTTTTAAAATACCCCAGGGGATGGAGTGAGATAATTTATTCAGTAAAACGGATAATTTTTTTTTGGGACCAGAACTAACCAATAAATGCGGAGCAGATCCAGAAAGCAAAAGGGCTTGAATTTATATTATTAAGCGGGTGGCGTTATGAAATTTAATGAAGAATTTATTACACAAAATATCTTTAGACACACATATATATTTGCCAACAATATCTTTAGATATCTACACATAAAGACTAAAGAGGATATACAAGGCCGTCCTTCGTTTCTGATACGTTTTGTCTCTGCAACTGACATAATATTTTTCACTTATTAGATGAAGAAATGAAAAGATGAGAACACAAGTTTAAATCTCTATAAGCACGCTTGTCAGAGAGAAGATAACTTGTTAAAATACACACCCTTGCTTCTCGAGTTTGGATTAATTGGTTGCTCGGACATCTATCATGCTTAAGAAGGCTAGGGTCCAAAAAAAGACACCGGATATGAGTGGTGGGGTTTCCTTGTATACCAAAAAAAAGAAAGGCTGAAGTACATTCAATCTAAAAGAAAGGTTGAAGTATCCACAAACCACGTGGTTCAACTGGTAGGTTTCGAGCTTGAGCTCTGGGAACGCAACAATGTTAAATACTTGATAATAGCGCTTTGTCGCTCTTGTGATCTTACCCGGTTGTCTTGACCCCTGATAAATCCTACTAGTTAAAAGGGGTGATAGAGCTTTACCGTCTTTGTGGTCCTACCCGGCTCGATCCGGATTATTCTGAAGTCTTGATAAATCTTCTGAGCTAAAAAAAGATAAAGTCCAGTCTTGTACTATATTTTTGTCAGTAAGATCCAAAAGGTACTTGTGTTTTGGATGGTCTTGGTATTACTAATGGGCCAGTTCCACTCCAACCGGCCTTCCACAATATTTCATCTTTCGTCCAATTCCAAATCAGGCCCTACTCCATAATTTCTTTTTCTTTTTAATTAATATATATACATACATATATTTTTATAAGGTCCTTATAGTTTTATATGATTTTTAATAAAGTCCCTATACTTCTAAGTATCTGATAAAAAGATTAAAAAAATATAGAAACCTAATTAAAAACCTATGAAACTATAAGGACTTGATAAGGAGGGGGGGACTATAGGACCTTGTTAAAAATCAAATGAAACTATAGAGGAACTTGCATATTAATTATCAAAAAGTAAAAAGAAAAACCTGGAGGTTGACAGTGATTCTTGATTAGTAATAGTGGTAATGTCCAAAACAGGGATCAAAGGAATACATGATGTACAAGCACAACTTTGAAAAACAATTACAGTGGGCCCCACTTCCTTTCTAGAAAAATCAAATCACACCATGATTCTACTGCTGATTGAAAACTTGATCACATTTTGTCAAGGGTCGCAACTTCGCAAGTCATCATAATGTTATCGTCAACACCTAATTTTTTAATAAAAGTAGAAGGAGCTCAACAATCAAAGTACGCTTCCTTTTATTGCAGCACATTTAGCAGAACAATATGTTCTGCTAAAAAGAAAGAAGGAAGGAACAAGAAAGAAATAATCACAAACCGGGACAGAGAATTTAATACCAATATATATAATCTAATGAGGGTGAGTCTTGATGCAGCGGTAAATGTTGCTACATATGATTTGGAGGTCACAAGTTCAAGTTCTAGAAACATCCTCTTTGCTTGTAGGGTAAGGCTACGTACGTCTACCTCTCCTTAAACCCTACCTGGTAGGAGTCTTATGCATTGGACCGCCCTTTTATATAATGTGATGACTTAGTTGCCAATAACTGTTTGTCACACTCAACCAAAATAATAATAATAATAATCTAATTTTGACAATTAACTAAACTCTGCATTGGAAGCAAAACGGTCAGTTCATACTATGAAAAGCTCCCATATTTTAAATTCTATTGTCAATACCTAATTTTGACTTAGCCAAGTTAGTAACAGCACAAAAGAATCAAACTATAGTGTCTCTATCTCAACTCATTCTCTGCATTTGGTGACATTTGAAGCTATCTACAGCATTACCAAAATGAATGTGCTTTCAGAGTCTCTATCTCAACTCATTCTCTGCATTTGGTGACATTTGAAGCTATCTACAGCATTACCAAAATGAATGTGCTTTCTTTCGTAAGCATCATTACTTACATATTAGTCCCTTCTCTAAGAGTTTTTTCCATGGAAGCTGATTCCATTACTGTATCTCAAAGCATCTCAGATGGCATGACCTTAGTTTCCCAAGGAGGGACCTTTGAACTGGGATTCTTCAGTCGTGGAAGCTCCAACAAACGCTATTTAGGAATATGGTACAAGAAGATTCCAACAAGAACCATTGTTTGGGTTGCCAACCGCCAAACTTCAATCAATGTCACTTCTGGGATCCTAATGTTAAACAGTACAGGAAGTCTTGTCCTCCTCAGCCAAAACGACAGTGTCGTTTGGTGTTCAACCCCTCACAAACAAGCAAAGAAACCAGTGGCTCAGCTTCTTGATTCTGGCAATCTTGTGGTGAAAGATGAGGAAGATGCAAACCCAGAAGAAGAAGAAGGCTATTTGTGGCAAAGCTTTGATTACCCATCTGATACAATGTTGCCAGGTATTGTTACAAGAGTGATTAGAGAGATAATATAGAGAAAATTGAAGAATTATCGTGTATTACTGATACAAGAGCAACATGCTCATCCACTTGGGTTAACCATAATCATCCCTCACTTGAGGGTGATAACCCAATAACCGTAATTCTAGGGATTATGATTAGAGAGAGACTTCTCTCTCTTAACTTGGTGAGTATTCCATGTCCCACACACTCAACTCATTAACTAAGATCCTTTATATAGATGAAGGCCTTAACCAACTAACTAATCAAATAATTTAACCTTGATATCTTTAACAGGTATGAAGATAGGGTGGGATCTCAGAAATGGTCTCAATAGGCGTCTAACAGCTTGGAAAAGCCCAGAAGATCCATCTACTGGAGATTTTTCTTGGGGTATAGAGACTTATAACTATCCAGAATCAATTATGAACAAAGGAAATAAGAAGTACTACAGACCTGGACCTTGGAATGGCCTGTATCAAAGTGGTGTCCCAGAACTAAAGCCTAACTCTTTGTTTGATTACAACTTTGTCTCTGATCAGAATGAGGTCTACTACACTTATACTCTCAGAACTAACTCTTTAGTTTCAATGTTAGTGATGAACCAAACCAGTTATGTTCGTAATCGCTATGTGTGGGTGGAAACAGATCAAAAGTGGAAGATTTATGCATCACGTCCAGGAGATTACTGTGACACCTATGACCTATGTGGAGCTAATGGGAATTGTGTCATTTCTGATTCTCCAGTGTGTCAATGTTTAAAAGGGTTTAGGCCTAAGTCATTAGAAATGTGGAACTCAATGGACTGGTCACAAGGCTGTGTTCATAAGAAACCATTGAGCTGCAACAAGTTCAAGCAAAAGGATGGGTTTCTCAAAGTGAGTGGTTTGAAACTTCCAGATACTACATTTACTTGGTTAGATGAGACTATTGGGTTAGAGGAATGCAGAACCAAGTGCTTAAATAATTGTTCTTGCATGGCATATACAAATTCAGATATTAGGGGGAAAGGAAGGGGATGTGCCATATGGTTTGGAGATCTAATTGATATTAGACAAATGCCAGTTGGTGGGCAGGATCTATATATTCGAATGAATGCTTCAGAATTAAGTAAGATGTACAACAAAGATTCATTTTTTTTTCCCCTTGAAACATTAAATAGCTTCCTTCATATGTGTATTAATCTCAGATTTTTGTTTGATTCAATTAGTTGAAGAGGCAGAAACAGGACATAAGAAGTTAACAAAGACAATTATTTCCATAATTGCCATTGCAACTTCAGGGATGCTTTTACTTGGGTGCATTTGGATCCTTAAAGTCTGCAAAAACAATAGTGGTAAAGAGATCACTGCAAAGTTTTTGGAGAATACTTAGTTTCAGGTCTATGTTTGCTATCAGATTGTTTTGGTACTGATGTATTACACATGGGTATTTTTATGTCTGTACAAAATTATTGATTCTTCAAAAATAATTTCTCCCATCTAAGTCATACCCAAGCATCTGATAGTTAAAACCAAGGAATTACATGCTTTTCCCCCATTGTTTATGTTTCTTTACAGAAATGTGACTATTATGAGTTAACTCCCCTGCATACCAATATATATCTGAGTCTGAAATTTATCTTTGCATACAATCAAGTTCAGCTTTTTTTTTTTCTTTTTTGTAATGGGTACATTTTTACTATGTCAATAAGGTAGTACTTACCTACTTATGCTTGAAACAAAGCTGAAACCATTTTCTACTTTGTTAGATAAAATTAAACATGTAGATCAGGATCAGAACAATGGAAAACATTCTGAAGATTTGGATCTTCCTTTGCTTGACTTGTCAACTATTGTCTTTGCCACTGGTAACTTCTCCATTGACAACAAAATAGGAGAAGGTGGTTTTGGACCTGTGTATTGGGTAAGATTTATGTTTCACTGAAAGGATTGTAAAAATGAAGGTTGTGCTAATATTGAAAAGATGATATCAGCAAAATACAAATTTTGGATATGCAGGGAAAATTGGTAAATGGGGACGAAATTGCGGTGAAGAGGCTTTCAAAAAGTTCAGGACAAGGAATGACCGAATTCAAGAATGAAGTAAAATTGGTCGCAAAACTTCAACACCGGAATCTTGTGAAGCTTCTAGGATGTTGCATTCAAGGAGAAGAAAAAATCCTGGTTTATGAATACATGTCTAATAGCAGCCTGGATTCCTTCATTTTTGGTATGGAATTATAAATATTAAGAACAAATGGTTCCAGATATCATGCTTTAATGATTTTGGTGAACTTAATGGCTTAAGATGCTTGAACTTTGAAAAACTTGCAAACTAATTTGGATATTTTATTCATGTTGAATGGAACAGATGATGCAAAAGGTGAAGTTTTAGATTGGTCTAAACGCTACCACATTATTTGTGGTGTTGCTCGAGGCCTTTTATATCTTCATCATGATTCTAGATTGAGAATAGTTCACAGGGATCTTAAGGCAAGTAATGTGCTACTTGATGACATGTGGAACCCAAAGATAGCAGATTTTGGGATGGCAAGAACTTTTGGAGGAGACCAGATTGAAGGAAACACAAACAGAGTAGTCGGGACTTAGTAAGTTTCTTACAACTCCCCTGGTCCTTAATATAAGATATATTTGGGGAGTTGTTCTTGGTCATAAGACACTGTTTTCATATTTGTTAACCTTTTTCCTAATTTACCCCTATTAATACTCTCTCAACAATAATTAAGGAGAAGAGGGAATGGGGGAATTGAGAAAGATGACTAGGGCATTTTAGAAAATATATGTCATATTAACTAACTCAATTAACTTCCTTAATCTAATCAAGTTAGGTAAATATATCTTATATTAAGGACTAGAGGGAGTAACAATCAAGCTCCATGTTCTTCTTTATTGTATCCTTGTTAACTATATTTTGTTTCCATTGTGTCTCATGCAGTGGCTACATGGCACCGGAATATGCTATTGATGGGGTATTTTCAATAAAATCCGATGTCTTCAGCTTCGGTATTTTGTTGTTGGAGATAATATCCAGCAAGAGAAATAGAGGGTTTTATCATGCAAACCACAGCCAAAACCTTATTGGTCATGTAATAACTTGAGATACACTTGGTTCATACTTCATATGTGTGTGTGTGTTGTCATATTGAATGTGACATTGGTTTGTTTTGTGTTCAAGGCATGGAGAAAATGGAAGGAAGGCAAGGCTTTGGAACTGATTGACAATAAAATTGTGGGCTCATGCATTGAATCAGAAGCCCTAAGATGCATCCATATTAGCCTATTATGTGTTGAGGAACATCCAAAGGATAGGCCTACCATGTCCTCAGTGATTCTAATGCTGGGAAGTGAAATGGAGTTGGCTAACCCTAAGCAACCAGGTTTCTATATGAGCAAGTTCTCAGTGGAATCCAATTCCTCACAACCTGCGGAATTTGGAACATCCAATGAGATAACCATTACTCAGTTAATCGCTCGATGAACAATCAAAGTATTTAAGATTCACCATTCCTAGTATTTTTGTAATTATATTCTAGAACAACCTATGCCTTGCACAGGTATATATGTCTAGTTAAAGATGCAACATACAAAACCATGCAATTTTGATAGATCAACAGTACAAAAGTACATTCCATAATAGGAACTTCCTGTGTAAGTATATATGACAATGTTTTGTGGTCACAAAGTATATTACTAAAAAAGGGTTTATGAAACAGAATTTGCTGCTGATTTTATGACAATGAGGAATAGTAGTTGGAAGAGAATTGATGTCTGGATTTGTTGGTAAGAGAGGTTATAATGAACTTCTCCGAAATAAAGTTCATGACATATGAAAAGTTGACTAGATTATGTAACTTGCTCCATAGCCAGGTTATGATTTAGTACTCATTGGATTGCATCATCATGAAAATTTGCAAACTTGGACAATCTTAGTACTCTCAAGTTTGTTTATTTTCAGGGAAGTAAACATTGCTTTTAAAAAAGCTTGCATCTAAATATAATCCTTTTCAGTTGGGCTTAAACATGTTATGGTAAAAAGGGTTGAATATTAGTTACTACATCAGAAAGATTGGTCAGGGCCTTTATAGCCCAACTGAAACTAAGTACTTCCTTTAAGGCTTTCTTAAGTATGAGGTTGTGAGTTCGAACCCTCTATTGAAAATACAATAGTAACAAAAAATAAAAAATAAGATTGAGACCAAATTTGGAGAAAAGATTAAAATAGAGAAACATTAGAACTGATTGATTTTATCATTATCAACTAGCATACAAGTTGATGATTACTTGAAGAGGACAAATAACTAAGACACCTAATGTAAGTTGTTGAAGGTGGTGATTAATTGAATCATATTCCCAAAATTATTCCTAGTTTGTACTGAAATTTTGTATATATACATAACGGCTTATAGTTATCTTACCATCTTCCAAAGGAAACAGTTTATACATATAGATGTACATACATATGAACATATATATGTACATATATACGTATATATGTATATGTATATATATTAGGAAAATTTAAGACACAAACCATACTAATTTGAGAAGACTTTCAAAAATGGAAAGGTTCATGAATTATCTAGAAAGACATGACTCTAATATGAGTTCATGAAGTAAAGACTCTCGTAAGAATTCACAGAAAATTAAGAGATTTATGAATCATATCTAAAGAGACATTTTTTTGTAAAAGATTTCAAAGTTCTTGAATTTTTTTTGCCCACATATTATGAATCAAATGTTCACATATTATATCAAGAGAAATGTATCTCTATAAAAAGTTACGATGTCTTCAACTTTGGCATCTTGCAGCTACAGATACTATTTAGCAAGAGAAGCATAGAATTTCAGCTTCCAAAAGATGCGCAGACATTCATAAGAGCCCAAGGTGCAACTAACCCAAAAGCCCAACCCATTAGTTTTTCCCCACTCAAAACAACCCATTAGTTATTGATACATACATTCTTTAATTGTTATGGGCGAAATGGAGCATAAAAAAGGGGGAAATTTTGAAATTGTAAAATTTAAATTAGGGATTTCCCAAAAAAAAAAGAGTTGTAAATCACATATTAAGTTTCGTTATTCCCTTATCAATTCTTGGTAACAAACTTGATTTGGGATTTTACAATTTTAGAGTTATTTTGCTGTCTTTTTTCCCATAAAAAAATCAAATCAAATCAAAATATTGGAATCATATATTTTTCATAAATAATTTCAAAATTAATTTATTATATGCTATATAGTTTTTTTAGGAAACTGCTTAAAATCAAGCTATATGAATTTTTTATTGAATAGAAAAGGGGTAACAAAAATATATAATAGAGTTAAGGGGCAATTTTGCACCAGAAATTATCATCGAGGGATAATTTTGCCTTAGCCTGTTATCATAACCGTTAGTTAACCAAATATGTTGAGTTGGAAGTCTACATATTATTCATGTGATTTTTGTTAAATTACAAATTTGCCTTGTAATTTTGAAATCTAACTTTAGAAAAAAAAAATGAAATAGATGACATAAAGATTTATAGGGCAAATTTTTTTACCTTAACAAAAATAATGTGGATGACATGTGGACTGCTAGCTCAGCATATATGATCAACTAATGGTTAAAATTAACGAGGATAACGTCCAATGCAAAATTGCAATCATTTTTACACTTCTAAGGTAAAATTGTCCATCAGTGACAACTTCCTGATCAAATTTGCACCTTGACCTTACATACTAGGCTTGGTTGGGCCTAACAACATCTAAGCCCAATGTCCAGATTGATTCTTTCTGCAATTTTTCCTTGTTTGGCCCAGTCAAGCAGGGTGAAATGGGTTGATTTTATCATTATCAACCAATGATGTTTGGGATATGTAAGAATAATTGTAAGCGTTTTTTGAGTCTAAAGACTTGTATAAAAAGAACGATGACCTGTGAGGACTTTCTTCTTGTGAAAGTATCCTAAATAACATTCAAAAAGAGAGGGTTCAAAGATGAGAGAAAACTGAGGAAGAAGATGATTCATGACCTTTTCTTTTTCATATATAATTAAGAGTTTCTTCTTTTTTAGGCTTAAACTATAAAGGGTTTTCATTTCTTCTAAATAAGTGTGTTTTTCCTAGACTTAAACTTGTATTCTCTTTCTCACTGAGGTGAGGATTCACGATGTTGAGAAAGATGAACCGTGAACGCTTTCAAATCCCTTCGTCTCATGCATGTACCTTCTGTCATGGTCAGAGCTTTTCGGATTTGGGTTTTAATACGTAAGAAATATTGCAAGTGTTTTAGAAGTTATGATATCTATTCTCATCTCAAAATATTTAATTTTAAGACACATCCCATCAAAACTTTCATACATTACAAAATATATCATATTGGTTTAAGAGACTCAATAATGTTATTGCGTGGTCAAAATACAAGGTGAGTACGTAGGTGACGTCTGATAAATATAATAATCTGACTTCAATCATAATATATACGAACTTGCATTAGATTTTGACAATTATGAGGTGAATGATTGGGCTATAAACTATATATGTATCTACCTAATCAGGTAGAAAGTTTTAGAACGTAAGATTATTAAGCCATTTGTGTATGTTATGATTGTTTTGTTTTTAAATCAAAATAGCTGGTAAGACTCTCTTTTTACATTGCATAGTATATATAATTTTTTTGGCTTATACTTCTTTTTGAATCTCATAGGTCTGTCTTAGATCTATGATATTCATTTATAATAGAACCATTTTATAATATTATTTATCATTAATTCAATCTCTTTTTTAATTAATTAATGTCAATTTATTTATACTCTAATAATGAGCGCTGATGAAAAATTTATAGACAAAAAGCATGTCGATAACACAAAAAAATCACTTGGGTCAATTACTCAATTATACTAACTAAACCCCCTTTTCCAATTTCAATTCATATTTTTCTTTTGTTGAAGAATCTTTGATCAATCGCACCACAAAGTCTATGTTGAATTATATATTATAAGATTCGTTTGTTCAGGCCAAGCCATTTTATTTTTTTCGGTTGCCCATCCAGTGTCTAGAGCTTCGCCCTGACTAATCCGAATCCGACCCGGGTCGCGCACCTGGCTATGGTAGGTGAGTCTCCCAGCGGAGCTTTTCTGCATTCACAAGGCTCGAATGCGAGACCATGCTTAAGCGACACAAACCGCTTACCACTTGTGTCAACCCCGTTGGTCAGGCCAAGCCATTTTAACCCGCTCATTGTTATTTTTATGCTACTGAACCAATAGTCTACCTTACGTATATAGTCCCAATCGAAAAAAAAAAACAGTGTATATAGTGCTATACACTTCTATAATATATTGGTAAATATTATAAAATAAGGATATTTCAGTTTATTATGATTAAAATCGATTATTTTAATTAACAGATTATTTTTTGAAAATTGACTACGAATTTTTTAAAAAATCAATATGACAACTCAATAGTCAAATTCATAATCACCTACAATCGATCTTGTCACTATACATAAATCATAAGCCATTATATTTCTACAAAAATTACATAATTATTGTCTCTACAAGTTTTTTTTCCATTGAAAGGTGTGAGCAAATTATAAGGATACTGAATGAAGAATATAATGAATACTATAAACATAATTAATTAACTAAGGCATATGTCAAATGTGGTTTCGGTTGGTACTTGACAATCTATCGAAAGGCTTAATATATAAATTATAATACGTGTGTGTGTCTCATTAATTATTTGACCAAATTAAATTTTGTTCTCAGATTGCTTCATCTGAAACATGAAATTAAGTATCATTCAATTATTTGATATCGTTTTGTCTCTTCAAGACGTAACTTCTAGCGTGAAGGAGACGGTATATAGCTCAATAACTTAATAAAGTTGACATTTTGTTTTGGCAGTTTCAGTCATCTTGAAGACTTATATTGCAGAAAAATAATTTGTTTAATTATTGTCTGAGCGATTGATGTAAACTTCTCAACCGCAGGAAGCTTATAAATAAAAAAGGAATTTTTTTGAAGTGAATATATATGTTAATATATGATAATCCTACTAGAGATCAGAGTGGTTGATATCTGCGTGCAGAAGAACATCATGTTTTAATTTAACAGTAAACAGAAATTGAAGAAACGAGAACACGTCAGATTGAAAGCACCATATATATATATATATAATCACTAAAGCAAAGGCCAACTAGTCGAAAGGAAACAACATCATAATCACAGAAATCTCTGTCACTCACTGATTTGCTTCATGTTGATTAACGTGTGTGTGTGCGTGCTGTTTTATATATATTCTCTGTCATTATTTAGCTGAAGATAGCTTTGAAAACGTTAATTAATTAACATATGCCTGTTTTCTCTTGAACACTATAATTTCAGATAAAAGAAAAGTTGTATGTTTACTTTTGGCTTAAGGTTTCTCCAACACCTCGATTTTTTTTTTTTTTTAAATGTGCCTAGCATCGTCTTAAAGCATTTTGTGGTTCATCAAGCACCTAAGATAATTTTGAAGAAATGCATTCAACCCTTAAAATATTTTTCCATATACATCCAACACATTGAAGTATTTTTCTATGTGTGTCCAGAACCCTTAACTATTTTATAATTCAATTTTGCCCTGAAAGTATTTATTCAAAAAAACTTCTAACCTTATTGTTAACTTGCAAAAAGTTCGCTAATTGAAGGTACCTATCTTCCATGTTTTCAGTATTAAAAATAATTAATAATGTATATATCAAATCTAAAACAAGTTTTATTTTTCATGACACGTAAACTAGTATGAGATGATGTACTAATTAGCTTGTACAAGTGCGCGCATGCATAGACTTTAAAGGAAGATAAAAAAGTCAAGGTCTTTAACCAATCATATTTTAACTTAACCATATATATATATATATATCACCAAAATGAGAGATCAATCATTAAGGGACCAAAAACTCAAAGGAACGAGAATGAATGCAAGAAGATTAACCCTCTTTGCTTATTCAAGAAACCCTATATAACAACCTATATATAGCGTGGTCCTAGCTTAAAGGCTTAGTTAATATAATTTCAGAGATGATAGATCAGAGAGGTGACATTATTCAATAATGTTGGTGCTTAATTGGTGGCTTTTCTTTATTATATCCTCTTTAATTAACATGGAGTAGGTGAAACCTTGAAGATGCTATAGAATATACAGAATATGTCTCAACATCGTGATTCTTTGTCTTTGTATCGCTTTCAGGCTACTACTTCTGCTCCTGTCACTGATTACACTAATTAATTAATTAATTAATTAATTATCTTGTTTGACAGTAACATTCATAATTAGCCACTGGGCAGTTAGTATATCTGCTATAAATCTCTTATTTTATTATATAGGGTTAAGGTGTAAATCTATTACAAAATTTTTTGCTGAGGAACAACGTTGCTCTGAAAGTTTTTTCAGGTTCAATGTTACCCCGGAAGTTTCAAAACATAGTTATCACTATTCTATTCCGTTAAAAAACTAATGTTAATTGTTAAAAAATTGACAAAAATGGGCAATATTGCTCCATTTTAATACTTCTAGGGTAACATTGAATATAAAAAATCTTTTCGGAGCATATTTACACTTTAACCCTATTATATATATACAGAGAATTGAATCATCATTATCAAGAGACTACTAATAATAATTTGGATCTAATAAATTGTTTGTTTGGCTTAGCTTTAACTTTGTTAGTATATATGTATGTTAATATGTATGAGAAATCTCTGTTTTTTTTTTTTTGGTTTATATATAAGTAAGAGTCTAGATGACTCAGGTTCTGGGAGCTCATTAGGGCTAGTGCATGTTTCCCGACTTAAAAAACTCTTATAATAGAGAGACTTAATTATAGATCGCACACTAAAAAGGTCTTCACATCGGCAGCGAGATTTGAATTTATAACCTTATAATATGAACTAAATCTTTACCATTTGAACTAACTTTTATTGGTTGCATCTTGCATGCGTGAGAAGAGAAATCGAAGTGATGTATATATTAAGTTTGTTTTTTTACAATTATATATAATATATTCATGTATAAGAAGTGTCACTCAAATTAAAGCCTTACACGAAAAAACAAGCCCTAATCTAATCCTAATTAAAGGCCAACTAGCTAGCTGATCGATTTGAAAAATGATATGAGTGTGAGTTGCTAAGTGGTCCAGAAACACTGGAGATAAAGAGCACAAATTAATATTTATAAGATGCCTCTTATGAGTTGTTGAAGGTGGTGATGACGACCAATTAATAATCAAAGCTTATCCTTTATATATATATATATATATATATAACTGCATGGTTATGCTTTCTGGTTTGTTCCAGTGTAAGCAT
This sequence comes from Acacia pycnantha, assembly GCA_025563575.1. NCBI lineage: Eukaryota > Viridiplantae > Streptophyta > Magnoliopsida > Fabales > Fabaceae > Acacia > Acacia pycnantha. The sequence continues at coordinate 386,857 of JAMWYP010000235.1, forward strand.
GAAATTTTATTGGCTCCAAAGAAAGCACATTTTTTATAAAATATTTTATGTTAGATTTATGTAGCTATCAGTGGAAATATATCTAAGCAGCGAAGAAACAAGTGTTGTTACTTGTGTGTGCGTGTCTATATATATATATATATATATATATATATATATATAATATCTGTGTGTGTTAGCTGGGAAGACATTTGACACAAACTCTTTATCAAACGGGCCAATTTTTCTTTGAACAGGATAATAAAAACTAATATTGCTTGTTAATATTTTTCGAAACAATAGTTATCATCACACCCTGGTCCTGTATTCTGCTTATGAAACATGGCACCGCCCTCTTACGTGTGTACATATTTATACACACATATATTTATAATATTTGTTTAAATTTGGTTGGAAAAATAATTAAGAAACAATTGGACCAATTATAAATCAACATTGATACATAAAATAATATGAGGCACGTCTTCTAGAAAGTTTGATTCACCAAACACTAATATATAGATAACATATGAAATCGAAAACTAAATACTCCTACCAGTTATTAGTCATGCACATATAGAGGATGCTAGAGCAATGGCACATAACTAGAAAATATTTTTAGCTTGGCCAAAAAAATAAATATATCGAACTATTTAATAAATAGTATCACATAAAATTGAAAATACAAATAAATAATAACCAACAATTATAAATAATAACCAACAATTATAAATCAAAACAAAATATAATAAGATGATACTAACGTTTTCAGTAGGTATCTCAAACAAGAATTTTACTTTCCTCTTACAGCCTAATGATTAATGAACCAAACATTATCCTTATAGAGAAGATAAGTTATTAGCTGGGGCTAAAATAAAATATTGTGTGTATATATATAGACACACACTAAGAAATTTTAGAAGGTCTGCTGGCCAGAAAGTGGTTCTGCCACTGTGCAAGAGTAATATAATAATGTATTTGAAAGAAGTATAAGACAAAATTGGAGGTGTTATTGGATCAAAATAATGATATAAGTAAACTAATAAATGTGTTTTTAATTAGTGTATAAATCAAAGCTTATTTTTAATAAAGCAAATATTTCATGTGGTGACCTAATTTTTGTTGTTTAATGTGATTGATTTGGCAAACCCAATAACAGCATCCCCCCAGATTAAAGGGTTGTCTTTCTCTGTTCAAGATCACACACAAAATTTTTGTAATAATCCAATAATTGGTTCGTATGAGACTTAGAGACCTATCATTTCTTATTTATTTATTTTTGTCTCTCATGGAATCCACTCCTCCTGACAAGATTAGTAATTAAAAAAATAATTTGATTTTTAATTAATAGTTCGTCATCCACGTTTTTAATAAAATAATAGTAGTGCACTTTTTAAGAAAAAATAAATAAATAATAATTTATATGTCACAATTTTCTTTAAAAAATTGATGTTCATAAATATTGATAAATTTCCTAACTTCTTATATTTTTATTATTAATTTATTGATAAATTTCACCAACAAAAAATATTGATAAAATTATAATATATAAAAAATAATTTTCTTAAACAAACTAAATTATTGTTTTAAAAAATGATAAAATAAAAAATGAATTTTTTTATAGACCAACCATATTTTAAAAGTTACTTAAATTTCAAGCTTTTCTGGTAATAAATTTATCTAAAACATTACACAAACAAAAGGAATATATGATAATATTCCATTTTGAATATAAATAGTTGTCTAATACAACTCATATGTGGGACAAAATAATCTTGTCTAGCTAAGTTAATTAATTTTTTATTTTGAAAATTAAAATGTCATGGGGAGGAAGGCGGGGAGAGTGGGATCCACCAATGTAGGCAAGGGACACGTGTGGGATGGGCCAACTGAGATGGCAATTGGCAAGTGAGGACTCAGTCAAGGTTACACGTGTCAATGTCAAATGTGTATTACTCTTACTTTTGTCAAAACTCATGAGCTTTAAATAAATTCGCTGATAATACGTAAACTCATATCGTGAACTCGAATCGTAAATTCGAAAGAGCTTTACTCTTATTATTAAATACCAATTATTACTTAGTGATAATTAAATAATTAAAATATAAAAATGACAATAATTTGATTTAAATATATTATAAAACAAAATAATTGAAATTAAATCACTTAAATAAACTAATTATTCCTGTTTAAATATGCAATTAATCTGACACAAATGTTTTTATTTGTTCGTTTAAATAAAGAAATTGTATTCGATGTAGTTTTGCAATGTTAAGTACTTCTCCCTTTTCACTTCCTTTTCTTTTATTCATTTCTAACATATTGTTTTTTGATAAATTGTTTAAAATTTAAGCTAACCTTTTATCAATGAAATTATTCTTGAAATTCATTTATATTAAGAAATAATATATGATGTAAAATAATTTCTAAATTATATATGTCTTCACTCTAAATTTTTGTAATTCATTTTTCCTGATTTTTCTCTATTCTTCCATATATCAATGTCTAGAAAATTCTGTCTTTTCTTCTTTAGGAAAAAGAAACATCTAGCTTTAAGTTGATTCGACGAAAACGGATATGGCAGCATTAAGATCAAGTGCGTCGCAGGACCACGCAACACCTCTTGCTTCTCGGTAATTCATTTGCCAAATCAGACAACTATTAAGAAACTGAGCTGTATCGCCACGTTTTCGATTTTAATTGGACAGTGTCTTTGTCTTCTATGCTGCCAAGAGCGGGTGATCGTACCACCGAGACCCATATTAACTGGATCGGATCGGAGCATAAGCGTGGAAAAAGAGATCCGAGATGACAATACCACGTGGTTTTCTGGGCTGTGATTGGCTGGACCGTTAGTGGGGGCCCACATTCCCACTTCCTCCCTTTTTCTCCTTTTAGCTTAAAGAAGGAGAAAGGAGGGAGATCAGGTACAATAAGTCAACGGTGTACCGGGGACGTGTCAAGCGTTGAGGGGGGTGGTCCCCACCAATGTGGAGAGGTTCTACGGCCAATCCAGTTGCTTTAGTGCCGGATTCAACGCTCATAGGGAACCGTGAATGCATGGGAAGTGGGCCCCACAGACAGATCGATCTTACACTTACGTGGATTGGTCTCCTCCTGCAAGTTGCTTTTAGTTTTTCTGACGATGTACAATTTTGCTGCGGTCCTGTAAAAATACCAACTAATATGAATTTAATATTTTTTAAAAAAACTAAATTTCCAAGCCGATATATTATTGGACTTGATAGTAAATTACTAAATTTGTTTACATACATAAACTGAAGCAGGATATTTTTCTTGAGGTTGATGTTTTACTTTAGTTCCCTCTTTTCTCAAGTAATATCATTCTTATTAGGCTAAAGTATACTTTTAGTCATTTAAGTTTACGTGGGGTATACTTTTGGTCCCTTAACTTTATAAAGTATACTTTTGGTCCTCTAATTCTAACACTGTTAATTTTGCTAACGGAAAATGCAAACTCAAGTGACAACGGTATAAATTTAAGTGATGACTGTGTAATTAAATGATATTAAGCTTAAATTTAAAATATGAGTAAATTGAAGAATATATAAAATTTGTGTAATTACATGTCATTAGTCATCACCTGAGTTCGTTGAGTCAGCATTTTCCGTCAACAACATTAACGGTGTTAGAATTTTAGGACCAAAAGTATACTTTATAAAGTTAAGGGACTAAAAGTATGCATTCCGTAAAACTTAAAGGACTAAAAGTATACTTTAGCGTTCTTATTATTATACGTTGTGTCTTATCAAACTTGTATTTCGTCCAAATTGGGCAATTTAATAAATTGAAAACTCTTAACAGAATTACCGTCGGAAAAAAATTCTGTCGGAAATTATCTAAACAATTCCGTGGGTAATAATTACCCACGGAATTCCATCAATAACTGAAATGACCGACATATGAATTTTGTAGGTAATTCCATCGGTAATTAAAATTACTAACGGAATTCTATGGGTAATTAATTGCTGACTGAAAATTTCCGTCGTAAAAAAAGCCATGAGTAATTACCGAAATTTTACTCACAAATTTTTTTTTAGACAGAAATTTTCCGTCAGTAATTTAAATTACTGACGGAAATTACCCACGACATTCCGTGGGTAATTTCAGTTACCGATAGAATTCCGTAGTAATTTTTGATAGAATTTTTTCTGCCAATAATTCCGTAAGTAATCCAAATTTTTTTTGTAGTGACTCTTTCAGAGACTCTTCTAAATTCAATAATTTGAAACATTTTATAAGGTTTTGGGCTCCTTAACTATAAGGGTTAACTCATGAGGCAGAGTTTTCTGGAGAACTTATGCTCATCATATATATATTGGCTCTTTTGTTTGAGAGTGAATTGTATGGAGAGGGTTTTGACTAGTAGAGGGTTAACTTTTAGGGTGTGATTCTTCTAAATATGTGGATTAATATCCACCATAAAAAATTTAATACATGCCGTTATTCATAGGCTATAAACATGATCCGTTAATTCTTGTTTAATTTGTAACTTGTGACTGTGGTGGTAGTTAATTAATCTCTTATGATAAACAAAAGGTTGAGTGGCTGATAATGGGTAATTATAATTAGGCAGGATAATCGAAATATGCATGCATACATAATGTTAATGTGTTAAATAATACTCCCTCCGGTCCTAATTATAGGACATATTTAATCGATTTTGGGAAGATTAAGGAGGGAAGTTAAATTAGTTAATTTTACTCATTTTCCTAAAATGCCCTTATATAAATTTAAAATGACATAAGTAAAAGTGAATCAACAACTTCACCACATATCTCTCCGACTAATTTTCCTTTTCACACACTTTTTAATTGAAATAATGGTCTTGCTATATATACATATGTGTGTGTGTATATATGTATACATATAGATCTATCTACACACACATATACATACATACATACATATATACATTGGCACACATATATAGACACACATATACAAACGTACATATATATATGTAAATAGACACACACGGGTGTGCGTGCGTGCGTGTATTGCAACCCACATACATATACTTACCAAAAATCAAACACACTTGAGAGAATAAAATAGGGGTATTTTAGGAAGAAATTGATAAAAACTAAAAAGTTGTCTTATAATTAGGACCAAAATCAACCCCAAAATATTGTCTTATAATTAGGACCGGAGGAAGTAATTCCAAGTAGCTAGTATAAATTTATGCCACAAGAATTTAATTTCAATATGACTATTCAAAATCAGTATGTGTTTGTGTGTGTGTGTGTATTCTTATGGTTTTATTTATAAGGTATTCCTAATATGTTTCATCTAAACTAAAAAAAGCCTTAAGCCTCATCATATATATATATATATATGGGTCCCGCAATTTCATGTGTGTGCGATATGAGAATATACTTCTCCTACAACATGAGAAGTGTTTTTCTCATAAATAAAAGGTAAAATTTGATATTCATATGAAAATTTTAATAATGTGACTTATAAATATGATCAAAATGAATCTGCTATATCTCAGCCTTATAAGTGGAACAATACACGAGTAATATTTTTGTGGGGGAATTGATGTTGAAAATGGGCAAACAAAGAGTTAGGGGAAAAGGGGGAATTGACAACCCAATTTTCATCAGTATTTGACACTAAACCCTAACCTCCTAATGCCATTATGTCTTTCACAAGCTTCATTAATTTCATTTATAAGCCCCACAAACAACCTTGTCCCTCCCTCTCTTTCTTTTCTTCTTCATCTTGTCTTCTTCATTTTGTCTCTCACACAAGCTTCTGTAGTTCACACTAAACCTAACCTCCTAATTTCATTTATCAGCCCCACCACATCCTAGCTTGTTTCACATGTAATATTTAGTTTGTGTCACGTATACACATTACCCTCATCTAGCTTCTTATTTTTACTATCACCCTTCTCTATTTTTCTCTCTTGCCTTTATCATTAGGGCCGGCTTTGACCTTGATGCTTTCCGGTTGGGCTTTGAAAAACATATATTTTTCTTATCCCAGGTCCTATTAAGCCCTGGCCCTTCAAGGGACGGTCTTAATTCCCAGCTCTATTTATCATATTAAATATTCTCTTACAAAAACATCATATGAACACACATACTACCTCCGTCCCTAATTATAGGAGCAATTTAACCGATTTTGGGAGAATTAAGGAGAGGATTTGAATTAGTTAATTTTACTCATTTTCCTAAAATGTCATTGTATAAATTTAAAATGACACAAGTTGCCATAATTATAAGTGTTTCTAATTTGTCTTACATTACATATCCATGACATATTAGTTTATATATGTATATTAGTTGCTTTTTATATAGCCATGTGTATACATATAGATCTAATTTTCTTTTCACATGCTTTCTAATTGAAATAATGGTCTTGCTATATAAACATATTTGTGTGTGTATATATGTGTATACATATAGATCTACACACACACACACATATGTTTATATATGTGTGTGTGTTCACACATATATATATTGACACACATAAACACAAATATACATATATATGTAAACACACATATATATAATGCTCCTAATAATAAGTATAAATAGGGGTATTATAGGAAAAAAATTGACAAAAGTTAAAACTTGCTCTTATAATTAGGACCAAACCCAACTCCAAAATTTACTCTTATAATTAGGGACGGAGGGAGTATATGGGTTTCATTCATACCAATGTTAATCGATCTAGAATGAACCTTTCAAATCATTTGTTATATGTAAAAAGTGTAAGTTTATTTTTTTTAGCAAAATTATTGATTTTAATTTGAATTGATTTAGTGATAAACTAATTAATTTAATTAACAAATTGAAATATTTAGAAATTAAATGGGGGTTGGTCAATATCAAGAAAAGAACATTTGTCTCATTCCTAAACACACATTTACATCTAAATCACAATCAAACCAGTCAAAAGTCTTTTTTAGTAAGCGTCTCTCTCTTAAACATTAGCCTTCTATTGATATCCCAATTAGTTATAGCACAGTATTAATTGATGATGCATGCCTAATAAAATTGGGATGTCTTTTCTTCCTACAAATTTTTATTACAAACTACAGCTAATTTATATCCAATATCAAATACTAGAATATCTGTTAGTATTTTTTTTAAAATAATTATCTCCTATTTGATTTTATTGAACTATCTCATATCCTTAATATAATATATATTTAACTAATTTGGGGAGATTAAAAAATTAGTTAATTGCTAAAAATGTGGGTTGGTTTCCCTTAAAATGTTTATATATATAAAAAAAATCATTCATAGTAAAACTACCCCTGATACAAACTCCCTTAACATACATGTGCAATTAATAGGAATAATTTAGAAAAACAAATCAAAATATGGGGATAAAACATACTTGTCTTATATTTAGTACCAAAGCTTTTATATTAGTAATCAGAGTTAATATCATATTTAAGTATTGTCAGACTCAACCAATAGTGACTTCTACAACGAACATATTTTCTCTTAATCTATTAAATCTATCTCATTCTTACCCAAGTCAAGTGACCTACTTGAACAATATGATTTTGATTATTCTATTTAAGAAGAAAAGGAGAAGAAAAATTAAAAGGTGTTGGTGGTCCATGATAATAGGATTTTACTAGTCTCTCAATTTAAAGTCTTAATTAATATTTTTTTTTAAAAAAAAAGCCTTTGGAAAAGCACCTCAATTATGCTTCACAATACTTGAATCTGACTTAATCATATGTTTGTTTAGAATCATAATTGAGCATCCCATAAGCATTTATTTGCGAATATTGAAACAAAACTCAACGCATATATACACCTTCTACACCGTAAATATAATCAAGATTTAAATCGCCATTAACCACATTTGAAAAAAAGAAAAAAAAGAGAGGAGAAACAGTTTTGCTAGTTGGCTTGTTTGTTTGTTTGCAAAGAATGTAGCAAACAGGGAATGAGAGAGTGTGATATTGCTCTGATCCTTCCTTATTTGCTTCCCTCCACTCCAACATCAATCTCCTTCTTCTTAATCTCTTTCTTCACTGTTTCTGCCATTAATGCTCTCGCAGTTACTGATTCATTGGTTCTTTTTTCTGACCCATATAATTCACCCCACAGAGAAATCATGTTATTTCGAGATGTGAACTCCCAGTGCTGTTTTTTTCTTAATTTAGTGGCAGAATCTGACCTGACACACTCAACTCAACTGGAGTATATACACATTTTGTTAAAGAGACTGATAGAGACTGACACCATATGGTCATAGTAATATTCTCGATCTCCCAAGACTTGTAATAGCAAGTTTTATCCTTTCTCTTTCTTTCCCACTAAACTCATTTAAAAAAATTAATTATTAGTATCAGACAAGTCTTAATCAAGTTGCAAAATTTGTTCATCAAAGATCCCTCTTTAGCAGGCAAATCTCACAGCCCCTCACTGTTCATCTAGCTCACCTCCACTGTAATATTTCTTATCCGCACTTTCATGCTTCTACGGAATATACTATTTATTAATTAATAACATACATATATTTTTCATTCACTCATATGTATGTTCTCCTTTTCCTCTCTGTAATAACTTATAATTCAATAAATAGATATTTTGTGTGTAATTGAAAAATAATTAATTAAAGAATGAGTGCTTGAACAACTACGTTTCTTCTTCCTCTTCTGGCTCTAATAAGTTGACAGCCTCAGACTGGGATTATTAGCCGTACATTAAAAGCATGTGTAATTTGGAAACAAGTCCAAGATGCTTCAATAGGCAGAATTCCCAGATAGAGTCAAAGCTCCAATTCCGACCAAACCTTACCTAACAACATATTTATGATTCATCACAAGAAAAAGATCAGAGAAAAAGAAGAAAGCTTGTTTGAAACAGGAATTCACTTTTTACAGAGGTGGTGGCCGGGCGGCGGAGGAGCTAAAGAAAGATCTCATGAGGAGCCTCCCTATGCAAAGTCATAAAATTTAAAAATTACAACCAAACTTCAAAATGGAGTCTCTGCAACATAAAAATTACCCTAAATTAACTAATTACCCTAAAAAAGACCACAACTTTAATTAACCCAAATGATTATCATCCTTAGTTATTGTTCAGGTTGATCCACTGTTTGTGTCCCGGAACCCACTTGGGACACTTTGGACTGAAATAAGAGCTCTCAACTCTGGAATCCAAAAGCTCCACCACAGGCTTAAACTTCACACACCTCGGTGTCTTGTACTGATTTATCGAAGCTCCCATGCTAATTGCATAATCCATAAGCTTATCGAACGTCCCTTGTTCCACGATCTTTATCTCCAACGGTCCAATCGACTTGTCCGACACACGACCCTGTCGGTACACGCTGTTCAGCGACTCCTCGACGGTCAGGCAGCAATCCTCGTACACCGACGGTGGAATCGGCGTTGACCCGTTCAGGCTCAGCTCCCAGTATAGCACGTAGTGTCCCGGGATCGTCGACGTGTCGGCGTAGCTCGTGTACTCTGAAACCGCCGCGTCGAACGGCACCAGGTGAGTCACCGCGTTCTTCATGGCGTTTTGAAGCTCCACCTCGTCCGTCTTGTCGGAATCTATGCTCAAAACCACGTTTTTCCGACATACGAAGTTGAATTGCGGCGCCTTGTTCTTGAACCCCGACACCCTCAGAATGTCCCCAACTCTGTACCTATACAGCCCTGCAAAAACAAAATACAAACTTCAAAATTCCCACCACCACAACCTTGAACAACAATGTATGAATGAAATTAATAAATTTAAGCACGGAAATTATTACCGGCGTAGGTGGTGACGACAAGCTCGTACTCTTGACCGACCTTGACATCGATGAGGCCGACCAATTCTTGGTGGTCTTTTTCGTTGACAGCGCCGCCATTGCTGCGATTTACAGGGAGGAATTCGAAGTAACACATGTTGGGGATGAGAGTGTATGAGACATCGCTGGGTTTACAGAGAGGGTTAAGGTTGACTCCGAAGTAACATTCCGATGAGGCATACATGGTACAAACAAGAGGGAGGCCATTGCTGTAATAGTCCAACGTGGGTATGTACTGTGACATCGCCCCTGTAACAATAACATCCACATACTTGGTATTAGGCCAGAGCCTAGTTATTATCCCCTGCCACGAGCTCTTGCTGCACTCGGACTTGATAAGGCCCGCGAGTTCCGGGTCGGGTTTGAGGATCTTCGAAACAGAGTCTCGCACCGATGTGTCAGTGATTTGGGGGTTAATGGTTCCTGTGCGGATGTCGTTAGCGAGAAGGGCCCAGTGTTTCTCGAGGAATCTGATGGCGCGAATGAAGCCTGAGGCGAAAACGGCGCCGACCCGAACGACGTCGTCCCGCTGGCAAAGACCACAGAGCAACTGAGCGTACATGCTCTGGTAAGAATCAGAACATAGTACCGTCTCGTTTGGGCTGGTATAGTTTGTGTAAGGATCGTAGGGTCTGTCCTTAAAATAAGAGCTTTTGTAATAACTTGTTAACACAGGACGAGCCACTAGGCCTCCCGGAGTTTTCGCCTCTGATTTTATGAACAGAAAGTACATTCCTTTCCCTTTCTCTAATCCGGGAACGAACTGGCTCATCACCGGCATCAACAAACTGTAAAGCAACGACCTTCTTCCGAGCTCCTCTTCGATCGTCGGCATCAGCTTCCTCTCGCCGCCGGAAGTCCCAGAACTGCAAAATGGAAAAACAGAGTTAAGACTGTAAAAAAAAGCAGCGGAGTTAAATTATATTTCTTTAAGAGGGTAACAGACCTGGTGAGGAACTCGGAGATGGGCTTGGAACAGAGGATCGGGGAGGTGTCGCCATTGGCGATGCGGGTAATGTCGGCTTCGATGTCCTCGTAGGAGATGACAGGGAGGAGTTTCTTGAAGGTGTCGGGATCGGTAGCGCCATCGAGGCCATACCTCTGTAAGTACTCAACGTTGGCATTACTGGACAGGATTTCGGCGAGGACTTTACTCTGTACTTGATCGGGGTTGGAGGTGACATTCTCGATGAACTCGAGAGTTTTCTTGTTGCTCTCTGCAAGGTCGTAGCCTGTAGGGTGTTTGGGAGCTTCAGGCATGGTGGGTTTCTGACTTTCTTTTTGACAGAGAAATCGAAGAGTTAATTGGTTTCGTCGGAGAGAGCAAGCAAGTAATGCTCAGAGAGAAAGAGAGAGACAGAGGATTGGGTCTGTGTGTTGGGTTTGGGCGGGTGGGGAAGAGAAGGAAGAGGAGTTGGTATATATAGAGACGAGCACACACGTCAAGCTGGGGGAAGAGGACACAGAGGTAAATATATATATATATATATATATTTTTTTTGGGCCAAAGACACTGAGGTAAAATATATGGATTGTTGAGGGTGCGGTTGGAAATTCACTTACATATCAGAATACATGACATCTTCTTTTCATTTATTTTTTTGTTTGTCGACATTTATTTATTTAAGCGTACAACTTCCATGCATTGGTGTTCAGGTCAACACTACATCCACTTAAAAAAAAGATTTAAGTAAGGAGTCACAAGCTCAATTTATTTAATAAATACAAATTAGTTAGGTGCCTCGCATTGAATAAATATAAATAGTGACTATTTTGTTAATAACAATTTTCCACCCACATATTTTTTAATATAAAATTTATTTAAAATTAAACTATTCATAAATTACAAATAATTTGGTTTATTATACAACCTATTGGTTGAGATGCTAAGTTATTTCACTCATATAGTAGTACTTAATAAATTAAGTCAAACTACTCTTGGCTATTTATTTATAGAAGCAATAAAAAAAAATCAAATAATCCGTATTGTCTACGAAATTCAAAATATATAAATAAATAATTCATAAATTATCAGCAATATATATTACCTCATCATTCATAAACTGAAAATATTTGTGCATACAAGCTATTTTAAATAATTTTCCATTTTAAGAAAGCACAAATAAAAATATCTGAAATATGGAATTTGGAAAGTGTCGTTTTGTGACATGTGGGAGTGGAGCTGGAGCACATTGGCGGAGGGGGTGCTTGTCGTACAAGTAAAACGGCGAAACGCTCCTGGGGAAGAAGGCGTTGAAAAACTAATAAAAATAATTAACCGGCAAAATCCGGTAAACACGGTGTTTAAACTTAAACCACACACACGGATGTTCCACAAAATACCAGCACCCACTTACTTAATTCGTCGCTTACTTGCGTTCACCGGTAACAGAGCAAATAACGGCGTTCCGCTACATTCCCAGTCAACAACCCGTTCCCCGAGACCCAGAGATTATGTGTGAGTTGTGTACGGTACACTTCCCTTGCTTGGTTTTTTATTTACAAAAATTTAGGTTAGTTCGGTGTTTAATATAAAATATATTTATCTAATTTGATGAAATTAAGAAAGTTTGTTATATTAGTTAATACAAAATTTTGACAAAAAAAAGTTAATATGATATCTATTTTTTAAAATACCTCAGTCATCTTGTTTAATTCCTTCGTTCTCTCGATCTTCTCATTGATTATTGTTAGGAGAGCATCAATAGGATAAATTAGGAAAATATTTACAAAAATAAATTTTTTTCTTATATTTAGAACTAATTTCAACTCTTCAAATATGTCTTATGTTAAGGATGAGAGGAGTACTAAATATAATACTAATACCACTTTATTTAGTTTCCTTAATCTCTTTAAAAAATAATAATCAACTAAGTCTTATATTTAGAGCTAAAAATAAAATATATTATTTAGACAAGTACTTACTAACAGTATCTCACAACAAATATGATTTTTAATATTCAAACTTGTATTTTCTTTCTTACTTACCACCTCAACAAACAATTTTTTAGTTATTTCTATATACTTAAAACTAAATTAAGATGTTACAATAGCATAAAATTAGAAATGAATTCTAATATACATGGTTCCTAATATGCAAATAAAATGATTTCCATAAATATTAATATGATATTGAATTATTGATATTAATATGTAAAAAAAAAATTAGAATTAATGGTTTTTGGGAATTATTTCCAATTTTTTACATAAAAATTAATATTTTTAATATGCAATTAATTTTAAATTTTTATTACTTGTCTGTGAAAGTATTTTTGCAATGTCACAAAGTTCGGGTCCTAAACCCATGAAGTCCTATTAGTAATCCTAAAAATATCTTTGAAATCATTAAATGTCATTTAAAAAAAAAAAAAAAACCTTTGAAAAAATGATTCATTTCCATTAACAGTGCTTGAAAAATCATTCTTTTGAGAGATTGGAAGTTAATTAAACTCATTTTGATAGGGTTAATATCATTATTGTTTCCTTTTAGTTTTAATTGAATTTTTGTTTTGGTTCATGTGGTTTTAAATCCTTGTTTTAAATCCTTTAGTTATAATTTTTTGTTTTTGTCTGAGTTTAACTATTGATTCATATAGTTTTGTTTTTATATTTAAACTCATACCAAACCCTTATGAAATTATAAGAAATAAAACTTACAATTTGAAATTATGAGGACCAAACTCAAAATTAAATTAAATTATAAGGACCAATAATGATATTAACATTTTTTTTACAAGTACTCCATGTATTACTGTATAAAAAATTAAAAATAACTCCAAATTAGTCTTACAAGAATTTGGGCACATTGGTGTGATTTCCTCTGATATGGAGATGAAGTAGAAGTATCCAAATGGGACCGGCCAGCTGTAACCCAAAGTTGTTAGGTTGACACGTGTACGAATAGGACATTGTTGTCTAATTCTTCACGTAGCTTCATTTAATAACAACTTAACAATTAAGGCGCTCCTCACGCACTATGTCCATTACGTTATTTTTTGTTCTTCGATTATTTATCCTTAATTAATCTCTCGCTCTCGCTTAAGCTAACCCCAGTATACTCATTTTTTGATCAAAACGTTAATCAACATAAGTTATTTTAATTTTATATAATATCTAAATGTGCTAAATGCTAAACATATACTTGATATTTTCTCTAATCCAGCAACTCTCCGATTTTTGTTAAGTATAAGTGTCTTTTTATTAGATGCAACTTTATTCGAAGTACTGTCGAGTACTAAATATGAGCGCCCCTTCCAACAAGGACTCAATATTGTGCAAAATAGAAAACATATAACATGTATACAATTAAAGATATGTTATATAAAGGTGAAGAAGAGTGGCACACATGTTAAAAAAAAAAAAACTTTAATCCTTAATTAGTACATTCTATAATAAATTGTGTAACGAGGGATTCTTTTAGAAATTTTTATTTTAAACTATTTAATCTATTCATTTTTCAATAAAAATATCTACATACCACTTTGATCCCCTATTTATAAGTCCATTTTCACTCTTTGTAAAAATGAACTTATAAATACGATTAGAGTGGTAGTTATTAATAAATTGTTAGCCATAAATTGGTAGCATTAATTATGCCGATGATGAATAATACGCAGATTTGTGTTTATATTTAAAAAGGGAAGATTGCATTATCCCCCAAAAAAAAAAGAAAAAAAAAGAAATTGAAGATTGCTAGTGAGTTTAATTAATACTCTTCTGGTTTCATATATAGGGCACTTCTAACATTTTTCACATAGATTAAGGAAAACTTTAAATCTCATTAACTTTGCCATAAAATTCAATAACTTTCCAACTCTACCCCTATTTAATATGTATATACCAAATGAAAACAAAGTCTATACAATAATAAATGAAGGGTTAAATTGTATATTCACCTCAAAACTTTAATGAGGTGCCTTATAAATAGAATAAAAAAAAGCTTCTCTCTCTTCCCTATACTCTTCTGGTCCTATTTATAGGGCACTTCCAATATTTTGCATACAGACCAAAGAAAACCTTAAATCTCATTAGCTCTACCATAAAATTCAACAATTTTCCCACTCTTTTTTTTATACAAACAACTTTTCAACTCTACCTTTATTTAATATACATAAAACCAAATGAAAAAAAAGTCAATTCAATAATAAATGAAAGATTAAATTGTACATTTACCTCAAAAATTGAACGATGTGCCTTATAAATAGGACAAAAAAAAAAAAAACTTCTCTCTCTGCCCTATGCATAAAATCATAGGAGTACTATTACTACTAGTCACTAGAAGACTTATACTACTATTACTTAATTATTTATTTATTGAATGAATGTGAACACAGGAAGTATAGAAGAGGCTGCAAATGGAGGCACATATATATATATATAGTTAACCTAACTTTCGATAAAATAGGTTGAAAAATTGGACACTTAACTAATTAAAACACTGCTAAGTAATCTTTCTACATTAGGATTTTAATCTGGCGGATAAAAAATTATTAATTGCGTCAACTACTCTTAATATAAGTCAAATATGCACAACTTTGAACGAGACACATGATTATGATAAATTTATTAAAAGCATTTAGACTTTAGCTCGAATTTAACTCGATATTACGTACCTAATATTATAAAATTATCATTTTTAATCAAAAGAAAAGAAGCAGCATCATGCAATATAAATGTGTATGCACTTTACTTTTTTTTTTTTTCCACCTTCACTTTTTATAGGTTACAGAGTACACAACTTTATATAAAAAGTTTCTAATGATGTGATCCCAAAATATAATTAAATTGGTAAACGAAATTGATTATTAATTTCATCAAATAAAGTTCTAAAGAACATCAAATGGATTTTGATGTGGAAGGAAAAAAAATCAGCTAGCTTTTTAGATTTTCATCAGAAGTAGGAAAAAAAAAAGCTACGAGAAGAAGGAACTAATTTGCTCTAGCTTGTAATTAAACTTATCCACCGTACCATTGACATATAGATTTTGACCAAATAAGCAAAATGAGATGCTTTTTTTGTTTTTGTATTGAAAACTGATTACGTGAAACAGTAAGGTTTTACCAGAAAACTGCCGACCAATAATATCATTGTATTGATGTGTGGAAATATTTCTTAAATAAATATTATTGTGTTTTTTGGCTTCGTGTGTGTATGTGTGTGTGTATGTCGGCTCATTTTCAAAGTTTATACACAAACACATATACATACGCTTACCAAATTAAAGTCGTCATCCATATGATGTGAGTTCCTTGTATTTATTTGTGTTTTGGGCAATTTTACGTACACAAGCAACGTAACACTTAGTGGGTATAACGCTAACTCGTGACAATTAACCACTTGATCTCTTCCTTCAAAAACCGACCACATCCTTGTTCGAAAATCCTAGAAACACCAAATATGTATTTCTTTATTAAATTGGACTCCATGTATTTGCATATATACGTACACCTCATCATAAACAACGTACGTATACGTATCCTACCATTTATCAATCTTCTTTAAATCCCATATTTAATTTTTATTAATTAGTTCAGATACGATGCGTTTTTATTAAGAGATGTAACCTCGCGTGTCATGTTAAATTGTTTAGAGCTCTCTGATCTCTCTCTTTTTCTTTGTTTTGGCCATCAGAGATTATATCTCATATATAGCACACTTTTTTGTTATTAAGTTTTATTTTAAAAACAATTTAAATTAAATTATTATCTTTAAGAAGACCGTTTGAAAAAAATTGTATGATCCAACCCCATTTAAATCATTAGCGATGATTCCTTAGAGCACGAAATTAAAAAGAAAGTAAAGTAGGGTTTACATCTTGACTTTTTTGCAAATAAAGGGGTATACAATTATATTAACACACACACACACACGTTTGCTTCAATTCATTGTTTGATATCTTCAAACGAGAGAGAGATAGAGAATATGTACAGCTGGGTATATATAATGGAGAGAGATGAAATCTCAGATCAGATAACATCGTAAGGAATACGATCGAGGATCTCATCAGAGAGGGAAAGACATTAACATTATTTGACAGAAATATATATAATTAATTATTGGGATTAATGATTCATAATAAGATCCGTTTGTGTCCTTTAAATCGGTACCTAACACACAAAATCTTAGGGTTTAATTTCCATCGCTGTATGTATTGTATTTGTGGCAAGTCAACCTACACTTTCTGTGCCGCACGCACACCACCCAGAAGCCTGTCCTGTTTCATCTTTTTCTTGTATATATATATATCCTAACTAATCGACTTGTCTATTATACGTTTTAATATATATTTATTAATTTGTGCGGTGACTTTTTATTTTATTTGATATATAGTTGAAGTGTTTAATTAGGGTTACGTACAACTTCATTACAACAGTTTTGATATGATTTGGAATAAAATCTTTTATGATTGGGCAGGGCTCTCATATGTACATATATAACATGTGGATCGATTTATAGTTAATTTGGTGTATATATATTAGTTTCTAGTTTATTGGAAAAACCCGTGTGTTAATTTCTTCATGTTTTTTTTTCCCCAGTTATTATTATATCCTCGACGCACATGCTTCCTCTTATAAATCTAGCTAGAACAAATCATCATTAATGGTCTAATGGATATATAGTTTGAGTGCATTGTACTAAACAAAATTCCTGATCATGATGTCTTTAATTTTATTGACACCCAAAAGTTTTGATATGCATACCATCACCATGCATGACATTAGGTACCCTATTCGAAGCTATATATAGTCATTTGACAAATACTCCTTTTAGTCATTAATATGAGACATATTTACTTCATTTGATTAGATTAAGAAAGTTAGTTAAGTTAGTTAATATGACTTGTATTTTTAAAATTTTCTAGTTATCTTGCTTAATCCCCTCCTTTATTATTATCGAAGACGGATAATCAATAGTGTAATACCCTGAAAATCTCACTTATGATAAGTATCATATTGAGTAAATAATACCTATTGAAAATAGGTGAATATGGGATCTCAAAGATCTTGTGAATAATTTATCTTATTTTTGGGGTAGTTTCTCTTGAAAAAGAATAATTTGAAAATAGGTCCCTAAAACGTTTAGAGTTTTGCAAATAGGTCCCTAAAATATTTACGGGTTATAAAATACCATGTGAAAATTAAGTAGAGGCAAGAAAATATTTATTTGAAATAGGAGAGTATATTGTCTCTAATTTTGGTAATTTAATAAATTATAAACTTGGAAAAATTATAAGAAGGGGATCAAAAAGTATTATAATGACCAAAATGCCCCCGTAAATGTTATTAAAATGCATGGGACATAGAATACTAATGTCAATGCAAAACTTAAGAGGTAAGGAGTAATCCTAATTGAGAAAATTATCAAAGATTATTAAGGAATTAATTAAGTAATTATTGACTAATTACTTAAGCATGAACAAAGGAAAGTTCAAGAATAATTATGTAAAACCCTAAAATTTGTGGTAATGGCTAAAAAATTAGCATAAATATATTTCCTAATTAATTGGAAAATATGAAGAAAAGTTAGTGAGATTAGGTAATTTTAAGCCTAAATACAAGAATGGACCAATAGGAAAAAATTATGAAAAATTATGTAAAAATAATTAAAATAATAATTAAATAATTAATTAAAAAATAAAATAAAAATATATGTATATTTTTGGTGTGAGGGCCGACATGAATAAAGGAAAAAGGAGAAGAAAATAGAAAATAATAAATAGGAAGAGTGTTTTGTTAAAACTCTTATATAAATAATAATTTAATTAAATAGTAAAAAGTAAATAAATACCTATAGGAATCAGATCCTATCTAGAGAACTAGGAACAGGATTTCTAAAGTCAGGGTATAATATTGATCAGTAGATTTTTATCTTGAAGTGGTCTTTTCCGGAAGTTAATTAGAGATCGGTAGAAGAAGTTAGTAATAAAACGAAATAGGGGGAAATCAGAGAAATAGGCAGATAGTCACGATTTAGAATTCGAAGAAAATAAATCATAACTCAACATCTGGGAATGAGTTGAGAATTTCTGGACATATTTGGAATCAGTGGATTTTTGTCCAGATGTTGACGTTTCCGGAAATTGATTCCGTAACCGGCACGTTTTTCGAGAAACTTCGGCTGAACCGTTGGAACCCTGAATGGAATCAAAAATTAAGTTAACCTAGATGATTTTGAAGAGAAAGAGAAGATCTTTAAAGTTGTAATTCCGAATTTTTGGGATTTTCCGAGATTACGCGAATCGGACACCGATCGGGGAAATTCTGTCGGATCGGGTGCATAAGGCAAACCATGACATCATCAAGGATGATGTCATTAGCTGCCACCTTGCTTGTTTATGTCGACCAAGGGAGTAGATGGCCAAGGTCAAGCCATTTTCTCCAAGTGCAATCCAATGGTGTAGGATGAATTTGAAAAAGACCATTATGTCCTTGGATTCTCCTATAAATAGGACCTCAAGCCTTGGCATTTCTTCACACCATTCCTTCTTGCCTATTTCGAGTTCTAGAGAGAAGTTAGAGAGAGGAGCTCTGGAGGAAAATTTGCAGCGAAGCTCTGGGTAAGTTTTTCGGTACTTAGTCTTAAGCTTCCGTAGTTCTTTCGGTAGTTAGAGTAGAAATGTTATATTAGTCTTTAATCTTCCAAGTATGATTAGATATCATATGATAGGGGTATTTTAGTCATTATTTCAAAAATCATGATGGGGTCAGAGTTCTGGCAAAATTTTGGAAGATTAGAGTTAAAGTAGCGAAGCTCTGGCGAAATTCCGCGATTAGGGGCATCGGGGAAAAATGGTAATTTTTACCTAAAATGCTGTTATGATGTAAATCATTAATTAATATGATTTATATTTCGAAATTATGTTGGAGTAGGAGTTATGTTGAAATTTTGGAAGATTAGGGTCAAAGTAACGAAGTGCTGGCGAAATTCCGCCAATTAGGGGGTCAGGGGTAAAATGGTCATTTTGACTAAAAATGTCCGTCGTAATGATATATTCTTAACAAGTACGTTGTTATATTGATAGGATATCCCTGATTACGTTTTGACCTACTGTCGTGCCGTATACCGACAGAAATACCGATTTTCGTCAACGAAGGCACGTTCGCGTACTGTAACACTAATATGATGTTTATGGTATGCATGTATGTGCTAGGTGTATTGTATGTGGTAGTTGATAGCTCTATGATATGTTTATGTACTGTTGATATGTTTACGTTTGCTATGGGCGATATATCTGCATGCTATTGGGCGATATATGTATACATGCTATCGGGCGATATATGTATGCATGCTCTTGGGCGATAAGTGCACATATACTGTTGTTGAAATGATTGTCTGTAGTTCATATGTTGTGTATGTAAATATGAGGTTAACCGTTACCTGAGATCCGGTGCGGATCTCAGCCCTTAACATAGCGTTAGGTTCCGGAGGACCGAGGATCGAGGAGAGAGGCAAGCAGCCCGAGTAGAAGACCCAGCTGAAGACTTTCTTTTTCGTCATTGTTGTAACCAAATGGACTTACGGCATTCTAAATACAAGTATCAGTTACTCAATTGCTCCGTTGCTCTACTCTGACAAAAAAAAAATACTGCTTGTGAAAAGTTGGGATGTTACAAATAGAAGTAAATTAGAATAATATGAAAAAATTAAAATTATGTTTTATATTTAGGATGAATATTAACTCCTTAAATATATCTTATATTAAGGACTGAAGGGACTAATATTCAAAAGAGTGTAGGCTTATTTCTCTGTCATTGACATTTCTTTTGAAGTTAAGATGTATGCAAACAAGTCTCGTAGAAGCTACTATATATATTGACTTTTAATGGAGAGACGTGCCATTGAGAATTTTTGTTTTATAAGACTGTGGGTTGGAAAATAATTATGAATGAGTCACATACAATATTTATCCATCGCTTATATATATGAAAAGTGTTTCATATTTTGACTATATATATTGATCAGCATAGTATAATCAGTAATGCATGAAGTGATGTGTACGGAAATAATTTGAAAAACTGAAAGAAAATCATATTATGATATCTAATAATAGAGTCAGAGAAATTTTTCAACGCTAAAATATGACTTTTGATGTCAAAACTCAAAACCATTTTCTGTACTTGTGGACTATATACGGGCAAAATCTACTAATAATTGGAGGGGGAAATATTCTTTGTTTTTCCTTGATAATACTATCTCTAGTTCTAAATATATAACATATTTGTACTGTGATTTACACTATAAACTACTTCCTCTGGTCTTTATTATAAGACACCAACGAACAAGTTTATTTGGTCATTTTTATAAGATACTAGTTTGTTCTCAAGAAGCGGTAATTATTTGTTTTCATGTATACCTATAATTAATAAGGGTAGTAGGTGAGAGTAACAATTAATATAATATTAGAGTTTAGTGTAACTAGTAGTCTTTATAAGTAATATTGAACCCTCAGTTCCATTTTTTTTGAACATTATTGACTTTAACTGTTTTTATTGGTTTATGAGAATATTTAGTTGGTGACTTATAATAAAGACTAGAGAGAATATGTTTTATAATTAGAACCGGACAAGTAACTAATAAGAGAGAATAAATAAAATTGAAGAGAATATAAGTCAAGTCAATGATAGGGGGATATATATGCAGAGGCTGCCACGTCATCAGAGCAGCACTGAGGGTGTGTTCGGTTTGAGGGGAGGAAAGGAAGTGAAAAGTAGGGAATTGACCAAATTGCCATTAATGAAGGAAATATTCCTTTTTGTTAAGAGTATATTTTTGAAATATTGCAAAGTTTCCATGGGCTTTTTGGTAAAGAGGATGTAAAAGATCTCCCCCTCCCTCAAACCAAACACACCAAGGTAATCACTTTTGCCATCAAGCTGGTACATTGCCACGTCATCGCAAAGCCCTCACCCAAGTGTGCCCCCACGTGTTGCCACGTGTTGAAATCCCCCTACGTAGCCACTTGTCCCCCAGCCCTGTCACGTGCCTCGCACCTGACTTCTCCAACAAGTCAAACATCGAAACCTCCTGCTCATCTTCCCGTCATCAACATGGTATGGGATGGCTCCATCCCCGTCAAAAATTTAAATAAAAAACTAAATAAATACCACACGAAGGTCCCATTTTTTTGAACCATTCAAATACCTCTACTCCTTTTTTCATAAGGTAGATATTATTATTTGTCCTTTAGAAGTCACCAAATAAGACCCTATTTTTTTTAGTATGCTCTCTATTAAAGTTTATCGAAAGATGTGACAAAATGTAAAATAATGTTTTTTTTCTCAGTGTATTGATTCATATATGGGCAAAGTTGATTTATTTTTTATTTTTAGAGTTATTAGTTTAATTATCTCTTTGATTTTGTTGAGATAGTTAGAAGCAGTATCTTATAAAAAAAATTATTGGAGAGAGTACAAACATAAGTTCTCACTAATACAAAAGTTGCCTTTTATGATGGTTATTATTGACCATATATGACGGTTTCGACCCGTTATATATGCGAGTGCTATATATGTTCTACGCAGATAAATAACAGCTTAACTGTAATATATTAAGGTCTTATATAACATTTTTTTAATTAATAATCAAAATGTATTGACTTTATTTTTTTTATATGATTTTTATTATTATTTGTTCTTATTTATTTTTACTAGTAACATTTATTATATAAGACACAATATTTTCTGTTAGCAACATTAATTATGTAAGAAATATAAGACTAAAAATATACTTTATAGAGTTTAGAGATCAAAATTATACCTCATGTAAAACTCAAATAATTGTGTTAACCAATTATATTTTTCATGATTATGCTCCTTTATATATAATATCAATGAAGCAATATTGCAATTATTTTATATATGTTTGAGACTTTAATTAACGTCTATTGTATTGGTCACTATAAAACTTAATTAGGACTGTCTTTTATATAAGTTCAAGATGAATTGTTCTATTTAAGACTAATATGGACTTTCATAAATTTTATATTATACACTTATATAAATTATTGCTCATTTAATTTGGTAACCTTGCAAATTATATCATTCGATAATTATTTTCATAGATGAAATTTAAGTTCTTATATATAATTTATTATTAAATAACATATATAAAAAAAATTGATAAATGTATAACCTTATGGGTGATATTTACTTTTTCAGCAAGACTAGGCATTCTTTGCCAATAATAAACACTAATCTCTTAATAAAGACCATAATACAAATTAAAAGGCTAGTAAGCCAATGATCTTTTAGCCTAGTGATATGTATACTACTCCATAAGTTGCAGACCGCGAATTTGATCTTGCTTATAGCTTAAGATCATTAATGCATGTTATTCTTTTTGTTTTTTGGATTTCTCCACCAATACTCGGTATTACTAACAACCGACTAGTCTGATTCGTAGAAATATAGATCCCACAATGGGGGAACCTCACTACCTTGGATTAATGGTCAGGGCTTAAGTACAAGACTACTGGTTAAGCTGGAACCATCTTCATACAAAGATAAGAAATGGATTTCTTTTTGCTTGATACATAAGAAGAGGAGACATGGATGCACCAAGAGAGGAAGGTAGGGCCAGAGGCAAGTGGGGGGAGGCATTGTGCTTGGGGTTGTGAGGGATTTGAGGAATGTCATACTCTTGTAATTGACAGAATATGTGACTCTGTGTGTTGTGTGTATGTATGTGGGAGACAGATACAGTCATGCAAATCTTTGACCGTTGACTTTTCTCCCCCTATTTCTTTATCCTCTATCCTGTTTGTTGATATGCATTTAACATCTCGAGAAAAATCCTCAGATCTCATATTGTTATTTTATAATATAACTAATCCATATATTATTAATTATATCCACCAAAATTATGATGAGCACTTTATGCGATGTGCTTATTTTATTGCTCAATATGACCTGATCTCCTCCACTATGTGTGTGTCTCCCATTACCCTATTCCTTTGGTTGTTATCTGTAAACATATAATGCTTATTAATGGATGTTTCCACCACAAATGGGGAATATAAATTATACTTTTTATTTATATATCATCTTTTTTGGTCTCTTGGTCAAAATATGCATTTTTTATTCTAATCATAGGACCCCCCCCCCCCCCAACAATATTCATCTTGCCCAACCTCTAGCTAGGCATTTTGCAGCTGGTACTATATATCTAGGGTTGTACTCATCATAATAAACAATAATTAATATTCAAAATTTAAAAAGAAAAGTGACTTTTCTTTTGCGTTTGATTTTCTTTCTTTCATGGAGAACATAGAAGATTATTATTTTGAGGTAAGCAGTAGCTAGGCACATGATGATGGTTCGAGATAATAGGCTCTTGAATGGTCATAACTAGGGAAAATCATATAGGTTTTCTTTCTTTCCTTGTAATATTCCTCGTTGATTAATTTAGGTTGAAAAAGGTCAAAAAGTCCATGTTTTCACGTATTACAAAAGGTGACATTATTATTGGCACTCCAATCACAATTATTATTTTTTATTTGGTCAAGGATCTCATTTCGAGACTTACAGCACAATGGTTTTTGCCTCTCCCAGTAAGTGTGTTTTTCGGGATTTGAATTTGTATTCTCCTCATTTTGGGGGTGATATTGCTTATCACATCAACTAACAGCTTGCTGAACGCCAAGCACAATTAATACATAATTGTCAAGATAAGATGTACTCCCTCCCTCTGATTCTTATTATAAGGCATCAACTAACAATTCATACAAACCAATAAAAACAGTTAAAGTCAATAAAATTGTCCTAAAATTTAAGTAATTTTCATTATTATCCCTACTAGTTGCACTAAACTTCAATATTATATTATTATTACTCTCACCCGCTACCCCTATTAATGATGGGCATATATGGAAAAATAATAATTAATTAATGCTCCTTGGAAATAAACAAGTGCCTTATAAAAATAACCAAATACACTTACTAGTTGATGCCTTATAATAAGGACCAGAGGGAGTAATATATAGGGAGTCAACTATATATATAGATAAGATAGTAGTCTTTGATTAGGTAAAACCATGACTGGTAAGATATAATAGGAGTGATTGATTATGTCCGGGCCGATTGAAGAGTGAAGCTGTGAACAATAATGAATTAACTTGATTAGGTAAAAACCATTACATGCGCAATAATTGATTAAGTTGATTGATCAAGCGCTTAATCATTGTAATTAAGCACTTGGAAGACTTACTGTAACACACACACACACACACACACATATATGGTTATTTATCATTCCACACGGGCTACACATACACACAGCTAGATATATAACACTGTACACATGCTGCAATAGTGCAATATATATAAATATATTCTGTTGCAAAAATGCCAGTTTCTATGCATTTTCCAGTTTAGACACTGCAGAAAGATTAATTAAAACAGAAATTGTGTGTTCGTGTGCGTGTATGATATAATACACGTATACATAAATTTTATTTGTAGTATTATTGTGGAGGATATTCTCAAACAATGCTGGCCGGATATAATTCTGTTTAGCATCTTTTAAGGGCATGATTCCCATTAGATCAATAAAAAAGCATTCAGTTACGACTTTAGTCTTAAAAAAATGGAGCAAGTTGATGATCATTATATATATATATATTCAGAGGAATATTCAAACCTAGTTTATTGATTGCCCTTGTTTAATCACTGTACCATACAGTGGTGGCATGATTAATAAAGGAGAGTTTTAGCGCAGAATTAACACTTAAAACAAGGCAGAAAAAAAATAAAGGAGAAAATAAGAACAGCTGAAACTACAAATGTTGTGACCCTAATCGAGTAACATAGTAGTACTAGGATTTATATTCACATTGTTTTGAGAGTGTTCACACTATACAACTTGTGGCTCGAGGAACTAAAAAGGCAAAATTTTTGACACGTTCAGGATCATATAATACAATAGATTAGGGGTTGTGTTATTTATATTTAAGTATTAATTAGTTGCTACAGCGAAAATCCAGCACAGAAGCACATTGGTAAATGATAATTAAGAGAAAGGGTTAAATGTGAGTGGAAGAGTGAGTGGTTTAAGCTTTATGAAACCTGTGAAGTGGTCCCAACTATGATGCTTCCATTTGGGTGTAACAGGGAGGAGAATTGTCAGTTGAAGCAGTAACACTAAAGCACTACTATAAGCTACGATCCTGCCTTAAAATGTGTAATTTTGATTAATTTAATTATTTTGGATAGCATTATTACTGTTATTAACTAAAGTACTTGCATTATATCACTCTGACTAAACGCTAATTGGCTCTCTTAGATCCAAATCCAAGTAATTTTTTTAACTTTATTATTGTTCATCACATGCACCCCTTTTTGCTTGGAAATTTGAGGTATTATATTATATATATAATATGTAGCTTGGGTGTTGCCATATTATGACAAAAAAGGTTGAATCTTTCTAATAGATACGGTCATATACAGGTATCATTCTACAAGAGATAATCATGTTTGATGTTTCATTAACTTCACTTCATAGCAATATTTTTTCATATGTGTCATTATGTTGATCAAAAGTAATTAAGCAGTAGAAAAACTTCACCTTTTTGGATCATAACATTTTTATATTTATTTATTTTAGTGAGTTTTTGTTAGATGCAACACGCAAATAGTAGCATTATTATATTTAAAAGCTTTAATTTCTACCAACAAGTTGTTAATAGAGGTGGTAAGAGGCCTCACCTCGTCAGGAAGAGAACATAATTAAGTTTGAATTCCAAGAAGCGCAGTTGTTGGGCGAGAGGTAAAAACTTTTTACGCTCTAAGCCTCAAAAGGGGAAATCCTTCATATTATTAAAAAAAATTAATTTCTTAATAACTACTAAATATATCATAACCTTCAAGGTGAAGAAAGTGATGCTTATCTTTTAATTTACAAATCAAAAAGAGGGGGACTTTGAAGCTAGTAAAAGTTGAATGCTTTTTTTCTCAGATGGCTAGCTAGAAAAGATCACAATATGTGCTTGGAAGAGATAGAGATGGAGAGAGAGTTGTGCTGCAAAATTCATGTAATGATGGATTCAAGACCCTCTATAAACTGTGACCAGATGAGCAGCCCCACAATGCAGCATTATTGCCTATAGAATCTTTTTTTTTATCTTCAATTCATATATATAGAGAGACAGAGAGAGAAAAGAAATCAAACAAGTAACAAAATGATGAGACTTAAGAAAACATGTTGAACATATACAACAACAGCAAACAAAATTTAGCATTCTAGGCAACAGTGCACACTTCAACACCAATAATATACCTTCTCTGTTGTGTTAACTCATATAATTAACTATGCATAGCCTTATTTAATTTTATTTATTCCCTTCACCCCAAATGAGTAATATATATAGTGGTCCTACTATTCTGTGTTCATATTCCCAAGTGACTTTAACAGTACTCAACGTGGTTATGTGAGGCTCCCTATGCATGATAATTAGTCAACAAACAGCAACACCGCTATAATTTAACCCTAAATCCTCAAATTTTCCTTTTTCTTTAATAATTCCATACTTCCAAATAACAGAGGAGTTTGCCAACACAGAGTTTGATCTAGCATGTAAAGCTTCACTAAATTCTTTTGGGTCTCAAGTTCAAGGCCAGAAGAGTCCCTTGTACTTAGAGGTCACAGATCTAGAACTAAATTAGTTAGTTGTTCAGATATCTGACAATATAATCTAAAAAAGACCAGACAATAGTATGAAAAATAATAATAGTAGGTTTAATTAAGTCTTGTAACTAAAGACAATAATATTTTGCATGCTCTACATTTATAGGTACAGTACAGTGAAACGATTTGATGTGATCATATGAAACTTTAGGAAGCCATGCATGAAGCTAAAAACTCGATAAATGAGCTAGTTCAAGCGCATAATGCTAGTCTAGCTCATATATATATATTGGATACAATTTAGCAGAAAGGCTAGAAGATCAGTGTGTTCATTGATTTTTGGATCCGATTAGCTAAATAATGTACAGTAAAACGATGGGTGACCTAATTATTATTTTCGTCTTTTATTTTATGTTAGAGGGAAAGGAAAATAATACATGTATATAGTCCAATCAGATATGGACACCACACATTCTTCAATGACATATATAATTGAATTATATTGGTTCAAGACAAAGTCGATGACTTGAAATGTTGTATATTATTATTATTGTTCAAAGAGCACTTTCCTGCATTCTCACTTCTTCTACAATATATATATATATATATATATATATATATATATATATATATATATATTCATGGTGGAAACGCTTTTCACCGACACTCAGTTATAACCGACAAGAAGATGATCATCATCCTACTTTGTGTGGTTTGTGATCATAGCAAAAATTTATATAGATATGACTTTGTATATCTACGCAAAGGAACCAGTACTTTGCTTGTACCACCAACAGAACGTGTTCTTTGCATTGCATTGCATGCTTTTGATTTTGAATTTCTATCCCTTAGAAAAAGCAAAAAAAGAAAGAGCAGAAAAGAAAGAAAAATAAAACAATTGCCCCAGAAAGTGAAAAGCAAAAGGAACTGTATAAAGATCATACTTCACCTTATAGATAGCACTATCTGGTTGATGTGAGTATTATGATACCTTGTCTACCACTTCATGCAACAAATAGACAATAATATTGCACCAGTTCTTGCAAAAGCAGAACTTTGCTGTCAAATTCTCATTCCTCTGGGGGGAAAAAAAAAAAACCTCACATGCAGAGAAGAGAAAATAATTAAGGGCTTCCAACAACATCATTTTTCACGTTGGTTCTGGGTTAAACTTGACTCTGATATCACTTGTTAGGAATGAGAAGCAAGACATGAAAATAATGGGAGGGGAGAACAGCAGTGGATGATACTACATCTTAACTCAAAACCTTAAAACTTAAATTAATGAGTTCTTCTACTTTATTATGTACTCATCCTGTATTTGCACGACAAATTTGATCTTTCATTTAAGACTGGAGGTAGTAGTACTTATTTAAGCTCCTTACGCATTTTTTATTCAGCTCATGTCTACTAATTACACTTTTTTCCCCAGAATATATTTTTGGCAATTAAACCATGGTTTAGGGGTGGAAAACTATGGTTTTCCAAAAACTATTTTTTTTACCTTTCAATTCAGAAGCTATTCTTTAAAATTTGTTCTCTTAAATCAATTTTTTTTTCTTCCACTTTTTCTTCTAAGGCAATTCTTCAAAAGCTAGTTCAAACACACATTTGGACATCCTGCCATATAATACTGAAATGATGTGAATTAAATAATTATTGATCCTTAAACATCACATAGTTGTCAAGAGAGAAAGCATTTTACTGATCAATTGGAAAACCTAATATTCCTATGAACATTGATTTAGGCTCTTTTCTCCCACTTGGTACAAAGAGGGGTTTCATGCACACTATTATTGCGATGGAGAACAAAGTACTTTTTCGCAACACAACACGTAGCAATGTGAATTAAAACGTATGCTCCAATAATTTTATACCTTTTTTATGAGCAATGCTAATAATTTACTACTTTGAAAAACGTTCTTTGTCATTATTATTCGTATTGTTTTATTCCCATCCCCTTGCAAGCTTTTACTTTTTGCTGTCTCTCGTACTGTTTTGCTTTTACTTTCATGTTTATTACCCTTTGAAATATATAGAGAGATATTGATCGAGAGTAGAGATTTGTGTGATGATCATAGGCATATGCTAATGCTAACAAACTGTTGGAGATACCAATATATGATGTCGGTCAAGTAGTGCCCTAAGAGTAAGGGTTTGTGTGCTCGAAAAATGCTTCAGTAGGTCGTAATGATCTTAAGATTATATGAACCAAACTTTGTTGCATATCCCCTCTTCGTTATTTTCAATAACGAAGAGGTCAAACTATGTGTATAATATATAATACAATTTTATTTTATTTTGAAAGGAGAAACAGAAAAGAGAGAAAATGCTAATGAATTTTGCTGAAAAGTTTTATATTATGTTTCCTTTGAATGGCTTTTTGGTTGGAATCCAACCGATAACGTTCAGTTAAGCAGCAGATAGTATTCAAGCAATGGACAGTGATGAGACAAATATTCGCTGAAAAAGGTGAAATGAAATGATATAATATATAAATATATATATATAAAGGAAGAGAGAGAGAAATCCACTAATATGAGAAAAGACCTATCAAAGCATACAGAATCTAATTGATCAGCTTCATTCATCATCTTCTAGCTGGACTCAGCTTTCTAGAACTTAGCGTCAAGTAAATAGACATTGATCATCAAACAAAGTCTTTTTGAAGCCATCATTACCAATTGGAATAATATTTTTGTTAAACAGAGAGATATATGGCTCAGATTTATAATAATCATGCCTTGTCAGGTTTCTGAAATTAAAGCATATAGTATTTTACCAAATTGATAAAAAGTGTCACAGAAAACCTTATTATTAGGCATCCTTCCCAATTAGGAAAATTGGGATTATTATTAAACCAAGTATCTTAAGAGAAAACCCATGATTAGTTTATGAAAAAAAAAACCCATGATTAGTTATTATAATTTCCCAAAGTTGGTTTTTTCTTCTTCCTCTCTTTTTTAATTTTCCTTTTTTGGGGGTTGAGAATAAAACACACCCAATCAAATGGGTGAATTTGCTTGAGGCCCCAAATCACATGGCCGAACCTAAGGAATAAGTTTGTCGGCTACTTTTCTAGTTGAGGATCGGAAAGCCATAGTGATAATAACACTATGAACTAAGGCACAAACATTTTGATTATGGTCTACCATGTAGCAAAGGATAGACATTAATCCAAAAAGTTGAAAGCTTGCCAACTTTAATTTGACAAGATTGATCAAGAACCTGAGAAAGAGAGGAACATCCTCCTAATTGTTAAAGTGTTCTTGCACGGTTG
Source organism: Acacia pycnantha (assembly GCA_025563575.1). Classification (NCBI taxonomy): domain Eukaryota; kingdom Viridiplantae; phylum Streptophyta; class Magnoliopsida; order Fabales; family Fabaceae; genus Acacia; species Acacia pycnantha. The sequence goes on from JAMWYP010000235.1 coordinate 417,540, forward strand.
ATCATGAATTTTTCAGGTGAATTAGAAAGGGGGGAAAATCAACAGTACAACTTACCCACTTACTGTAGGGTGTTTTTAACTATTTCACATAAAGAGACATATATGGCTTGTTTGGAATTGCGGTTGTATTGAAATCTTCAAAAGCATTTTTTTTAATGATAATTTACAGTATACAAGGTAAGTATGTGAGATGACTTTTATCTCATTTTACGTAAAAATACTTATGAATTGTAATTCTAAACAAACACATGAAAATTCTTAAACTTGTTAAAGAGGAGTATAAGATTCATTTATACCCTTATTATATTAAAAGAATGTAAACCTCACTAAATGTAAGAGCAATGAATGAATCAATTAAAACATGAATTCATGACCACACCAGATGAGTCAAGGATATATAAAAAGGAAAACTATACTCCATTACATAATATTCCATCTTGTCCTTTTTATAAGTAACATTTTCTTTTATAAAGGTGGTCCTTAATATAATTAACAAATCCTTTTTGTCTGAAATTTTAAACTAGTTTTTCCATTTTTACACTCATTAAATATATGTCATTTAATATCTCTCTGCAATAAATTTTCACCAATTATCTCTCATGTTCTCTCTTATAAATAAGGGTATAATTCAAAAGAACATTACAAATTTGACATATTTATTGCTTTTAATTAACATTCTAAACTGCATGATTTAAGTATTTGTTACTCTAAAAAAAAAGGACAGGAGGCAGTATTATATAGAACTCACATTATGGAGCAAGGAAATGTTTCAAAACACCCCTTACAATTAAAAACTGATATGTAATATAGAATTTCTTTTCATTTTTAACTCACACTTGTCTCGGTTTACATGAATGTATATATGAATCATGATTACATATAAGCATGTAAACGTTCTTAAACTTGTTAAAGAGTAGTATAAGATTTCATTTCTACCCTATTAATATGGAGAATTTCCTTTCATTTTTAACTCACATTTTGAGTGGGCATTATGTCCAACAGTAGTGTACTGTAACAAAGTGACATAGGAGTTATTAACGGCATATATTATAGTGTGTAGGGATAAGAATAATTAATGGGGTTTGTGGATTTCTGATCCTTAAAAGCTTATTAAGATTCCTAATCATGGTCATATTTGGTTCTGAAATGAATGAAAGATAGAAAGGAAGAAAAAGAAAGAAAATCAGAGGTAGTGGGGGTTCAAAGTTTGAACTTTGAAGACTGGTTAGTTCACGTCAAATCCTCAAAAAACACTCTTAAAAACAAAAGACACAAAGACACGCGGAGCAAATAAGCAAATAAATGGCTTAGTAAAACTAAAAAACCCTTTCAGCCCATCGTTTCGTGTCTCCTTACAGGGTAACGGGTGGGACCTTGAAACGCGAATGCTCGCTTGACCTCAAGTACGCCACAAACACTGTGTCTCTCTTTTAGATGATGATTGCTGCCACATGAAGCAGTATAGTATAGGACTAGTAGTAGTAGGGGCACACACTTTCGCGCTCACTCCACACTCTCTTCTTTAATCTTTATTTGTTTTATTCTCTTTCTCTAACATGACGATTTGATTTGAGGCTAAATCCTCTCTTGAATGATCTTTATAAAGTACATTATTCGTTCATATCAGTTAAAGCTAAGATGAGATATTACACAGATAAATTGGATAACATGTATTATTACTATAGTCTGCTCTTAGATATATTTACAACATTTAATTCGATTAAGAAAGTTAGCTGAGTTGGTTAATATGACATGTATTTTTTAAAATATGCATTCTAATCACCTTCAATTCCTTAATTCTTTTCTTCTCTCTATTCCTTAATTAATTATTGTTGAGAGAGCATCAATAGGGTTAAATTAGGAAAAAAAAATTACAAATATGAAAAATTTGTCTAATATTTAGAACCAAAATCAACTCTAAAATATATTTTACATTAAGGACCGGTGGGAGTATATTCTATTCTCTTAGCACCAGCTAGCTAGGACTTTAATTTCTTCCATATTTGTGTGAGTCTTGGCGCAATAGTAAGATTACTGTTATATGATCAAGAAGTCACGTGTTCTAATCCTAGAAACAACCTTTTCACATATGAGGGTAAAATTGTGTACATTTATTCTTTCTCAAACTCTACCTAGTGAAAACCTTATACATTAAGCCGCTCCTTTTGTCTGAGAAATTAAAGAAAGAGAGAGTTAATATAGTGTGGGACAAAAGAGATAAATAGTATTGGGATAATAATAAAAGAGGGGAGGGGGTGGTTAAGAGTTAAGACCAAGGAAGGTGGGGAGCATATTGATGTAGAGGTTGAAAATAAAATAATGTTTTGTAGGCTACTAGGCTACATAACTGTGTTTCCCTCCTTGCTTTGAATTTGGGTGTAGAGAGAGAGAGAGGGATTACCATATTTTCCAATAGAAACAGTTCTTCTAAGAGAGGCTCGTGTTGTGTGGACCATTGGTGTTTTGCCTTTGCTTCAGATGCTGCATTTTGTCTAGATAGTGCTCTCTATAGTGCACAAATATATATATTTTAAAATTAGAAAGAAAAAAACAATGTTTTCTTTTTCTTCCCTTTTCATTTCCCCCAGTGGTTTGTATTTTGACCCATATCAGATATAGTGTTGAAAATTAGGCAGATTGGAAATCCCAAAAAAAAAAAAATTCTTAAATAGACTTGTTCAAACTAAATCAATTATAAAGAGATATCTTATATTATATATCTATTAATCATTTTGAGTAAACTAGCTAGACATGTTTCTCCCAAACATAATAATTATAAATTATATGCTGAGATATTGATTACGTATAGATTAGAAGATATTTTGGTTGGTGTCTCAAGCAAATGCATCTAGAAAGAAAGGAGTGGAGTGTGTCATGTCTGCTACATTAATTGAGCCCCCCTTCTTGAAAAATAGAAGTAAATAAATACATAATTATGTCTTTGTGAAGAGAGCTAGCTAGTTTGGCCCCCTCTTTCAAATCTCTCTCTTTGCTTTGAGGGGAAGAAGTAGTGGATGAACATTAAGAACAGGTGATGAGTTTGCCCCCACAAGACTATCTTCTTAAATGAAATCACATTTTGGTGTTCCATGGTAGGTATTGGTTATAAGTACCTAGACACACTATTCTTGACTTGTAAGCTAACCGCACCACTTCTCTTGCCACATTTCAAGTTTTTTATTATTTCTCTGTATATAAGGTTTATTTGAAAAATGTTTCAACCATATGACTGTGAGGTCGTAGATTTAAACCGTAGAAACAACCTATTCGCTTTTGAGCTTTGTGCTTTCTTACACTTTATCTGGTAAGAGCTTTGTGCTTTAGGTCGTCTTTTATATATATATGTATATGTTATTTGGGACAAGGGAAGGAAAGAGGAGCCCCTGTCCTAATGAGTGTGAAGGATATAAAACTGTGTTGAAATTTCTAGTTTCTTAGCCTTGTCAAGGTTTCTGACTTGGATACCATGTTACTTTGAACTTGAAAAACAAGAAGAACTTTTATTGAAATAATTTAAACAGAGATTCCTAATGGACATCATGGATATTGTCTGCACTGGTTGTGGTAGGCCGTGCAGGCTGACAATCCTTGCTATTCATTTGATAGGGCCATCCCATAACCACGACATGTGTCGCACTTTGAATGAACGAATCAAATGAATGGCTAAGATTTGCATTCTGTTCATGACTTGAAGGGAGAGATTTATCTGAGATTCTAAGCATGCTATAATTTCTAGAGATTAGCCTTTGAAACTGTTACATTTTGGGCCAAGCCTTGAAATAAAAAAGAGTTGTGGGGGAACCTTGCAACTTGCAAGCCAATAATTTGCTTGAGACATATGGACCTGTTTGGCATGACAGTGCACAGTGGAACAAGTCCTATGGAGAAAAATAAATTAATTTGGACAATTTGGGTTAGCTTTTAGATCAAATCGGCTTATTGTAAAAAAAGTGGCTTATGATAGAAGTCACTTTTTTCAGCTTCTGAGTTCTGACGTAACTTTTTTCAGCTTCTGAGAAGAATGTTAAGGATATGTGATCCAATAAGCAATATACTACTCCCTCCGGTCCTAATTATAGGAGCAAATTTTGGAGTTGGTATTGGTCCTAATTATAAGAGCAATTTTTAACTTTTGTTAATTTTTTCCTATAATACCCCTACCCCTAATCATTATGAGGTTTATGAAATTAGAGCTGCTAACATAATGAGCTACCTTCTCGATAATATCAAACCTGGATTTTCCTTTTTAATAAATTGAATTCTATTTTAATCTAAAATTATTTACTCCATTTAATTTGATTGAAAAAATGTTCATAAGATGTACTCATACAAAGAATAATTATTTATTTTCCATAATAATCATTCTCTCTCCTTGGTTTCATTACCTGTTCGTAAACTTTCTTCCTCAGTAGTACCGAGGAAACTCAAATTCATTGAGTATGAGGACTTTCTAATAGAAGCACAAGTTCATATAGCACGTGATTAAATTTATTCTTATTATTGAGAAGTCGCCGACAAGTGCAGGGTTAACGATTCAACAAGCATTTCTTTAATGTCATTTTAAATTTTAGGTAAGGGTATTTTAGGAAAATAGATATAATTAACTAATTTAACTTCTCACCTTAATCCCTCCAAATTCTGGTAAATAGCTCCTATAATTAGGACCGGATGGAGTATTAAATATGTATTTGTATACATTATAATGTATCTATTATAATATATTTAATTAAGTACTTTAGAGTTTTTTTAATTTTTTAATAATAATTTATATTTTTTTTATCAAATTTAAATTTTTATTTTCAATTATCACAAAATATACAACTAATATTCAATAGGATTCATATCATTTTCAGTTATTTTTTTAATCTCAATGGACTTTTCAAATAATTATCCAAACAAGAACTCATTTGGAAAAAAACTTCTCTTACCGTCATTCCAAACACAAATTACATTTACAATCTAACATTTATCCTATCTTCCACTTACAAAAGTCAGATAAAAATAAGTTGCTTCTCCACCGCTATCCCAAAAACAAGCTAGCTGAAATCAGCTAGTCAATTTCTTCAAACAAAAACTGTTTTTTTATGATGGCATCCTTTGACTAAAACAATCCTTTTTTATAAAGCGAAACACTTTGTATAATCTTGGTATAGCCATGAAAACCTTATTTTGTGTCCGCTGCCTTTTTGTTTCAAAGTGGGGCTGGAGGCAGTGACTCATCAGCCAATTTAGATGCTGATGGGAAACAGACATAATCTGCAGACTTGCAAGACCAATCCCTCAAATATCAGAAACAGTTCTTCCATTAGAAAAAAAATAAAGGGTTATCATCAAGAATCAGAATGATTAAGGGCACCTTAGAAGGCCAAGCAGAGTTCCAAATGTGTATTAAATACGTAACATCCTGGATAAGGTCATATTACAAGAAATACATTTATGCTACAAGCCAGAAAACATGAGACTTGAGCATTAAATCAAATATGGGCTTGGACAGATCTAACTATTCAAACCTAATACTACTTAAGAAAATAGAAAAAAGCTATACAGACTCATAAAAGAGGACTTTCTCCTTCCCATCTTCCTTCGTTTCCTTGAAAGTCATTTATGTTGTGATTAAATGCAGAGACTTGCTTCCACGTTCCTCTTTGGCCACCTGAAGGCCGGAAACTGCCATGAAACAGGGCCAAAAGTTTGGAGCTCTATTCAAATACCGAGATGCTTCCATCCCAGGAACATGAAGCAACAGCATTAGGTATAACAGGATGGAAAGCAACATCTATGCATGCTTGATCAGACGTCTTGATTTTTTGAACAATGTTAGATGACTGATAATCGTAAAGATAAATACAACCATCTGACGAACCAGAAGCAAGCCTCTTCCCATCCAAACTGAAATTGCACTTTATGGGAAAGCCAGAGACGCCGTGGCTTTGATACCTCTTGTATTTGTTAAGCCTGAAAGGGGGGTTGGATGTAAAAATTGCGATGTAATTCCCGTTTGACTGGGCAACGAAAGTAGACTCATATGGGTGGCGCCTTACACACGGACAGGTGTAAGCTTCAACATAAACCTGATTCAAAAGAACAGTAAGCCTATCTAAATTCAGAATTTACGAAGACATTTAACAGTCACAGGACTCATAACAACATATGCATGTCCATAAGGTCGAAATAGTACTGATTACATAATTCAACAATAATTTGACATGCCACTGCAATTTCCATCTAAACTTCATTTTTGGACTTCCATGAATGTCTTCAGGTTGTGTTCTGTCGCGGGGAGGGTCATGGGATTGTTTGCAACGTGACCATCACCACTTAATTTCATTTATTGGTTAAATGTAATGGTGATGCCAAGACAGAACATCTATCTACATTAAGGTGAAGTGGACATAGTATCGGAGAATCACTTGATGCCACATGTGTAGGTGCATTGTCAATGTCACGCACCACATGCACTTCACTAATTAACTTGTTCCCCATTTTTTTAACTTCTTAATAAATCGTGAATTACCTCCTTAGTGAGGAGCTTTTGTAGTTTGAAAGGCATTAGTGGTATAAACTATAAAGATTATTCAGTTTTGGATTCAACCTCTGTTACGTTGAGTGTTGAGTATGTGGTTGGATCCAATTGAAAAATACCAATGTCTTAGAAGCTAGAGTAATAGTTAAACCAGGATAAAGTACTGGTTCTTGAACATTTCCACCTTGGATAGTTGAGGGTAAAAAGATCAAAGCTACGGTTGGTTCATTAGTTTTCCAGTCACAATAGCAAGGCTGATTTTATTTTTTAATTGTTGGATAACACCTTTACCAAGAAATCTGTGGTAAAGGTATAGAAGATTTCTATAAAATGCTTGTTCTTGGTACTTCTGCAGACAACTTTTCTAGGAGGTACGATCTATTAGTTTGACAAAGTAACTAGTTGGAATTCGAGTTTCCACACATTTGAGTGTAGATAATTAACTGAGGTAGACTAGCCTGATACATAGGCAACCAAAATGTGAAATTTTGACAGGCAGCCTTCTGTCAACATGGCTGTTTTGCACATATGACCACACAATTTTAGAAAGAGAGTTAGCTCAGTAACTCTATGGAGGAACATGATGTATGAACACATCAAATGTAAGTTTTCCTTAATCCTTAGTGCAAGGACCTATTACTATGTATGGATTAAGGAATTCAATTAAAATTTGTGAATTCTTTTAAAATTTCAAACTTACCTTAAAAGAAGTTCATTAGTCCGTTAGAAGGTTGTTTAGTTGGTTAAGGAATATCATAGAAAAGAATATTTAGGGAAAAGAATCAACGTTTTAGATAAAAAAAGCCTTATATTAAGGACCATGGAGACAGTCCTTATAAGGACCAGAGGGAGCAATAAGAAATGTATTAGTAAGACATAATGAATTAAAAACTTTCTAGGATGCAAAATTTGTAGGCTTTTGGAGTTCTAAACACAGATACGAGTTGGCATTAAGCTCTCAACGTTTTTCATCCAGAAGAGCTTTTCAAAGCACTTCAATTATATTCGCAAGGCAGTTGTCTAAAAGAGAACTTCTAATCACTAAACTTAAGACTTTGACACACATAAGAATAAACATGCGCATTGAGCCTCAGAATATATCAGGATTATTAGTTTCATAGATCCACAGAATTTAATTTGAACTAGGGATAATATGGTGTTATTTTCCCATCAAAGGTAATGGTAAATAATCTATTCCTCTAAAATGACTTAACCAGATAAATTATGACTTTTCATATCAATCTTCTGAACACCCATAGGTCATCTATTTCTGGTTGAATAATAGATACGGACTATAAGGTAAAGCAAGCCAAATAATTAATACTGTACATAGAAGCAAACAAGAGTATCTCAGCACAATGGAGAGATAGGAATCTAGAATTAACATCATCTACCAGTACCCAAAGATATGCCAAGGAAAGACTCCTCAAATAAATTTAAGAGATATGTGATAGCAGTGACAAATATATGCCACAAATGGAAGATTATACTAAATTCAAGCCTTTAGCGTGTGAAAATTTGATATGTTGATGACAATTAGCAAATACGTTCAAAATTCTTGACAAAGAGTTAAAGATGGCAAGTGGACAGAAAATTGTCAAATAAAACAAGCATCACATTTGCGGACAATAACAAGTAATATGATTTTATTAGTATTGAATTAAAGCACAATAATTGAACAGGTTAATGACTGGGAGAATTGAATGCCTTCTGCTAAGTTGGATAAAAAGCAAAGAAAGCACAGCAAAAATGTGTTTACATATCAGAATGAAAGATAAAAACATAATACTGAGATTTGAAGAATGTAGAGGAATCTCACCTGACTAGACAGCGGTACCTGTCTGGACACATCCCAAACAATAATTGAGTTCTCACTGACATTACTCCCAGACACATCACTAGAAGAAATGAACTGCTTCCCACTAATTGTAAACTCAAGATCCAAAATTGGACCTAAATTGCGATTAAAGCTATGGACTACTTTGCCAGTCCTGATATCCCATAATCTAATATGGCCTTTTGAACCACCAGAAAGAAAGAGGTTTGAGTTGTCAGGATGAAATTTTATAACTCCAACAATTTGATCCTCACTAAAAACCTGAGTCTCAAACCCCTTTTCTATATCAATCAACCTTGATTTGCAATCATATCCACATGAAAGCAGAGAGTGCCCTTGCTGAGACCATTTCACATCTTTCACTGCTGCATTGTGGAAGTTTAGTACGCGTGCTTTCTTTTGATCTCTATTCCATACATTCCAAATGCAAACCAAATGGTCCATCCCGGCAGATGCAAGGAGATGAGCTGTAAGCTAACATTTTGAACTGGTCAGTGCAAATGATACACACAAGCAGCATATCCCCTCCCCACCTTTTTCTCTCTCTAAGCATGCTCATGCAAGTGACAACATTTATCATTACTTCAAACTGGCTTTTATGAGGTAACTCAAACATATAGAATACTTCTTCCAATAAGAAATGTTTCAAAGATATTTTGCCCTCTTAAAGAAGGCTAACTCACATATCAAGTGAAAAGTTTGAAAGCATCAATGAGGAGGACTTACCATGAGTGGGAGACCATTGTATAGCATTGACAGCTTTTGTATGGCCAGATAGTGCCACAGATAGCCTTTCAGGTATCAGGTTCAGATTTTGTTGACCTCTAGCTTTATTTCTCAACAATGATAAAATGTTAGGAGGTAGTTCAGTTTCCAAGATGCTTCCTGAGATTATGAGCAATAACATGTCGCAAAATGAGTGGATTTTGCCGATGAAGTTTAATCTAAACGCAATGAAATGAAACCATATATAATAAAAGGTCTATGAAAGGGAAAAAAGTAATCAAGAAACTGCAGATGTTGCAAGCTTTAAATCAAGCAACTAGCAAGCTACTTTTCAGCTTACCCCTAACTAGCAGTGCATATCTTTAAATTGGAAAGTGGCGTGAACTATCTTATAGAAATTATATTTAAGCAAAGAACCATAATACAATCAAGCTCGTGTATTTAATATCATCCACATTTTTATTGAGTAGTGGCGCAAAGAAAATTCAGGATCAATCAAAGAAGCAGTTCTAGACAGATCAAATGTATATACTATCATCCCAATTATTTTCGAGATTAAAATTAGTAAATTATCACAAATCGCAGAGTGAATAGAGCCTCTCTAAACATGGGCAACTTCAATAATTACAAAAGTTCACTCAATGCCAGTTCAATCGGAGCCAACAAAAGAGTAAGAAGAAAAGGATAATGTGACAGGAAAAACAATTACCAGACAAAGCGACAGAAGGAGAGACCAGAGCTGGAGTTGGGTTGGGAACAGTGGGATTAACGCCTAAAAGAGCCCTTTGTCGCTTGGAAATATATCTGCCAGGAAGCGAAGATTGCGTTTGAAGCTGGGAGCAGTGGTTTATAGGAGGAAGATAAGGTTTTGGCGGGTTTGAGGAAGAAGGCGCGAGCTTCCGGCGTTTCGGTTGATCTTGATCATCGTCAGACGCATTGCCGTATGCGTCGCAGAGAAGATCCATGGCTTTGATCAAAAAAAGAGAAGATCAATGGCTGCTTCCCGGTTCGATTCCTCTTCTGCGCAATTTTTTTTGCCCGCTTCGAATTTTGGTTTAGTAATCATTCAGCTAGTAACTTTCCTCTTTTTTTTTTTTTTGCTATAAGTAACTTTCCTTTTTAATCCAAAGAACTCGCGGTTTTTACCGCTAAACCCTTTTTTGGGCCACCGTAATTCAATTTCTTTTTCTGGGCTTTTTGTTGGTGAAAATTGGATCATGTAGACATATTTATATATCCAGCCCATTTACTATCTTTTTCAGATTTTTTTATGGGCTTTAGTTTCTTGGTTTTTATTTTGGGCTACGATGTAACTTGGGACTCTGATGGACCTTTTAATTTAAAAAAAAATATTGTTGGGTTTCAGATTTTTTAAATGGGTTGTTTTTACCTGAATTTTAATCCGGGTGGGGGCCCTATCGTTTTAAGATTAACAAAAACTAGGGTCAAAGCAAAATTATGATCTTTAAAATAATTAGTTCTATTAAAAATTGACCCCTTATTTTTTTTTACTTTTTTAATATAATTTGAGGGAAAGAAAAAAGAAGGGAGAATATCAGTGAGGTAAAAGATGATTGAATTAATCATATTTATTTTTAAAAAAATAAGCTTCAAATAATTACAGATTTAGGAATCTTAATAGTAACATATAAGTTTCGAAAGTAACTCTCAGCTTACAATTAAGACTCTTGCTTACAACACAATGAATCATCCCACATGTCTAGTATTTACAACTCATTTAAAAAAAAAATGAAATTTAGATGTTATGGTCTCATATAAACGAAGAAAAAGGAAGGGACATGAGTTTGACTTGCAAGGTGCATAGTGATGGCCATCCAGCATTGTTTTGTGGCACTCAAGTCAGAGAAGATATTGAGATTCACCGACCACGCAGTTTGCATCACATTCCACCATTTACGCCTTCTCTTTCTCATTTCGTTCCATAAATCAACTCCAAACTTTTATATATATAAAATTTCATTAGAGTCTATTTTGGTTTGAGATGACAAATATTTATTAGTGATTTAGAGGTTACCTACCTTGTCAGTGGCCTTGTTGTTTGGTGGCATAAGAACTCTCCTATAAATGAGAAGTCACGGGTTCGATTCCGCTTATAACTTCACATACTGCTTACCTCTTTAATTGAAGAAAAGAAAAAGAAGAAGAGGTTACCTACCTTCAAAAGAGCAATAGGTTAGGCCCTAGTGGCTATTTATTTTTTCGGCTTTTATAACCACCTACTAAAATACCTCCTAAGACGTGGGTTCAGCGGTAAGAGATTTGCAAACTCTTACAAATGGAGAAGGTTCAAATCCTGAAACCTAGGGGTGGAAATAGATTAAGCTAGGCTAGGCTTTAGCTAAGTAGGCCTAGGCCTGCGATGAAAATCCAAAGCCTGAGCTTGGGCTTGAGCCTGTGTGTAGGCTTATTTTTAGGCCTGAGCCTGGGCCTTCAAAAGGTCTGGCAAAGCCTGAAGCCTATTTAAAGGCCTATTTAAAATGTAGGTCTTTATATAGTCTTAAAGCATATGCATCTAAGTTCATTTATAATTCATCAAGTCTATTTAAATACCTACGTTTATGTCTAAAAAGTTTAAGGATTCATTCTCATATAAAATAAAAGAGTTAGTAAGTGAAAGAAAAGAACACCTAGTAGCATCAATTGTTTGAAGAAGTATGAATAAGAAAAATCAATTATTTATTGACTAAGAAGATATATTTCTTAAAATCAACTAAGCACGACAAGTGACATGTAAAACTAGATTTTACTTCTTATTTTTCTTGTAGAAAATGAGACAAACTCCTTTGGATCATTTTCATTTGGGCATTACTAAAATAAACTTAATGCAATTTTTATGTTTCATCAAATGACATAAATCAATGGAGGAGTAGCTAGCATTGCTACCTTGAGCGATCAAAAAGAAAAGAAGTATATGTGATCAATTGATGAATGAAAAGGTTAAGCTTATTGATAAATTGAGAAATGTGAAATTTAAGGTTAAGAATAAGTTCTTAATTTTATAAATAATCTAAAAATTAATTTATATTAAATTATATATAACTATGCATAATAAAACATTTAAAAAAAAACTAAATAGGCCAAACCTGTAGACCTGAAGGCTAGGCCTTATGAAAATAGACCTGACCTGTTTACCTAAATAGGCCTGACAACAGACCTAAGCCTAAGCCTGACCTATTTACTAAATAGGCCAAACTAGACTTAAAGTAGGATAGGTCGTAGGCCCCTGATAGGGGCCTGACCTATTTCCACCTCTACTGAAACCCTCTCAGTACTAGGGGAGGCATCTTAGAGCTTGGGAAGTAGAGATAATCCAGTCTAAGGTGGAGACATATGTACCCTCAATCCTGAATCACCCCGTGGAGTAGGCTCAGGCGCCCTACCCTTAGACTGTAAGTGAACTCAACCTCTCTCTTAAAATTTTCATATTAAAAAAAAAAAAACCTCCCAAATCAGAGGCTTAAGTGCACTTGCATGTGAACATGAGTTGCCTCAGCCAAAAATGATCCACTCCTTTGCTTGGATTGATGCCATTACCAACAACTATTTTATTCTACTGTGAGGAGTCACCTACATAATCTCACAACATAAGTCATTATATTTCATTAATAACTAAATCTTTAAATAAATTGTTAACTAATAGATCCTGCTCAATAACTTCGTTAAATGTTCTCTCTAGGTTCTTTTTACACATTTTCGGATGACTTCACATTGTTTGATCTACCATCTTTATCGATGCATTCAAAAACATTCTTTGTACATGGTTGAACCACGCTAGATAATTTTCTATCATTTTCTTTAATAAATATCACTCTTAACTCTTTTCCATTCATATATGTTTAATATGAATTTTATCTTTTCTTGTAAAGTATTTATATGTCATAACTATTGCATATAAATTTTAGGGAAAATCCCAAGAAAACACCACTTAAATTTTAAAATCTCAAATAGTTGATTACCTAACAAAACGAGTTGTACTGTTCTTGTTAATCCTATTATACTGTTGTTATCAATAGGATTTTGAAGTTCAAATGGTATTTTTATGTTATTTTCACTATATATATATATATAAATATATATATATCCTTTTGAAATGGCTGGTACTCCCTCCACTTGAATCTCCAAAACAACTCCAGCAGAGGTACACCATGTCATTAACAAGATTATCAAGTATGTCTATAATGTAATTCATCAATGCATTATACACCCCAAAAAACTTCACTACGTTTATATTTTTGTTTGACTTTCTCAAAAAGAATTCAAGTTCAAATTCAACATATTAAACATGAGAAAATACATATGTAATTAACTTGAATAAACAAGTGAGGATAGTAATTATTGTTAAGTAGCTAGCTAAAAAATTCAATATACATTAAACAGTTTATACTTAACCCATGTAAGTTAAAACAAAAATAACCTAGAAAGCTAGTACTTTCACTTGAATTCAGTATGATATAATTGCATATTGAGGGTGAATATTGTTGGAAATTGTGCCCTAGGGGCAAGACATTGTACTTTAGACATTTATGTAATTTAAAATATTCTCTTTTTGTTATCATTTTGTTTGCATGTTTACATTGATAACTGTATCCCTGGATATATCTAATAGATTATCCTAAATGTCACTGGTCGATTATCTACGCGGGAGCGAAGATGAGATAAGACCAGTGTGACTTTGATGAGGTATGAAGATACGAATCAAAGTCATAGGCATTTGTAAGAGTACAAGGTGCTAAACCGACCCACTATGAGAAAGCTGCATGGAATAAGTCATAAGCTTTTCTCATGTATAACCGCGTCACAATGCCCTTTGACCTGAGATCATCATGAATTCCTACATGATGAATCACTGGTCTTTGACCTAGTCAAAAGTCACCTTTGACCGGGTGATGATAAAGGCTTGGATCGGGATCAGTGGTTTTCATGCAAAGGAATGTGAATGGTCAAGATGGAATTTGTCCCTAACATTTGTAGAGAGATAATACTGGGCTCCTCGATGAGTGAGTGTGGGAAATGTATGGCCATACTACGATGGAAATGAGTTTCCATTTCAATTGTTAGACTACTCAAGAATCGAGAAAGTGATGGTCAAGAACAGGAAGTTGACTTTCTCCATGCCTCATCCTTGACCAAATTATCGCGTGACAAAAGGGACGTGACATGGTTGTACGATAGGTTATATCGCATCAACGATCCCCATATGAATTGGGTAGTCGCAATGTCTTGCTAGAGGCCACTTGCGACTTGTGGGCTGGTACAGTATTGGCCCGCTGCCGATCTCATGTGGGCCTACAGGGTCACACACAAGAATGACCCAACACGAGCAATAGTGTCCAGATTCATTGAATCTTAAATGTGTTTATGATTTAATGAATACTTATTTAATCTAGGATGTGTGTGTGTGTGTGTGTGTGTGTATATTAAATTCGAAAATAATAATGATATTATTTATTGATAATAATAATATTATATATAGTATTTAATTTATTTGATAAATTAAATAACTATAATAAATTGAGATATTGTATCTCAGATTTAATTTTCGAATAAAGATATTGCATATCAGATTTAATTTGAACTGAGATATCGGATCTCATTTTAAATTAAATATAAGCATATCATATCTTGATTTAATTTATAAATATAAATTAAATATGAAGGCCTATTAATTCGGATCAAGTAGTTAGATTAGATCTGTTGGACACATTTAATTAATATTATTTAATCCAAATTCGAAATTAATTAGATTAATTTTTGAATATTTTAATACGACATATTACGGTTTTAGAAACCCTATAACAGATGCTGATCTAGTCGTATTAAACTACGGATGAATTAGACGGCCGAAAAACACAAAACCCTAGAGAGAAAAAGAAAGAGACACAAGAATACTGAGGCGCTAGCACACTGCCGTCAGTGTTGAAGGCCGTTCGTGTGGATACCTGTAGAGGGAGAGGACACGCGTAGTCTGCTCCTGTCTGATCGAACAAGAAGGCGTTAGCCCACGTGATCAAGAAGCACGAAAAAAGATACCTCCTCGTTCGACGCGTACGATGTCTGCGGTGCTCGAGGTTCCAGGCGTAAACGCCAACGGAACGTTGAACCCTCCGCATAGGTATGCTTTGGAAACCCTAAATCCAAATTTAAACGCTATTGAGCGATCCGCCTAAGGGATTCGTTAAAAATTTTATTCCGCTGCGTGTACGGATCCCAACAAATATTTGATTATTCAATTCAGTGAAGTTCATAAACCAAAATGTATATAGCTTAGACACCCAACCAAAAACAAGTACTGCCTCCAGTCTTAAATATACGACATAGTTTGTAGTACAATTTTTACTACAAACGATATCTTATATTTACGACCAGAGGAGCACAATACTTTAATCGAACCGAATATATCGAGTTAACCAAACTAACCGAACTGAAAAATTGAAAATAGATTCACTTTAAATCAGTGTTGAATCATAGTTTGATTTTGCTCATTCCTAATTGCACTGAGTATTAATTGAAAAGATGAATTAGGAATGTGAAGGGGAGGTAGGTACGTAGGGCCAGAGTGTGGTCCTCTACATATTTCCATTAATCATCATTGCCTTATAACTTAAGGGCCCTCTCTCCCTTCCTTCTGGCCCTCCCTTAGCTTTTTTCTTCATCCCTATTCATACCTTAAATGGATAGATATTCCTGTTACTCATTTTTATTTAATTTCTTTTCTTTTTAATTTATTTATATATATATATATATTAATGATGTCAAAGTGAGGTCATGCTGTGCACTTGTTGCCATAGAAACTCACCCACGTGGCTCATTCTCATTGGATGGCATCCACTGAATTAAGTTTGTGATTAAACGCATAATTGATCAATGATATGCTCAAATGATTATACTCTCCAATCCCTACTCATAAGAATTTCTCTCACCATCTACTTGAGTCTCTTGATTTTAGAAATTTAATTCCTAAATCTGAGTATTCACAAAAAATCTCATTGTAGAGTGTTAGGAGGATTGTCAAACGCGCGAGTTTAAATAAACTCGTGACAGTAATGTAAACTCATCTTGTGAACTAAATTGTAAACTCATGAGAGTTAACTTTTATTATTAAATAGGTATTAATATTGTATAATTAAAATATAAAAATGACAAGAATTTGATTTAACTATATTTTAAATCCAAATAATTGAAATTAAATCTATCGACGTTCATAACTTATCATGTTTAACCACAAAAAAATCTTATAAAATTCATATATAAAGCCACTGAGTATAACCAAATCGTAAAAGTTAAAATGAGTTTAACAGTGAGTTAACACGGTTTTTGTAAGTTAGAAACGTAAACCGATAAACTCGCGGTATGTGTAAACTCGTGAGTTTAACCGAGTTTAAGCTGGCATGAGTTTACTAGCGACTCAACTCGATTTAATAAGGTAGAAATGTAAAAAACCAGTAAACTCAAAGAGTCAACTCGCGAATTTGATAACAATGAGTTCTAAAGCTGCATGTTGTCTATGTTCTTGGAAGTAAATTCTTTGGATTAAACCCCTATATATTTATTCTTTTAAAATCGTATAAGCATATTGTCTCCAATTAGGACAGAAAGTTTCACTTGATTTTTTAGGTGTCAATATCAAAATGGAAAAAAAAAAAAAAATTGAAGGCGCATAGACAAAGCATCATATTATTAACTCGATTATCCTCCAATAAAAGAAAGAGAATTTTCAACACAGTAATTTTACTGAGGAATCTTATAATAACAAAAGCCTAAGTTAATAATTAATAAATCATAATTGTTTTGAATATGAATAAATATTTGTGCCCTAAAATTTACAGTTAGACGACTCTCAGATGTGAATGAAGAGACAAGAATCGGAGATAATGATGAAAGAACGTGACATATAGAAAAACAATGTTCGATCTTGGGTCTTTCGCACAAGGTCTTGTTTAAATAATGAACAAAAGATATTCTTGTGTACAGTAGACAATTAAACATCGCACAGCTGGAGACAAAGTCATAATAATTAATCTATTAAAGAAAGATATTGAATAGTTTATCAAAAGAGAAAGAAAGAAGAAGAATATGAAGACATAGAGAGAGAGAGAGAGAGAGAGAGAGAGGGAGAGGGAGAGGGAGAGACACAAAAGGACAAGCAAATCAGGGAGGAGGATTGGAATATATATATAGTACTGGTATTAATTAAAATGTGTAGGGATTTTTTTAATGAGAATAGAATACAAGTGGGGTTCAAATTATGACTCAAAGGAATGTTTCATGAAAGAGGGTCAAGATCCATTATTTGTCAACCCTACCCCACAAAAACCAAATTACACACCTCATGTTTTTGGTGTGTGTACATCCACACACTCACCTCCCACTAACCTACCTAGGGTTTAGAATTTACTTAACTTTTTTTTTTTTTGAATGTGTGTGTGTATTATTCATATTGTTCAAGAAATTTTTCATCTTTTCTCTCTCTAAGATTTGATTGGCTCTTATTTTCTTGAGTCTCTTTCCATTCTTCGAAGGTCCAATTATTTTGATGGATTCGGAGGATCTTCTTGACACGCGGTGATCTCCTGAGTTCTATATACAAATTATTAGTTTTTTTTTTTTTAAAAAAAAGCCTTTTAAACAGTTGAAAAACGACTTTTTATTGTGGTTTTGGAACTAGTTTAGAAAGTCTAACATGCAAGTCGATAATCTAGGGTTAAAAATTCACAAGAGGCCTTGAGATTACAAGCAAGGGAGAGAAGAAAATGAAGGGAGAAGAATGAGAGTTTGATTTTCTTAATCCTTATATCTACACTGGTTGGTTAAGGAATGCATGTAGAAAAGGGGTTCACATTAGGTGTTTTTTCCTTATGTGCTTTTCCCCTCTAATTAGAGGGATTAGGCATATTTTTTAATTTTTTTTATAGATTCTATTTATTTAGATTAGATTTATATGTTGCATCGTGAATTTTTTTTTGCACCCAGTATCTCAAATTAAATAGTTTCTAGTCCTGCATTCAGAAATATTTTTCCTGTAACTCCAGTATCCTGGAAATTAATTAATTTGAGATACTGGGTGCAAAAAAATTTCAAGATGCAGCATAGAATTTAATCTAAATAAATAGAATATATAAAAAATTTAAATAAAAAATAAAAAAATTCCTAATCTCTCTAATTAGAGGGAAAAGCACATAAGAAGCATCTAAGAGAACATCACCTAATGTGAATTCGTAGAAAAGCACTCCCTCCAATTCTAAATATAGGACAAAGTTTTTAGTATAATTTGCATTACAAATTTTGTAGTATTTTCTACACCGGTTAACTTAAGAACCAATTTAGAAAGTTTAATGTCATTAATTAACCCTTATTTACAAAAGTGCTACTACTGATATTTTTATAGAAGTTCATTTATAACCAAGTTAATGTAGAAAGCTTTTTCTTAAGTAGTGAGTAACATATATGCATGTTTGTATATTTATTACTACATCTGACCCTAAATAGAGGGCACTCCATACCAGTTACCAGGTCATATATTTTGAACAGGAGGAGTATGACACATACATGTGTGTGTATTATTGGGGTTAATTTCTTCATCAACATCATAATCATCCTCATCATCCTGCTATGTAGCTAGGGAGGCGGCCCTTATGATAGTTGAAATCCCAAGTTTAATTTTAAAATCAAATAAATTTCAACCAAAGTCAATGAAAAGAGTGACAGTCACATTGGGCACACACATGCGTCCCATATATCCATCTTTCTTCTAATATCATCATCATCATATTTACTTTACTAAAGCAGAATATATATATATATATATATATATATATACACATACTTTTTCATAAGTCAATGAAAACCTTGGCCGGTTTACAACTTAGTTAGGAAACTATATCCTTGTGTGTGAACGTGAACATATTTTAATATACCACTTTTTCATAAGTCAATTAAAACTTGGGCCAGTTTACCACTTTGTTAGGAAACTATATCCTTGTGTGTGTGTGTGAACATATTTTAACTTATGATGATCTTGCATTAAAAATAAAAAACATAAAGATAAGCTTTACCTCTCAATTTGAAGGCAAATAAGTTTTGTGTCAAAATCATATCAGAGATGATATATTGATATATAAATACGAAATAAATTAGATAGATTTATTTCTAATTCTGCCTTTTAGTTTTCTTTTTTATTAGCTTGTTTTCCCTTTCTTTTCTTTTTTTTTTTTTATAATAAAATTTTAGGAAAGGGGTTGGGTTCACCCACGATCCAAGGGCAGGGCGAAATCTCCCTTCCTCCTAGGTGATACCGATGTTGAGCAGGGCGAGCCATCTTTTACCCTCAGGCGTTAACCTAGGCACCTAGGAGCTAGGATGCCTCCCCCAGCGCCTTGACCAACTCCAGGATCAAACCCCCTCCCTTTGGTGAGAATGTCCGACCCCTTCGTCAATTAAGCCCAAGGACGAGGGGTAGCTTGTTTTCCCTTTCTCTTGTATGAAAACAGTGAAATAAAGAAAGGGAGAAAAACATCAAAATCTGTCTCAAATATGAAAATCTCAATTAAGGATCTGAAACAGCATAATCACTATAAAGTCATTAGAGCCTACCGTGGATTAGATTTTGTAGTGAAATTAGTTAAATGCACCCTTAATCTGAAAAATAAAATGACAACACCAATTTAATAAGCAACGAGTTTAATTTATCAAATGATAACAACAATTAAGATAATGACAACTAATTTCATTAAAGGAAATCAGGTCATTTCACAAAAACTTAATTCAAGAATAGTTCCTAAGGAATTCATATTTATTAAGTTATTTCAAGGAACCCTTTTTTAGATTTTTCATATTTCAATGGTCCTTACGTGTCTTTGTCCCAAGAAAATATATGAAATTGCTTGGTGGGAGATGGTGTCAATTAATTTAGACTTTAGAGGAGGGTTGGTGAGGATTGTAGGGATTGAGACAGCTTTCAAAATGGCAGAAAATTTGACATTGTACGAATGGTTACTTGTTAATATGTTACACGTTAATTAAAACTTTGGATGTTTTAATTAAATAATTAATCATAATGGTGTCGCCATTCAAATTTTAATAACCTATAAGAGCATAATGGTTTGCAATAATTAAACTACATCACTATGTCCCAAGCTGTAGTAGCTAAAGGATTAAATTAATCAGTGGATATTACTAGAACAAGAAAGCATTATCAACCTAAGTTGTATAATTTAAAACTTAATCATATATATAACTTAGTCTAATTAAAAATAATCATATTCAAGACCCCTTTGTCTTTTTCTAAAGTAGACAAAAAACCTTTAGGCTGTGAAAATGAATCAAGTGGAAAACTTAGGTGGTTTTTATTGGAAAAGAGAGTCATTGGTGGAGATTTTTTTTATTCTAAGAATATATTTTAGTGGGTGAGTAAGCATCAAATTATAATATTAAATAAGACCAAGAGAATATGCGTTGGAATTAACAGACACCAGATAGGACAAATTCAGAGAATAATCTTCAATTACTTATCATTACTGTCACATTTAAGCTCAACTAAATGTCCACATCGATCCAATGTGTGTGTCTTGATATTATATATATGTATGTATATATATTAGCACGCTTACAAAGCTATTAAACATAGGTGTATGTAGCGAATACACACTTGACTATTGGCTGAGTTGTTCTGCAATTTGGACAATTTGAACATAAAAGAAATCAAATTTTGATATAGTAGAGAGGAGTTTAAATTCGAGTTTAATTAGGATTAAGATGCATTCAACACTCTGAAATATATATTTTCTCATATAGGTCAAGTTTCCTAAAGTAATTTGTGGTGCTTCTAACACCTTAAAGTTTTTTGTACATAGTGCAATTTTACTATTAAAATATAATTTTCTTACAAGAGAAATTTCGCTCATAGAATTTTTTTAAGGGGCAATTCTAACTTAGTCATAAACTTCTAAAAAGTCCTTTTAAGTGAAGGTGTATCTGTGAAAAAATACCTCAGGATGTTGGATGAATCACTAAATACTTTAGGTTAATAGATGCACCCAAAAAAAAAGAACTTTAGAGACGTGTTAGACGCACCTTAACCCTTTTAATTATTAAGGGGAAATTTGAATAATTTTTAATTTTTCTAATATTCAACTTCCTATATTATTTTGTAGAAAAATAAGTTATTTTCTTATTATGCATTAAAAAAAGGCATGTTTTACAAGAAGTCATACCATTCTCATATGTCATTAATAGTACAGTTTATTTTTTTACTCAATAAATCTCTTATTTAGCTACGTAAATTAGGGCATGCCTATTTGTTCCTCATATCGGATGAAAACTTTTATATGTTCATGTTTCATTATAAATATAAGTCTTTTTTTTTTTCCTTCAGTTTTATTATTCATATAATTAGTTTATATGTGAAATCAAATGGTAGCTCTAGCTAGCTAGGGAGTTTTTTTTAAAAAAAATTAAAAGAGTAACACACAATTTATAAAGTGATTTTAAATTCTGAAAACCCTTAATGGTCACATTGTAAACCGTACCATCAATAATGAATATACTCCTGAGTCTTCACACCCGTCCAATAAATGCAAGTCACTCTCCAATATCATATTCAACCCAACAAAAAAATCTCCAAAATTGTATACATCACTACTCTTTGACTTATGTGTTTCATGATAAAAGGCTATTATAAAACATTGTTGTTTACTTATGAGTAAGCATTGTCGAAAGGATATATATGATCAATAATATATATATATCACATCAAGAAAACTAGTAGTTCATTGATTTCAACCATGTCTCTAAAAAAAATATCTTGGACAATTAACTCGAATGATTTAGACCCCACATAATGAAGTCAACGTATTTAACAAAGATTAATGAAATTTTATTAGCTGCTTTTGATTTGTGTTTTCTTACGTAATGTTTAGGTTTAGGTGCAAAACCCTAATTGATCGGTTAATCTAGTTAATAATTGAGACACAAGGTTGGTGAAGTAAACCAAGCCATCATGAGTCTTTGGCGTGTAAGGCAGAGCGTGTGAATCATAATATCTCAAAGCTTTGTGGCTGACTTTGACAACAATTTTTTTAATTAAAAAAAAAATTAATCAAACATATTTTGTGTGTGTGTGTATGGGGGTATGGCTTGCCAATAAGTCAAACCTCATTGATGTTATTTTCTGTTGTCAATTGTTTAGCCTAATTAACTTTTATAATTACTGCATTAAAAAATTAGCATAAGGTAATCGTTTTCAGAACGTAATTCATGCGCATTTTATAAAATTATTTCTTATACCAGCGAGGACATATATATATATATATTTTTTTTTTTCAAAATGATAATTTCTCATAAAATTATATGCTGAATATAAAGAATTTTCCTAAAATGATACTTTTTCTTCAATCTTTTTGGTTTTCTATTCAAAATCTAAAGAATTCGCCATCCTATATGTAACAACCCGATTTTTCAAAAGCAGTATAAATTTTTTTCATCAGAGTAGAGCACCGGAACAAGAGTGTAACTGATATATTGATATAAAATGCCCACTGGCTAGTTACATAAACGGTATAGTAACCGAGAGTTTTCAAAAAGTAAAGGATAATATCGGAAAGTCTTCATAGGATCCTCGAACCTCTTCGCTTTCCTTTCTCCTCGGTCCTCGGTCCTCCCGAACTCGACGCTATGTTAAGGGTGAGATCCAGCGCACGGATCTCGAGTAACGGTTAACCTCATGTTTATGTATACACATACAAACGATGACATCCACAACATCATCAAGACATACCATCACTCTATCACAACCCATGCATATGTATTGCCTCAAAGATGCGAGACAAATTGCACCCAAAGATACGCACCGATTGCACCCAAAGATACGGACAGATTGCACCCAAGATACGAGACATTGCACCCAAAGATACAAACATAACCTCTAACCACTATATGCATTCAAACAAGATAACATCTATACAACACACCTACCACATATATGCATACCATAAACATCGAGTTAGTGTTACAAGACGCGAACGTACATCCATTAACGAACAGAATGGCCGGTGTAAGTGTCTATCGTGGGGCCTCACCGAGTTCACGGCGATCGATTGGTGACCCACATAGACTAGCCTTGCCTTCGGCACCAAACTGTTCTAACATATTTGCATTCAATAAACATACCATAACAATACACATAGCACATATATGCATACCATAAACATCAGATTAGTGTTACAGTACGCGGACGTACCTCCGTTGACGAACGTCGGCAATTCTGGCGGAAAACGGCACTTTTCTACGGAAAAACGTGAAAACGTCCAATAGCGGCACTTCGGCGGCAGAACGGCAGCAGATTAGGATTTCGACGTCCTATAGGAGTAATATCACTTTCATTAGTGATTTGGCATTATAATCGGCATTTTAGGTAAAAATTACCATTTTGCCCCTATACCCTACTTGGCGGAATTCCGCCAGGCCTCGCTACATAGGCTATTTTCTTCCCAAAATTTCGCGTAACTTCGACGCATTTATGATTCTTGAAAATAAAGACTAAAATAGCCCTCCCATATGATACCCAAATCATAAAAATAAAGACTACTCTAGCCTTACTAACTATTGAACTAATGACTAAAAACTAAAGACCGAAAGACTTACCCGTTGAAGACTTCGGCAGAACTTCCCAGAGCTTCTCTCTCTTGTTTCCCTCTCTAGATTTCGGCTAGAAGAAGGAAAATGGTGTGAAAATCTCAAGAGCTCTTATGCCTATTTATAGGGAAAAGGTAAGGACATAAAGGGAATTATTCAAATTGTTCTAAGCCCTTGGATTGCATTTTGAACAAATGGCTTGATCTTGTCCCTTGCTCCCTTTGCCCGATTCGCGTGATTTCGGAGAAATCTCAAAATTCTGGATTTACAACTTTGGAAGCATATTCTCACTTAGTAGAAATTTCCAATTTAACCTATATTTTGATTCCATATAGGGCTCCAACAGTCCAGTTGAGTCTTTCTCGAAAACGTGTCCGAACGCGTCCGGTGTCGAAACTTGTTTTCGGAAACACCCATCTCTTCAGAAAAATTCACTGAATCCAAATATGTTCATGAAAATTCCCAATTCTTTTCCAAATGTCACGACATAACCTTTTCGTCCTTTTGGCTATCTGGCCTTTTCTTAGAATTTCCCTATTTCGTCTTATTAGGAAAAAGCACAAACGGCTTCAGAATTAACTTCCGCAAGAGTTTAACGGAAGATAAAATTCCACTGATCAATATTCTACCCTGACTTTGGAATTCCCATTCCTAGATCTCTAGATAGGATCCGTTTCCTAATTTTAAAATTACTATTCATCACTTTTTACTTTAATTAATTATATTCTTATTATATGTCAACTTGCACACATATATATATATATATATATATATATATATATATATATATATATATATATCCTTTTCATTCTCATTTTCATTTTTTTCTGCATATATTTTTCTTTATTTCGTTTTTTTTTTAAAATTAATTATTTAATTAATTATTTAATTATTTTTACATAACTTTTTTACAAGATTTTCCTATTGGTCCATTCTTGCATTTAGGCTTAAAAATACCTAAACTCACTTATTTTTCTCAAAAATCTCCAATTAATTAGTAAATATATTCTTACTAATTTTCAACTATTTTCCACTAATTTTTGAGCTTTACATAATTATTCATGAATTTCCTTTACTTATGCTTAAGTAATTAGCCCAATATTACTTAATTACTTAATTATCACAAGTTGATAATTTTCTTACTTAGAACACCTTATTTCCTTTATACTCTTGCATTAACATTTCTGTTTCCATGTGTTCTCGCTTTATTTTAGAATTTGTGAGGGCATTATGGTCATTACCATACTTTTGAGCATTCTTCTTCAATTTCTCCAAGTTTGTAATTTATTAAATTACCAAAATTAGAGATATACTCTCTCTCAAATTTAACACTTATTTCCTTGCCCTTTAGGATTTTTCACAATTTTCCTAAGTTATTTACTCCTCCTAGGGGTATTTTGGTCATTTTGGCACTTTGGCCCTTAAATTCCCTAATTCAAATTTTGGGGTATTACACTATATATATATATATATATCATAAATGACGTTTTAACACAGAATAATTAATCAATTAAACACATTTGAGAGTATTATAAAAAGAACTACTCCCTCCGGTCCTAATTATAGGAACACTTTCGTAGTACAATTTGCACTATAAAAGTGTTCCTATAATTAGGACCGGAGGGAGGTAGTATAAAATTACTCATATGTGAGCAAATATTATCTCTGATGAAAAAACAGAAAAAGTGGATTTTCCCAGAAGTTGCAACAGAATCACACACACACACACAAAAAACCCTATACAATTAGCAGCCTTTGCATAATTTCTAAGACTTCTTGAACAAATAATATGTATAATTACTGTAAAATAAATGTTTTCATAAAAATTATGTGAGGATTTTCGATCTAATAGGATCAAAACATTAAGTTTTAGTTTTATTGGACTCAGGTTAAAACATCATAGATGAAAAAAAAATCCTTAAACCTAATTATATATATTTGAGTTATAATCAAGTGTGTTCACGATCTTAAAAAAGAAAGATATTTGAGTTATATTTGAGATTATAAATATTTAGAATCTCAACATATTTGGATATAAATGTTTGCATGCATGTTAGATTGTTTAGCAGTCGATATGCAAGTGTTCAAATACATTCTTATGCATTTGTACATGTGATATAGTATGCAGACACGTTTGTTAAAATTTGAACATATATAAAATCCAATGTGTGTGTGTGTATAAGAGTTTCAATTTTTATTTCAAATTCAGTTGATTGATTTATTTTGAAAATATTAAAAATGTACAAAAAATCCTAATTTAGATTAGAAAAAATTAAAGACAAATACCAACCTACCATATAATTCAAATTATTATCATTTTTTACATCTTGAATATATTAGGGAAAATTTCACTCCACCCGCTCTGTAGCCATTTTATATCAAATAGACCCAAAACTATATGAAATTTCACTGCATCCCTCGGAATAAACAAAAATTAAAATTTTTCAGTGAAAAGACAATTGTGCCCTTACTTTACAAGTCCAATATGATTATTTATAATATACATGTGGGAATTTATAAGTCAAATAAGTGAAATTACAATAACATCTCGGCCATGTACAAGAAAAAGAGCATATTTACAAGAATACATGTTATTTATAAGATATATATAAGAATTTTTAAGTCAAATATACATATTTATAAGACACGTGTGGGAACTTACAAGACCTTCTTGGCTATATACAAGACAAGGATATAAATGGCTTTTTAGCCCAAAAAAAAAAAAGTTAATTTCAGTTTAGTCTTAAGGGTGCGCATGAGAAGTTTCAAAAAGTTCTAAGGGCTTTAAAGGGGTGAAGTGAAAATTTTCCAATATATTAGCTCATGTCTAGAAAGGTTCAATATAGCAAGAGCTTTCAAGCACGATAGTTAAGGTCGGCATCAGTACAATCAAGATTTGAAGCAATCGAAGGAGAAGAGAGAATATATATTGGTTTCAAAAGAAGTAATGGACAAGAGACTTGAGAGATATCAATTATATAAGTTTGAATTATATTCAAGTTGAAATGAGTGAAAATTTATTCCTCTAACTCTCATTCATATATATTTATATGTGTATATATATGTTCTATTTGTCTTTTTTGAGGCATCATCTTCGTTTCCATGTGCTTTGTTTTTTCACCAATAAATGTCAGCATCGATACATTCTAGCTAGGTTTTTGATACATTTTCACTTTCTAGCTAAACCAGTTAAAACAACAACAACTGTAGAGAGGGAGGGAGAGAGAGAGAGAGAGAGAGAGAGAGAGAGAGAGAGAGAGAGAGATAAATTTTTAAATATGTTAAATAATATCTACTCTATTCGTCTTCGTAACCAATGCAAAAAGTTTATTTTACACGGGTTTACTAAAAAGAACTACACCTCTAACCCTATCAATAAAACATTTCCAACATTTTTCACATTAAGAAAACCTTAAATTTTATTAACTTTATCATAGAATTCAATAATTTTTCAGCTCTACTCCTATTTAATATATGCACACTATCTGTTCCTAAATATAAGTTTCAAATTTGAGAATATGTTTGTCCCAAAATATAAGCTTTATTTTAGGTTTGTTAAAGCATTTGTTGCATTTTTCCAACTTTACCCCTTGATTGTATTTGTTGCATTTATTGTCTCTTTCACTTATCTTCTTTATAAATTAAGGGTATAGTTGGGAAAAAAATACATATTTAACACTTCTAACTAATTTTAGTTGTTTTCTTGATAACCGTAAATCGGTTATTTAAAACTTATATTTAGAGATGGAGGGAGTAATACCAAATGAAAATAAAGTCAACACAATAATAAATAAAAGTTAAATTGTAGATTCACCTAAAAACTTTAATGAGACACCTTATAGGGGAAAAAACCTTCTCTCTCTGCCTTATATATATATATAATACTAAAGGATCATGTAGAAACTCAATCAGTTTCACATTCTTTTATGAAAATATCATAGGTGGAGTAGCACTCCCTCTGTCTCTACATATAAGAGATTTTTTTTAAATATGTTTGTCCTAAATATAAGATCCCTTTTAAAGTTATCTCAATAATAAATAAACTTTTTTCTATTTTACCCTCAATTAATTATTATCACGTACATTCTTTTTCACCACTTTCTCATTATTACTCTCTCTCTTATCCATTTATAAATAGGATATTTTTGAAAAAAAAAATTACATAATTTTATATTTAACTGTTTTTAAAATCTCACAATTGGATTAAAATGTTTTTATATATAGGAACGGTGGAAGTAGGTTTTACACGGTCTCCATAATAAGTTAATAACCAGTGTAAAATTGGCCCTAAAAATGCTTTTTTTTTACAGAACAAGCTAGCCCTCTGGCTAGTTCGCCAGCTAGCCTTTATATGTTCATTCCTTCAACTTCTACCTCTTCTCAATTCTTCTTGCCTCCCTCATGTGCCTTTGTATATTTTTCTCTCCTCTCTCTCTCTCTCTATATATATATATATATATATTAATATGATATCTGTGTGTGTGCCTCTCTTTCTCTCTCTTATGTGGTGGGAGGTCACCACACACTAGTTTGTGTCTCGGCATGTGCTCCCTCTCCTTTTTATCCTTTTGTCACTTTCTACCCACTTCATCCTGACTCCAATATGACCTCATAAATCCTTTATTTCCCATTTTTCTTTATATATATATATATAGGTTTATCGTTTATCATGTTATTTGACATAAGATTATGTCAAGTGATACCAAAACTACGTCGTTTTGGGAGTTAAGAGAATTAACGAAGGATATTTTTGTATTTTTGTTTTAGTACTTATTATATGAATTTTAATAAATGATCCTTCATTAATTCCCCTGACCCTAAAACTACGTCGTTTTGGGAGTTCATTAATTCCTCTAACCCCAAAACGACGTAGTTTTGGAGTGACTTGACATAACCTTATGTCAAATCACATGATAAACAATAACCCCTATATATATATATATATATATATATATATTAATGGATATACTCGTCAATGTGAGTGCTATCAGGGTTAACTAATTAATTGATCTAGTAATATGAATATAGATAAACGTGACTTTTTGGTTTAGTATTCAATTTGTTTTCTTATGGCTTGATTACTTTACTACTTATTAATTATACAAGCTAATATTAACAACCTTGAATCTCAATCAATTCTCTCTTTACTACTGTACATTGCACATTATCGTGCTCTTGATCAAAGTTTAAACTTGATGTGCCTCGGTCGCAATTGAGGGGAAGTAGGGGTGACTAAGTAATTTACTTCACATCTATATATATAAATATGGGAAAATATATTAATCTTTTGGTATTTATAATTTTGACTCGACTATAACTCAATCCCTACACTA
Organism: Acacia pycnantha; assembly: GCA_025563575.1. Taxonomy (NCBI): domain Eukaryota; kingdom Viridiplantae; phylum Streptophyta; class Magnoliopsida; order Fabales; family Fabaceae; genus Acacia; species Acacia pycnantha. The sequence goes on from JAMWYP010000235.1 coordinate 446,608, forward strand.
CTTTGACTCAGTGCAACTCATCAATTCCTTTAATTTTGACTCGATTGTACCTCAATCCCTAACTTAACTTTGACTCACTGCAACTCAGTCGCTTTACTTTTAATCATTTTATAATTCAGTCTTTAACCTTTATCCTAAAACATAAGAACCAAATTATAAAATGGTAAAACTATAGGGACTGAGTTGCAGTGTGTCAAAGTTGAGGGACTGAGCTTCAACCGAGTCAAAACTATAGAAACTGAGTTACACTGAGTCAAGGTGTAGGGATTGAGTTACAACTGAGTTAAAATCATAGGAACAAAAAGATTAATTTCTCGTATAAATATTATTCCTTCCGCTCTTAAATGTAGGGTTTAATTAAGAACTTAATTAGTTTCCCTTCCCAAATTTCTAATTTTTTTCTCAAACTAATCCCTATTAATTGCATATATGGATTGCAATGTAAATTATGAAAAGAAGATATTTCAGGGAAACCAACATGTTTTTTTATTTATAAATAACTAATTTAATTAGTTTTCTTAATATATATAAATTAGTGATCTAGCTTCTATATATGTTTAGAATCAAGGAGTAGTTATTATAGTGATTGGCATATAACAAAGTATATCGCAACCCAACCAGGCTATGAAGCTAGCATGCATGCAATGGAGCAACTTATTATTATCACGAAGACATTAATCTTCAAAGTGAAATTATATATTCCAAAAGAAGAATAAGAACTGTGGTCGGGCATGCCCTTCCTTCGCCCATCATCGTGGTTTAATTTCTTTGATAAAATTTTCTCTTCTCTTTTATTTTTCCATATTTATGTACGTTATTATTCATGCAACACTTTAAAAAAAACAAAGAAAATCATTGTCTTCATCATGCATATATATAAGAAACGGTTATGCAACTGTTGCTACAAAATCTAGAGAGAGAGAGAGAGAGTCTACATTCTTAAAAATATGGCAATATCAAATTTCATCATTATCGCTATCACAATTGAATCATTTTGTGCATGCATTTTGCCAACTTAATTGCCATCAATTATGAGTTTATGACTACCATTAATTTGATTCAATGAAGCACTTAAGAGCTTGATGAGCCCAAAAAAACTTGGCTAAATATTTTTTGTTTGTTTGTCCTAATCAAACATCAATGGTGGCGGATGCAGGTGTATGAGAAGGGGCCAAGTGCCCACCCTTGAAATCTGTCACTCTCTTATACATATGCATGCATGAGGCTCTATATAAGTAACAATCAGAGCTTTGTCATGGATACATATATAGTGCTCCCTTGCTTAATTATTATTTTCTTTATTTAAAATTTTCACTAATTAAGATATTTTCTCTTCCACCTCCATTATCCAAACCTAACAGCAGAGAGCTCTATTGCCCACCCTTCATTATATATATATTCTTATTCTTCAATAAATTAAACGTTAATAAGTAAGTTGGAAAAGATATATAATTCTCTCAGTCCTCTACACTAATTCTATATATAGTAAGAGGTATGCACAAAACATTATAAGTTATGTATAAAATTTACAATAAAACAATATTTTATCAATATAGGTTGGTTATATATTACGGTACATGTTCCTAAGGTGTTGGTTTTAATCCCATCACTGATGACCTTAGCTTGATTAATTTGTAACCTGTAAGTATTTTAACAAGCATTTAAATAGTAAATATTCCCCCAGCTCCATCCTAAATATAATTAAGGGTTAATCCCATCACTAAAGTGCACACTCAAATGAGTGTGAGAGCGACTAAAAAAAAATCCATACACACTCAAGTGTGGGCTAACCCCATTAGGCATTACCGTTAGGGGAGGGCAACATTGCTCCCTTTTGATACTTCCGGGGCAAAATTGAACCCAAAAAAACTTTCAGGGCAAAATTGTTCCTGGCCGGGGTATACTTCTAGGATAAAATTGATACTTAACCCTATAATTAAGATGCATTTGAGAGTTCTGACTTGGTCATTAATATAATGACCAATTCATCTATATCTTCTATACATTAATTGTTTCTTCCCCATAATACATATGATAACTAAACGATAGGGTTATTTTTGAAAAAGTGTAACTAATAAATTTTCTACTTATGTGTTGCCCCATAGTCTCTTATTATAAGTTTCAAGTGACCGATTTGCACTAATCAAGAAAATAATTAAAATTAGTTAAAGACAATGAATATTTTTTTTTTTTTCAACCACAACCTTATTAGTTAAGAGAATAAGTGAGAGAGAATAGATTTAATAAATACATTCAACAAAATGGTAAGTTGAAAAAAAACACATAAATGTTTAGACAAACCTAAAATAAAACTTAATTATATTTTTGTTCGGAAATAAGGGATGAAGGAATAAATATAAATAATCATTTTAACTACTTTTCTTTTAATCCCATGAAATAGTTAAAATAATTGGAGTATTAATTTTTTTTTTTTTTACATGAAGGGGTGCATGGTTGACCCTTAATGTTGTCAACCACTCCCACTCGTTGAAGAAATGAAGAATGATGGATTAATAATAAATTAGGAAGATAATAGGCATGCAAGATTTGGTCTGCCAAATACTCCAACACTTGTATCTTCTTCTTTTTTTTTTTTTTTAAATGTGATTCATGTTGTTTTACAAATTATCAATTAAGAAAGTAGTGCTGCTTTGGAAAAATTCTTACATAGTATTAAGGACTTCTGACTCTCGTTAATTAGTTAGTTAATTAATTTAAGTTGATGTATGTTAATGTTTATCATTTTTCTCTCATATTAATTAATCAAGTTATAACAAGTACTCCCTCCGGTCTTAATTATGAAACAACATTTAGGAGTTGATCTTAGTCTTAATTACAGGGAAAAATTCTAATTTTTGTTAATTTTTTTTTTTTGCAAAATATCTCTATTAATATTTTATCAATAATAATTTAATAATGTGTGTGCGCACGCACATACATATATATTTTATAAAGTGAGTAATGTTATCCATAAAAATTACATAAATTTCTCTTATTCTCAACTATATATGCTGATCTTTTTTTTAATACAGTACATTTTTATTGTACTTTAAATTTTATTTCATTTTTGAAATAGCCTCGTTAGGTATACTGATTATGTATCTTTGGCAATGTATTTCTGAAAGTGAGTTTACATTAATACATACGTACATATATACACGCGCACGCAAGTATATATATAAATAGTTAAATACACACACAATCACACATATATAGTCTTTTTTTTTAGTTCTAACAAAGATCTTTTTGACGAAGAGCCAGTCATGAACCGATACATACGTGGTGGGGCAAGTCATATCAAGTAATTAATTTTTAAATAAAAGTATTTTGAAAGAATAAATTTAATTAACTAATTTAATTACTATAATTAATATCTTTAAAATTAAATAAATATGTCCTATAATTAAGACCAAAGATAGTATAAATTTAGATGAGTTCTTTATATGGGGCGTTTAGTCAAATATAATAATTAATATGTGAAGATAATTCAATTTATTGTTGAAACTTGAAATGAATATTTAAATAGTAAGAAAAAAAAAGTAGAGGAAATGATTAGGACGGCAATATATAATTATATATATATATATATATGGGCGGGGAGAGAGACACTTTTTGAGGGCTCTGACTCTGATGAAGAAAGCAGAGGGTGCAGCCTACAGAGGAATAGAAATGGGACCCACTCGTCCTTGCACGCGTGAAGCCTTCCTGGGCCCCACATGTTGACTCATGTTTCAACCTTCTTCTTCTCTCTAGTTCTCTCTCAACATTTAAAATCAGGCTTGGCTGTCTTATTCACTTTTTTTTTTTCTTTCTTTCTACAAGTTGCTGGTGTTTTTCTTAAAAAAAACATGAAAGTGAAATTACTGATTTTTTTTATAAAGGTTGAGTTACAGAGTTGACATGATGTTCTCGTCAAAATTGATTTTTTTTTTAAAATGATCAAATCCATTAGATAGATAATGATCATATACCAAGAATCTACAACCATTACAGGTATGATTGTAGAAAATTAAAAAACATTTCCATGAATTTACTCTACCCTAAAGAAATTCTACAATATTGTACCCGTTTGGAAGCAAGAAGTTGTTTTTTCAACGTGATTTACGATATACGAAATAAGTTTGTGAAATGAGTTTTAAATTATCTCGACTTGTATGAACGTATTTTTCCAACACCAACTCAAACATACCCGAAGTTAGAATAAACGAAGAATCATTATATATATAAAATGTTTGATGAGGATTTCTTGAAGCCTTCCTTTGGTAGAAACTGTTTCTTAATAGAAATGACATGAAGAAGCTTGTTGGATGATTGGAACAAGTAGCAATTAAGTAATCTCTATTGAGGAGATACTCTCAAACAATTCAGGGAAAGGAAAACTTGTCCATGTGATTTCTTCCCCAAATTCGATTGTAAGTATTGTCCTTTAAAGCAAATCCAGAACTAACATATATATGGTGGTAGAACTACTCTTATATTCTTCCATAAATTAAGATAGCCATCCATCAAAATTAGCAGTCTCATCAAAAAATTGAAACACTTGCATTGAAGATGAGGTTGACGTACACCACATGAGACTTGTGTGAGGAAAAAGCTAATCAAGGAACACAAGGAAGAAGTGTGTTAGAATGGTTTTAGGTAAGCCAATACTGTACTCTATACGGTTAAGTAGAAAATCAGCCTTAGAAGTATACACTTAGGAGCAATGTTCCTCTAAAAGTTTTTTCAAATTCAATATCACCCTGAACGGTTTAAAACGTAGTAACGTTACCTTTTTCTATTAAAAAGTTAACGGTCAGCATTTGTTTTTTAATGGCATCAGGCCATGCATATTACTACAATTTAAAATTTCTAGGGTGACATTGAACCTAAAAAAATTTTGAGGACAACATTATTTCTAGGTGAATTTGCTACTTAATCCTATTATATATAATAAAAGATGTTTCGAGCTAATCTATTTATGCAATAATATATTGAACATGATTAATTTTTCTCACACATAGAACAACCTCAATGCATTTTTTTAAATTAGAATATACAAAATAAAGAATATATGCACATTCTTATCTCTTTGTTGGCTAAATAATAAATCTGATTAATCCACAGGTTTAAAAAAAAAAAAAAAAAATCTGATCGATCAAGTTAATTGTTGATAAGCTTGAACCTTGCAAGGGTAGCTAGAATATGCTAGAGAATATGACTGCACGTTTAATTAATGGGAAAAACATTTTTCATGTTGTAGGAGAAATGTATTCTCATGTCACACACATATAAAATGGTAGGACCCACATATATATATAATTAGCATTATATACATTATATATATGTGTGGGTCCCATCATTTTATGTGTGTGTAGGAATCTTCTTCTTCTCATGCAACATGAGAAGTTTAAACCCCTTAATTAATTAGCATAAACTATTTTAATAAAAATAAAAACGGACAATAGAGTATATCTAAGTTTGACAAGTTATTAAAAATTATGTCCCTAGCATTCGACTAAATAAGAATTTTTATATCGTCATGTATGAATTATAATTGTATCTATGTCCTCGTTAATTCAATTTAATAAATTTGACCATATTTTTTCATATTTTCTTTAATTTAAAGATTATATTCGGCCAAAAAAAGAAAAGATTATATAACAAAAAAAATCTAGAAAATGGATTTTTTTTTTTTTAAAAAAAAAAATGTTCTATTCAATTCTTAATTAATTGATTCCCTTGAACCCCCAAAAGTCAACAGGGTTTGTAAGTGTCAAATTGATCTTTTACTTGACCCAAACATTTTTGTCAACTAGATTTTCACGTGCAATCATTTAACCTTTTGATAATTCGCCTCCCAGTAGAATTCTTTTTCTGTTATACTCTATTATATATCTTTAAATTTGAAATCAAATTTTCTAAATAATTGAATTTAATTTTCAATATAGATCAAATTTATTTCTCACTAGAATTATTTGAGTAAATACCTTTTCTGACTCCTGAAAAAAAAAAACGCGATCCTCATTTTAGCCCCTTACAAAAAAAAAGTTTTTTTAATCCATAAAAAGGACGAATAAGGGTTGATTGGTGGACATTTTGATCTCTCAAAAATTTTCAAAAGGTTTTTTTTAGTCCCATAAAAAGGATGAATAATGGTCGGTTTTTTTGTCAGGGACCAAAATGGGGTCCGTGTTTTTTGTCAGAGACCAGAAAAAGTATTTACTCTATTGTTAATTAGCACTAGTATTAAGTAATTAAAAGAGTAAACACCTTTTCTGGTCCTTTACAAAAAACACGGACCCCATTTTGGCCCCTTACAAAAAAATTGACCATTATTCGTCCTTTTTTAGGGACTAAAAATGACCTTTTGGAAATTTGTGAGGGATCAAAATGTCAACCAATCGACCCTTATCCGTCCTTTTTATGGATTAAAAAGAACCATTTTTTTGTAAGGGACTAAAATGAGGATCGCGTTTTTTTTTTCAGTGACCAAAAAGACTCTAATTAAAATATATAGAATGTCATCGTTGGCCGACATATTATATAATATGGAAGTCAACCACCAATTCACTTTCTCTTGCTATAAACGAATGAAAAGATACAAAACTTCCCAAGTTCAAATAATTGTTTTTTGGTAATTTATTTTAAGATTATAATTCATACACAAGAAAATTCAAAGAAGAAATAAAAAATCGAGAAAATAAATGTTAAAATCAATGTTGTTGATGATGTGAAATGCGCAACTCTCCTGAGAATGACATAAGAAAATTGCGTATCTGACTTCTAAATTCCATTGACTACTAATTTGTGTGTATGTAACCATAATGTCAAAACATTGATTTGTGCTTGACCTAAAGTTCTCAACTATAAATAGAACACACAATTAATTAATTAATTAATTAATTAAATATGACATTTCATCAAGATAAATCATATATTAGTAGGCATAATTAAATGATAAATTGGGTTTATTTTGTGTCCGTAAATTAATATTATGTTTTCTGCCTTTATTTTCGATTATTGTAATAAAATATTTTGTAATAATTCATGTCGTCTTGTGCATTTTGTAAACTATTATAATCATTCTAAGATGATATTTTTTATTTTATTTATATTCAATGATTCATTATTATGATGCATAAAAAATTATCATGTTCAAATGAAAATAAAAATAAAGGACCATTTGGTATGAGAGATCATTTCATTAATTATTGACCAGAGCGTCAATCGCCAACTTTTCTTTCATTTTCACATTATGCTTCTTAACGAAAATAAGTGACATGATTTTAATTTAGTTATGTGATTTATTTTATTTTAAAATTTAATTTCGAATCAACATAGTCCTTTTAACATTTTTAATATCTGTGGCAAATAATTCATGCATGTACTGTTTTAATTTATTTAATTTCAAATTAGTTCCTTAATTAACCTTGTCTTTCCATTTTATCAATTAATTTTATCATTGTATTATATTTGACCATCAATTTTGAAAGTTATTCCAACATGTTTATTCCTCTTAACATTATTAAATCGGAATGCTCAATAAAGAGTTCTGTATGAATATATATGATTAAAAATAAATTAGTACCATTATTCAGATTATAGGAATAAATTATATTGTAAGAAAATTAAGAGAAAAATGTGAATTTTGATGTGAATTAGTTTTATTTTTAGCCAATTAATTTATTGTGAAAACAAAGGCTAAATTAATTTAACAACATATAATTAAAAAGATAAAAATATAATTAATGAATAAGAAAGCCCACAACTAATACACTTGGTGAAACTAGTTAGGTTGTATAAGGCAGATAATAACAAACATGTCTTTTTAATGTATCACTATGATCTTATTTATAAGTCTAAATTATCTAACTCTCACATACGAGAGTTAATTAAGTCATTAATTATGAATCAAATTTTTAAGTTCACCCTAATTTATGAATATAATGGGGTTATGTTTTGAGAGTAAATTAAATATGAATAATTTTTTTTATTACAATTAATAGGTGCAAAATTATGACAATATCATTTATTACTTTGAAATTGAACTTATAATAAGGATAAATTTTTTAAGTTAAAATGAACTTATAAATAAGAACAAAATGGTAACACATTTTCATTTACCAACCGAATTTAAACGTACTAAAACATATTTAGGACATGTTCACTGAATTCAAAACCTTAAATCCCAAACCAAAACACAAGGAAGAGGTATAACACCTCTCCCATACAGTTCCACAATACTTGAATCAACTTGGTAATACAAGGGATTAGATATTTGTGTTTAAAAAAAAAAAAAAAAGTAAACCTTCATTAACCTTTTTTTTTTTGTTTGGGAAAAAGATGAATAGGGACGGTAGGAGAATATTATTATTATAGTCCAAATGGGAGAGAAGAGAGGGGAAAGTGGATTACAAAATGACCTAATTAATTCTTGTGAGAGTGAGTGTGTCTAATCAGTAATATCATAAGATTCATAGCCCTCCGAATGGTCAAAGTGTCAACCACATTCTTCTTAGTCGGTAACTCCTCTCATCTTCCTCTAATCTCTCTCTTGCCTCTCCAACTATATATAAACCACCACAACCACCGAATCACTTTCAATTCCATTCATTTCTAACACTCCATCATCACCTCCGTACACACACAGAGAGACTTAAGACACATAGCTTCTTCATCAGCTTGCTTAGCTTGCTTTTCCATGGCGGATGACCAATTTCATCAAGCAACTGGGAATTGGTGGGACTCGTCTTCTTCAAGAACAGCTCCTTCCCAACAGTCATCTTCCTCAAACCTCACCAGCTTCCCCAACTTCACTTGGAACACAGATCATCATCACGACCTCAGGCCAACCTCTTCCATGTCCGATTCTCCCACCTCCACTCACCCAAACTTGCACATGATCATGGCTTGGAACAATAATAACCAGACCTCCCATCATCATAGTCTCCTGTAAGTGGTCTCTATCCTTATTCTTTGTAACATCTCGTAACATCCCAGCGGACCATTCCTCCCTCATGGTTTTAACAGGCGTCAAGAGTTGAGGTATTTAAAACTTTATAAGGCACGTCAACCTTATATAAGATACCTTCCCTCTTGATTCGTTTTAAAACTATGAGTGGTAATAAGCTTCACAGCGGACAATATTGAGAGATGTTCTTCTTCTCTATCATCTTTTTCTCTCAGTGTGTTAATTAATTATAAGCTTTCCATAGCAGAGAGGAGAAGGGGGTGTCCGATGGCCGATTTAGACCCATGTTTCAAGAGAACAATCTGAGCTCAGGAAGCAGTAACTTTCATCCTCAGCATCAGCATCAGCAAGTTGAGTGGAGAGAGAAGCTTTTGTTTTCTACAGAATCATCTTCAACTTCTGGGGATAGTATAGTGACCACAAGCCAAGGCTTAGCTAATTCTAGTTTCCATATGGATTCTAATAATTCCTATTCTGCTGCAAATCCTTCAATATTATTACAGGGATTATTGGCACCCGAAGCTTCTTCTTCTTCTTCTTCCTTCGACAATAATAACCATCCTAATCGTTCCTGCTTCAATAGTTTTCCCTATGCCTCGGCCTTGAGCTCTAGTAGTGATCAGTTAATGGCTTCTCAGTTTCTTAGGGCTTCGCCGCCCAAACAAACACCACATCACGGCGGCGGCGGTAACAGGCAGTTGCAGTTTACGAACAACACAACCTTCTGGAACGCTTCGGAAGTTCCTCATCATCCTCTTGCCACCATTAAAGAGGCTCGACCTTCTTGCTTCTTCCCTAATTCCTTGCAGCCTCCTTTTCACTCGCCCAATTTTGATGCACAATCAAAGGTACATCACTTTTTTTTTTTTTTTGGAACCTGTTTAAAAATTTCATTAGTAAAAAAGAAAATTCGAGTATAAGTAATTTCTATGTATTGAATTCCGCAAGGTCTGGTTATTTTCTATGTATAAAAGCATATCAGATTCTGATCATTAAAAATTTTAAATAGACATTTTCACTAATTTCCCTTCTTGTTAATATCACACCAATGAGTAGTTTTATTACTTTATCTAATGATTTGTGAAAATTAAAAGATGATGTGAAGGCAACGGCGTAATCTCAATTATCTCCCCCTTACCTGGAGTGGTGAATCTAGATTTTTTTTTTTTAAAAAAAAAAAATAGATTCCTAATATGTCGAGATATATTATCCTTTTCCTTCTACTATTGTATACAATATGTACATATAAATATATGCATTAATGTTAAACAACATTGATGATAGTAAATAGAATAAATTAAAATAGGTCTTTTACTCTCAGTTGATTTTGGGGATAGACAACCTTTTTTAAAAGAAAAAGAGAGCCTGATTTGTTTATTATTATTATTGTTTTTTTTAAAATGATGGTATTGCAGAATATTTGTGGAGGAAGAGAAACGAGTAGTGTGGGGAAGAAAAGTGGTGGAGAGACAGCACCAAAAAGGGCTAGAAACGAAACTTCATCCACTTTGCCACCTTTTAAGGTATTTAAATAATAATAATCATAACTTTTAAATTTCATTGGTTTAAACTTTATGAAATTAAATTAAATTAAATTTTTTTGGGAACCCTTAAATAAGCGTAAACATATATTTGAAGCAATAGATTCTACTGTATGTTGTTATCAGGTGAGAAAAGAGAAGATGGGGGACCGTATTACTGCTCTTCAACAGTTGGTTTCGCCTTTTGGGAAGGTAATTTAGTTTCACCTTCTAAATTTATATATACCATTAATTAGATAATTAATTTAATTTTCTATAAATACAAAAGGTTGGGTTTTATAATTATAATATCACATCATTATTGGACCACTTTAAGATATATATAGATTATCGGAAATTTACTTTCGAACTTGATAAAGATTGTATATTTTTGGCCATAAAAGTATGTTCAAAATTTTTAAAAAGTATATATTACTACTAGAATAATGTAATTTAAAATCTTATTAGATATCTCCCAAACTTTATAAGATTTCCTTCTTTTGATAATGCAATTGCTTTTCATTTTACAGATTTAATGTAGTAATTTTTCGTTTTTGAGTCTTGATTCGTCAGATATATATATATATATATATATATATATATATATATATATATATATATATATATATATATATATATATATATATATATATATTAACAAGTGTATTGTATGGTTTGAGATTATGGAGATTTCAAAGTGTTCTAATAATTACTTCTAATAGCAAGAGAGCTCAAGTACTAGTTCCTATATTGAAGAAACTTAGATAATAATCTCCCATACATTGTTCCATTTATCATAACATTACATTAACCTAATGAAATACAGTCATAGTACTGCTGTTTTATTAATTAATTATGGGTTAATTCAATTCTTTATTAATCCGTGCTTATATGTTTTTTGTCAGACTGATACTGCCTCAGTGCTGTCTGAAGCCATTGAATATATCAAACTCCTCCACGAACAAGTCTCTGTAAGTCCCATAACCCATGAATAATTGATGATATATATATATCATCAAAAGCTAAAAATTAATAGCAGACTTTTTGGACTTTTTCTTTATTCATATATGTGTGTATAATTAATTAATTAATTTCTGTTTTATTCTCTGCTAGGTTTTAAGCTCCCCATATATAAAAAGTGGAGCTCCCTTACAGCACCAACAGGTACAATTCACATTCACGTTCTTCCATATATAAATTACTGAAAATATATATATCAGAAAAAGTAAATTAAATTTAGTGTGTGATTATTAACATAAAATAATGATAAAAAAATATTATTGCAGAGTTCTGGTAAATGTAAGGAAAGTGAAGCCCTAAAACAAGACCTGAGAAGCCGAGGGTTGTGTTTGGTGCCAGTTTCAAGTACTTTCCCAGTCACTCACGAAACCACTGTTGATTTTTGGATGCCAACTTTTGGAGCCACTTTCAGATAATCCATACAACACCAAGCTTACAAAATTTATTAATTATTAGCTAGGTATGTTACTATAAACTCATCATATTATTTTTTATATTATCATCTGGTATATGGTTTGAGATTCATAGCTGCCCCCTCCCAACAAGTTTTCTTATGTGACTCAAATTCGAGATCTAAAGAGATCAAATGGAGTCTTACACCGCTAGACTAATTCTGTGTTCTTAATAACTCATAATTATTATAGACATGCATGTGAATATTTATGATCTTTAACTCATTTGTATTATGTAAAATTGACTTAAAATCTATTTGTTTTAGATTGATGAACCTATATACGATTCTAGAAAGAATCTTATCAAGTCAGGTTGGGAATGATGAGATGATAGCGAGGAGAAAGAAGAAAGAGGACACAGAGGCCACACAAATTTGTCAAGTTGTTGATTATTGTGTTCATATATGGAAGAGAAGAAAGCAAAAAAAAGAAAAGTGTTATTGGAAAATGTGTTGAAAGAGAAAGGAAAGGGAAAGGACCCCTCCAAAAGAGAGGCCATTGTTGAGCCATTTTGCAAGCACAATGGTGCATAACATTATAAATTGGGACCATTACATTATATATATTATTAACTTGTCATTATAATATTTGAGAATTCATGCTTAAATTAGGGGATTAGGAAGAGATTAATCAAAGAAAAAATTGTTGTTATATATATAGAAGAAGAAGATAAAGAAGCTTTGATTTTATTGTTGTTAGAGTTGGATGAACTGATGATGATATATGTATGCTTTTGATTAATGAAATAAATAAGAGAGAATATTTGATTTGGAAGGAATAATAGAAGATGAGAAATACTACTAAAATAATTGGATGGGACATCTCACTTTACATTATTTTTAATAAGGTCCTTAGAATATGTAACTGGAAGTCAGAGGGTGGCCCCTACTAAAACGCCTTTCAGATTTTTCATTCATTCGTCATTAGACAAAGTAATTAACAGGGAAAAAAGAGAGGAAAAAAAGACAAAAAGATATTGCCAGAACTTCATATTCTACATTAGTTTTGTTGCCTAAGAAAGTATAGGTATTAACTATACTTATGTATCAATTGATAGCACATTTTAGTAGAAAATCATTGATTTAAGATTTCGAAGTTTAAATAGTATTTTCTTATCTTTTTCCTAAAAAACTAGTATTGAAGTTCTTATAAGGGTTAAGACCAAAGTTCTGAAATCCGGATCGAAAACCAGCGAATTGGTCAGAAAACTGGCCCGAGTTAAGGGGAAAACCAGGGTTTCAAGTCAACTCAGCCAAGTCATAGAGCCCGGCATCTCCTACGAATTCTCAGAAATGGCGAGAGTAGGTAGGAGCAAGTTGGGTTCACACACAGAGCTTACAGGTGTTAGCCCAGGGACTCGGGTGCATGGGCTCATCCACTCTCTATGGGGCTCCAAAATCCCAACCCAACGTTTCTCACACACCTCCGACATATATGGGCCACACAACAATGTGTTTTTGTCCGGTGTCCTTCAAGGCTCAAATTGACGACATTTCTAGACTTAGATCAGCGAAAAATAGAGTCTGACATCCTTCGAGGCTCATATTGGTGAAAATCTTTGGCAACGAACCTTCAAGGCTTGTCGTCGTGAAAGAAAAAACAGAGTCGGTGTTCTTCAAGGTTCGGAGCGGCAAAAATCTTCAATAACATGAAAGAAAACGGAGTTCGCGGCGTCCTCTAAGGCTCAGATTGACAATAATCTTCAGGACAAGCCTTTGAGGTGAAAGAAAGACGGACTTGGTTAATGTGAAGGACGAGGCGTCTGAGTGTTTCAACTAGCTTCTGGGAAAAGAGAGAAAAAATAATCTGAGATATATTCTTGGTCTGCGAGAACCACTGAGATCATGTGGTGGAAAATCAATATCCTCAATCAGACGTTGGTGATTCAAGATTTGATGCTCGACTGTTGATCTAATCTTTAAATGGCGAGGTGTCAAGCTAAGATGGAATCTTGAAAGGCAAACCTATAAGCCCAAACCACACACAATAATACCTAATACAGAATAACATACTCTAACAAGTATTATATAATAAATCCTGGAGGCTTAGCTGCCCCAATTTAGCTTTAGTTTGATTCCGGTCTGACCACTGACCCTTGACCAAGTACCTTGGTTAGTTTAGTAGCCAATCCGGGTTTTAGAATCTTGGTTAAGACGCATCTAATAGCCTGAAATATTTTTTGAAGTGCATTCAAAATCTAAAAATATTTTGTAATGCATTCAACATCTAGATTTTTTTTTTTGTGTGTGCATCTAGCACTTTGAAATATTTTCTCAAATGTGTTCAATACCATAAACTAGTTTTTTGGTGCGTCCAATATCCTAAAATATTTTTAGATGCATCCAATACCTTAAATTATCTAAATTATTAAGTGCAAAATTTCATTAAAAAAAAGTACTTTAGGGTGATGAAAGCCCCTGAAAAAAATAATGGTACTAAATGCACTATAAATTACTTTAGGGCACTAGATGCACTTTAATCCTTCTTATAATTTTATATTTATCTGAATTTTAACAAGATCTCTGTATTTTTTTTTATAACATGTGATAAATTCACCTGGTTTTTAATCAACTTTCTAAAGTTTCAGATAACTAATAAATAAGAAAACTATCATTAATAATTAGGTGAAATTATGATGACCCGATAAACTACAAAAGCTTGATTAAAAGTTAGAAAAAACTATAAGATTTGTAAATTAATTTTTCCTAACTGGAATCCATATATTACATTGTCTATCTTCTTAATTACCAATAGTCGTTGACTTTGTTTGTTTGGTTTTTTTTTTTTATCCGAATAGTTGAGCTTGTTTTATACACACACATACTTAATTACCTACTTACTTTATATACTTAATGTACTTGTTTTCAATCAATCAAACACATAAAATTTTTATATGTTAATGTTCTTAATAATTTCAAGTTTACTTATATTTTGATTTGATTGAATAAAAATATATATAGTAAGTATGTAAAACTAAGTATTCAAGTCTTTTCTCATACATATTATCAAATCAGAAAGACAGATACATATATAGTATTGTTGTAGATGCTTTCACACATGCTTTTGTTCTTTAATTATATCGAGTGGCTATTATAGAGAGTCTTCTAATTACAGTCACTGCATATACTTTCCTAATTCAATAAGAATAGAGATCATAACAACAAAGAACATAAAAAAGTTAGACAATGGAGCGTGCTATAAGAGAATAAGAAAATCTCCGTAATCCTGGAATTTTAAAATCTACTTGATTGTTATATATGACTTCCAAAACCCTATCTACCTACTTTCCAGATTTTTTTTTTTTTGTTTCAATATAATATTCTATAGGACTACCTCTGAAGGGGGAAATTAAACAAGAAAAAGAAAGAAAAGCTCTCTAGCTAGTCCCTTTAATTTCTTCTTTAGCAAGATTTATAGTACAAGTTACTACATCTATTTCTTCATAATTACTCCGATCCGTCCCTGCTATATAAACAACATTATCTAAAAGAGGGTTGGTTTTATGTATAAACAAAACTCCCTCTAATTTTTAATATAAGACATGGTTATATAATTTGATTTGATTAAGGAAGTTATTTAATTTAGTTAATATGATATGTTTTTTTTAAGACATCCTGGTCATGTTCCTTAATTCCCTCAATCTTTCTCTTAGTTGATTATAGTTGAAAGTGTATCAATATAGGTAAATTAAGAAAAGATTGATAAATATAAAAAAAAAATATGTCTTATATTTAGAATCAAGATAAACTTACAAAATAGATCTTACATTAAGGATCGGAGGGAGTAATTCGTGTATGTCTAAACATATATACATTTAAATAAATAAAAAATTACCCCCAATTATACGCATTCTGTCATCTTTTTCCCTATCCATTATCTCTACCACTTATCATCTTCATAAATAAGTGTATATTAAGAAAAAAATTACATTCTGAGCAAACCTATTAATTTTAAATAATCTTATATAACAATTTGATCTGCATGATTTTAGTTGTTGCTGCCTATAATTTTATTTATATTTTAAAAATTCAATATATTAACATTAATTATTACTTTTTTCAATTTTATTTTTACTAACTTCCATTAACTAGTAAGAGAAATAATTAGGGAGAGAAGAGATATCAAATAAATTAAGAAGATATTAGAAAATTTAAAAATAACACTGACATATTAATTGGTGCGATTAGTCATAGTTTTTGTGAAAAACATATATATCTCGTAATATGTTTTTTTGCATGTGTGAGTTTGAGATAACTACAACTCTAGTAATTCCTTTTGATTATTTTTCTTAATTACCTTCTCAATAATAGCACAATAATGGGGATAATATTTTAAAGTATATATGATGTGATCGTGAAGTGTAAGTAAACAAGCACATCATTAATTTTTTTATTTAAAAAAACAAAAAACAAATGGTAGAAGGATTCCTGATTTTGATATATTAATACATGGTTTAATTTTTAAAGGCTTTTTAAAGAGCATCTTCTTTATCCACGACCACGAGCCATCTTTTCCTTGAATATGCCACTTGCTTTTCAAATTAACTAAAACGAAATTAATTATGGGTTTATCTTACCTGATTTTTAGGGCAATTTTTTTTTTAATACTTTATGTCTTCTTCTAATGCTAAAACATGATTGCTAATCAATGATTATCGTTGATAGAAACGAGCATATAAACTAAAAAATAATAAAGCCAAGAGGAATAGAATCTTCGGATTGTTAATTAGGCCTATAGATCATATAATACTATAGGCTTTGAGATTCCATATATATTTCATCCTTTTTTTTTCACTTTTTATGCCACTCAGCTCAATTCTCCAGACAATTATTTAATTGTTAATTTTATTGACTTCGATTTAATACTATCTGTTAAACATGTTATTAGTCTTACTTTTATTTACATGTTTAAATTTTTAGTTTTGTCCATTTTCCTAATTAAGCTTTCTGATGTGGTATTTCCAGTCCTAACATAAATACCTTCATGACTTTTAACCAAAACAGAAAACTACTGGTAATTAAAAGCTGAACAGTTACTTGAAACATGTAACTATAAATGTATCAGTGTCATAATACCTTCACAAAGGACATAATAGAAGAGGAAACAATTTTTAAAAGAGAAATGCTTATTAGGCTTCAATCTATAAGATTAATGCAACATCATCAACAAGCTTTGTTCCATTTACGTAAGACCCGGTTAGATAGATCGCATGATGTGATTATCCTCTATCAACAGCAATCAAATCTTTTGATAAATTGTTGACTAACGGGTCTTGCTCAATAGCTTTGTTAAGTGTTTTCTCAATCTTTCTTGACCACTTTTCAGAGGACTTCATACTAGCTTAATCTACCATTCTCACCAATATATTTAAACATCTTCTTTGTAAATGTCCGAATCATTTTAGACGATTTTCTACCATTTTTTCTTCAATATATAGATGAGGCCATTAAATTAAGAAAAGATGTGTCACCCCACATATTTGCACACACATATAATCTCAATTCGTTCAGAGAGATAGAGAATAAGCCAACTAATTATTTAATAGTGCAAAGATTCCATTCCAAGTTTTTTGTTCTGAGCAATAGCATGTGTATGTCAGAGACTGATGAACACGTTCGTTTTGAAGAGGACCAAACCAAAGTCATTCATTCATTGGAATCCAAAATATCAAAAAAGAAAAACAAGAACTTGCCATCACTGAAATTCATGGTGGGCGTGCATGACACACATACACACCAATCACCATTGTCAAGAAACGAGACGATGGGAATTAGATGCTGCACACTCATAAGTGGAAAACTCATTCATACAAAACTAATGATTAGAAAAGGAAATAAAGGAGAAGCCTTTCTGTGAATCACATGATGACAGACACTGAAGAAGAAGAAGAAGAATTCAAATAAGTAACAATCATCAGTGAATGTTTCAGAATATTTTCTTTTCTTTTGAGACTGATGCCTACTGATATGTCGCTTGGAATGTCCTCTCAATTAGTACTGGTTTCAATAAAATATCACACTGATCCATGCGTTGTAGAAAAGAAAGTACAGTGTTTTCCCAAGTTTTCAACAATACTTTATGCAGAAAGAGGGAGGGAATAAAGTTCATGAGGAGGGACCTAGAAACATGAAGCTGCAATAACAGAAATGGTGAATTGCTGATATGAAACTGCTAGTTACCCATATAATATTAACCACTAATCATATTTTAGTACATAAAAAAAGTACTAGAGAGTTGTCAGTGTAAAAAATGTACATATTTTTTGTTTTTAAAAAACCATTAATAGCGGAAAGTTATGGAGTTATGAGTTTTTTTTTTTTTTTGATATGATGGAGTTATGAGTTATCATGGCATAAATTTGCGTAGTAAGAGGGAAAAAATGGGGCCTGAGCAGAGCCCAAATTTGCTTTGCCCATATGGTTTAGCCTGGCCCAGAGCAATAGATGTATATCCACAAATATAGAATTTTTAATTGCGTTTTTCTTTATTTCTTATTTTTAAGTGTTTTTTCTTTTTAAATTCGGGTGTTTCTCGCCATGATCAGAACAGGGCACTTGATTGGTGTTGGGCACACAAATATATTTCTTTCTTACGTATTGGCATTAATAACTCTTGAAAGGGAAATACAATTGAAGGGTAGTGAAGAAAACAAGACAAGCAAACTTTCTTAATCAACAATCAGAAACCACCATGAATTACGCATACAAAACTAGATTCACGGTTCTTATTTATTACTGACAATCATATCAAATAGAAGAATGCAACCCGATATATTCTAGGGCTATTTTTTTTTTATAAAAAGAAAAAGAAATTGGGCAAGAACTTTGAATTAAAGCAATAACTTGAATCTTTCTTTTTTTCCTTGTGATCAATGTTATGTCTATGTTGACTTAACATCATTATGCAGATCCCTTGAGCTTCTTTGTAATGGCTGCAATGTACTTCCCTTGGTGGAAAGCTTGCTCCAGCTCAAGCTCAGATGGCTGCCTTGAGCCATCACCAGCATAAGTCCCTGCACCATAAGGACTCCCACCTTTCACCTGTTCCATCTCAAACATGCCGGCGCCAAATGTATAACCGATCGGAACAAATATCATCCCATGATGAACTAGTTGAGTAATAGCAGTCAACCTGTCACAGTTTCAAATTTCCTTAGATAGACCAAGTCAGTCATAAAAGACTATATAAGCATGTCAAAATTTGACAAGTTTATGTGTTTCTTTTTGACTGATTTGACTTTTTATGAGAGATATTTTCATCAAAGTAAGGCTCTTACGCTGTAGTCTCTTGTCCACCACCTTGTGAGCCGGTGCTGTAGAAGATTCCTGCAGGCTTACCTGCAAGCTGTTGTGATCTCCATAAACCTCCGGTTGCATCTAGAAAGGCTTTGAATTGAGCTGCCATCATCCCAAATCTTGTTGGGAAACCAAAAACAAAGCCATCAGCCTCAGTAAGTTGATTGGGTGTGATTACTGGTACATCACTCTTTGGTGGTGCACTCATCTTACCAAGCACCTCTTCCGGCAGAGTCTCAGGTACCTGTTCACAAGATCTTTCCTAAGTTAGTTGAGCTACATCGTTTTCTCAGATAGCAAGAATAATTTTTGACAATACAGAAATAAGATGAACCACATCAGGTTACAGGAGTTTATGATATGTTGCTATGAAAGAAAAATGAGGCCACAGACTTGGTATGTAGAAGTTGATAGAACTATTTAAAATCTCATGGACAGCTTGACTATGTGGCCGCAGTGAAGGAACTAAGCCAGCATAAGTCTTGCAACTAAAACAGTGATGGTCAGAAAGCAGGAACAACAGTATATCAAGTTAAAAGCCTCTCAGTCTTAACTTCTATAATGGTATAGAAGCACAGCCAGGTTTACAAAAGACTAAGCTCTGGAATTGATTTATAAAAGTTAAGAAGATGTGCAGTATATGCATTCACGTCATAAGTACTTGCCTGCCATAATGTTGCCTCAATACCTTCCACAGATGCAGCACCTTTCTTTATTTCTTCAGCTAGTTTCTCTACATGCCCGTACATAGAGTAGTACCTGTACAAGTAATGGAGATATTACATTCTGTACATACAGCTTACAGAAGCTTGCACAATATTTTAATTTAGTGATGAAATGGGGAAGATAATAAAAATTGTAAAAAGAAAGAGAGCAGACCAAAGTTGTTGCCGGTCTCATTTTGAATATATAGTTGGCCAGAACAAAATATGCACAGATATGTTATTGATGATAAGCAATGTAAGGTCATAGAAATATGCATCAAGTTGGTGTAAAAGAATGCACCCAAAGAACTTGTTAGAAATTTGTTTGTTTTACACTTTGATATTACTATGCATATCTCTGAGCCTTTAGATATTATGTACCTACTCATATATACAAGTAATTTATGCATTACGGATCAATAAGCCCAGAGAAGCATTACAGTTCATTCATGGAAAGCAGAATATTGACAGCAGAAGGCATAGGTTTAGAATGACACCAGATAACTATTGCATGTAGAGACATAAAGGAAAACTAGCAAAGGGTGATAAATATCATTTTTCAATTTTGTGCAGTAGTTTATTTTCAATTAATGATAAGCTTCTTCCCAATTCATGTGGATAAAATTTTGCAAATAGGATTCTAAGCGTCATTGTTCTGCACTTGAAAAGGAAGGACATCCTTCATAAATCAGAACTTTTTACGGGTACTTCCAAATCCAAAAACAAAATATGAAAGCTTTTTCTGAATAAAGTAATTGGAATGGGCGCTAACTTCAGTAACTAAACTATTTCTTGGCATTAATTCTATTAATAGGTTTGCCATGGTTGTTATTACCATTCCAACTATGCAGATATTGATAATGTAGACAGTTAGGTTTACATTTGATTAACAAGATTGGTCTCAAAATTCATTCGATACAGTTTTTCAGAAAATATGACTATTATGTTAATTAATTTTCAAAGACAAGATGGATTAGCAAGGGCGACTAATATGGTAGTTAGCTACAGCCTACAGAATTGAAACAAAGGAAGAAATGGATGGTAAGTGTGCTTCTTGAAGGCGATGATTCCGACGACTGCCGAAGAAATGCAGAACAATCTAAGAAACAGAAAAAGACCATTACTCCTAAACTCATTCTTCGGATTCATGGACCAACAACCCCGACAAACAACAGATACAGTGACTTGCGCTAATTGAACAATTTCACAAGTACAGAAAATAGCTTTCGACATGGATGACTCGCAAGTCATCTCGATCCCAAAAAGTCGGAAAAAATGTAAAAGAAAAAGGCTATGATTCCCCCATTGTTCAAGCTAACCAATCTCAAAAGGAGCAGAAAAGAACAAAATACTTCAAAAAGGAACGTATCAGATCCAGGAAAACAATACATCGGCAGATCAAATCCAAGATCGTCGATGAGGAAGACGAAAAGCAAAATCTCACAGAATAAAGAGCTTAAATCAGCGATTAAAAGTAAAGATAACACAGCAAAACTTCAAATCCGTGATCACACAAAGGTTATTGAAATCATACACAATGTAGACTTTGACCGCCATTGAATTGAAGTCCTCTCGAAAGTTCGTATGCTTTCTCTCTCTCTCTCTTTAAGGCTCTCTTGCTTAGCGAAGTTGATACTAACCAATGCCGAAATGGGAGGGAGAACGGGACGTATTTATAGTTGCACATTACAGCGTAATTATTAATTAATAGTAGTAACCACTTATTTGTAAATTAATTAACGGCTGCTAACTTTCTTAAATTTGTTGAAAGGATTAAAATGATTATTGATGATGATAGGATGGTGTCAGCTCCATCATCATTCTTAGATCGACAGTACTACATACATCAAGTCCTAATTATAAGACCGAGTTGACTTTTTTTAGAGAAAGTAAGGAAGCTAAATAAATTAATTAATTATATCATATGATGTGTATCCTTAAATTATATATTATTTTATTAGTTAAACTAATTAGTTTGGAGAAAAAATAAAAATAATCTAAAGTAATTTAATTAGTTTCCTTAATTTCTCAAAAAAAAAAAAATCAACTTGATCTTATATTTATGATTGAAGGGAGTATTATTTTATTTTAAATTTTAGATATATTTTTCAGAAAAATCGGTGAAAAACTCATGTTTACAAATTTTATGTATACACAGAAAATATAATGTTCTGTATGATCTACTTGACCTACCGTTAAACACTAAATATTGATACTACCTCTGGTTTTAATTATAAAATTGAATTGATTTTTTTTTGAGAGATTAAGGAAGTTAAATAAGTTACTTAATCATATTATATATTGTGTATCTTTAGATTATATATTAGTTTATCAGTCAAATTAATTAGTTCAGAAAAAAAAGTACTTTAAAGTAATTTAATTAGCTTCCTTAATCTCTCCAAGAAAATCAACTTGGTCTTATAATTAAGATCAGAGGGAGTAATTTTCTTAAGGAGAATTCATGTGAGAGACTAATCTACCACTCCTTCTGGTCCTTATTATAAAGCACTAACTAACAATTATCACAAACCAATAAAAACAGTTAAAGTCAATAAAGTTAGCCTACAATTTAAGTATCTTCCAATATTATCCCTACTAATTGCACTAAACTCTAATGTCATATTAATTATTACTCTCACCCACTACCCTTATTTATTAGGGCATACATGGAAAAGAATAATTAATTAATGTTCCTTGGAAACAGCAAGTGCCTTATAAAAAAGACCAAATAAACTTGAAGTTGGTACCTTATAATAAGGATTAGAGAGAGTATGTTAGATTCAAGGAAAAACGATAGGAAAATAACTTCGAAATTGCAAAATGTCAAATTAGATTTATTATCAAGATTTGATAAGGTAATAACGAGATTTGATAAACAATTCACAACTCATTTTAAGGGAAATATTTGATTTAGAATTTTGTAATTTCAAAGTTCTTTTTTGTCATTTTTCATAGATTCCGTTTAATTAAAATACCCCTCTAGCTCTTAATATAAGACATCTTTTGAGAGTTGATATTGATCTTAAAAATAAAACAAAGTTTATATATTTATCAACGTACATTTTTCTAATTTACCGCTATTGATGCTCCCTCAGCCATAATTAAGGAAAAGAGAGAATGAGGGAATTAAAGAAGATGGCTAAAATATTTTAAAAAATATATATTATATTAAATAACTTCTTTTATATAATACTCCCTCCGGTCCTAATTATAAGACAATATTTGAGAGTTGGTTTTGGTCCTAATTATAAGACAACATTCTAATTTTTGTCAATTTCTTCCTAAAATAACCTTATTTTATTCTTTCAAGTGTGTTTGGTTTCTAGTAAGTATATATATATGAGTGTGTAAACTCTTACAATCAGTGAAACTTTTATATATATGTGTGTATATACACACAAATATATATAGACACACATACAAGCGCACATATATGTTTGTGTGTATGTATACATATATGTATGTATATATGTGTGTGTCTACACACAAAAATATATATTCACACAAGCACATATATATGTTTGTGTATGTGTATACATATGTGTATGTATGTATATATGTGTGTGTCTACACACAAATATATATAGACACACACATATATGTGTGTGTGTCTGTCAATATGTGTGTGTGTGTCAGTGTATGTACATATATAAATATACACACACATATATATACACATATATATCTTGTGTGTGTGTGTGTATAGATATATGTACACACACATGAATGTATACATATATACACATACATATATGTATCTATAGTAAAACTATTATTTCAATTAGTTAGCGTGTGGAAAATAAAATTCTAGGGGTGAGAGATATGTTGCAGAAACTATTGATTCACTTTTCCTTATGTCATTTTAAATTTATGTAAGGGCATTTTGGGAAAATGAGTAAAATTAACTAATTTAACTTTTTTCTTTAATCTTTCCAAAATCGATTAAATATGTCTTATAATTAAGACCGGAGGGAGTAGTAATTAGTATTTTAAAGGGACGCCACAAGAATTTAGTATAATATTTGCATGGCGGCCGAGATTGGGCTTCCTTGGGTTTGACCGTAAGGGGCGGACAACCATGGCATGATGATGATGGGATTTTGACGTCATCTGAATTTTAAAGATAGAATATGATGCCCCAAAATTCTTTATTTTCCCCTTAAAAAAAAAAAAAAAGCCATCAGGCCGGGTGGGATCAAATTTACATTAAGCGTTGACTTTGTTTTCATGGTCGAAATGTGTGCACGTAATACTCTCTAATTTTTATTATAAGGCACAAACTAACAATTATGACAAATCAATAAAAACAGCTAAAATCAATAAAGTTGTCTTACAATTTAAGAAACTTCCAATATTACCCTTATTAATTACACTAAACTCTAATAGGAGTATTATATTAATTATTACTCTCACCCACTACCCTTATTAATTATAGGCATACATGAAAAAAATAATAATTAATGTGCTTTGAGAATAAGCAAGTGTCTTATAAAAAGAACTAAATACAATTACTAGTTGGTGCCTTATAATAAGAATCAGAGAGAGTAATGATTTGTCATAGGGATGCCCAATTGGCATGACTTGAAATGAAAAACGGGGAGATTAGGACAATGTTAAGGCTCCGTAAGAAAGAAAATGGCACTTCATCAATTTAATTAATCCCGTGTAATTTTTTTTTAAAAAAAAAAATACTCAAGGAACTGAAGTAAAAATGTATTTGAATGTGTTGGAATATATTAGTTCACCCTTGATGGACTAGGGTTCACACTCAAATTGAAAGGGATTGTTATGCAAATATATAAGGAGATAAGTTTGTGTTTATATAAAGAGATATCAATTTTTGGTTTAAATGTTATATCTCTTGCTATATAACTGTAAGTTTAGGGGTTACATTTATTTCTAAGTGATGAACATATATTGGTGTGAGATTGAGGGAGTAACAAGTTTGAATATAACACATGTAGATCTCTCTCTAAAAGGATTCTTTCATAAAAGTATTCTCTTCAGTCTTTTCTTTCTATCTATAGTACTGTATTTGCTATGTAAAATATAATCGGAGTCCGCATTGGTGCTTCGATTTCATTGAATACTTGAGCGTCTCAATCAGATACCACTTATGCAAAAACAATCTTAGAGGATGTAAAAAAAAACAAAAAAAAACCCCTAAAATATCCCTTATATATATATATACAAATGCAAGATGTCACTCATTCGTAAATAACCACTTATTTGTAAATTAACTAACTACTGCTAACTTTCTTAAATTTGTTGAAAGGACTAAAATGATTATTGATGATGATAGGGTGGTGTCAGCTCCATCATCATTCTTAGATCGAGAGTATTATTTTATCATTTAAATTTTAGATATATTTTTCAGAAAAATCGGTGAATAACTCATGTTTACAATTTTCATGGATACATACACAGAAAATATAGTGTTCTGTATGATCTATATGACTCCGTTAAACACTGAATGTTCATACTACTTCCGGTCTTATAATTAAGACCGGATTGACTTTTTTTGGAGAGATTAAAGAAGCTAAATAAGTTATTTAATCATATCATATGTTGTGTATCTTTAGATTATATATTAATTTATCTAAGGAAAAAAAATAAAGATAAAGATACTCTAAAAGAATTTAATTAGATTCCTTAATATTTCCAAAAAAAAGTCAACTTGGTCTTATGATTAGGACTGAAAGAATTACTTTTCTTAAGGAGAATTCATGTGAGAGATTAATCTACTATGTTAGATTCAAGGAAAAACGATAGGAACATAACTTCGAAATTGCAAAATGTTATCGAGAATTGATAAGGTAATGGTGAGATTTGATAAACAATTCACAACTCATTTTATGGGAAATATTTGATTCAGAATTTTATAATTTCAAAGTTCTTTTTTGTCATTTTTCATAGATTCCAGTCAATTAAAATACCCCCTCCGATTCTTAATATAAGAAATATTTTGGGAGTTGATCTTAATCCTAAATATAAGACATAGTTTACATCTTTATCAACATTTTTCTAATTTACCGTTATTGATGCTCTTTCAACCATAATCAAGGAAAAGAGAGAATGAGGAATTAAGGAAGATGACTAAAGTATTTTAGAAAATACATGTTATATTAACAACCAACTTTTTGTATAATCAAATTAGGTAAGTACTCACTCAGGTCTTTATTATAAGGCACCAACTAGCAATTGTATTTGATCTTTTTTATAAGGTACTTGCTTGTTTCCAAAACGCATTAATTAATTTCTTTTCCATATATGCCCATAATTAATAAGGATAGTGGTGAGAATAATAATTAATACGCCATTGGTTCCTAATTAATTACTTTAGAGTATTTTTATTTTTTCTCCAAACTAATTAATTTGACTGATAAACTAATATATAATCTAAAGATACACAACATATGGTATGATTAAGTATAGCTTCCTTAATCTATCCAAAAAAAGTTAACCCAGTCTTATAATTAGAACTAGAGGTAGTATAATATTAGAGTTGAGTGCAATTAGTAGTAGGATTAATATTGGAAGTTACTTAAATTATAGGACAATTTTATTGGCTTTAATTATTTTTATTAGTTTGTGAGAATTGTTAATTGATGTCTTATAATAAGACTGGAAGAAGTAATTACTACGTACCTTCGGTCCTAATTATATGAACACTTTTATAGTATAAATTGTACTACAAAAATGTTCATATAATTAGGATTAGAAGGAGTACTATATTTTAAAGGGATACCCCAAGAATTTAGTATAATATTGCATGGCGGACGTGATTGGCCGGCTTCTTTGGGTTTGACTTTGACCGTAAGGGGCGGAAAACTATGGCATGATGATGATGGGATTTTGACGTCATCTGAATTTTAAAGACAGAATCATTATGCCCCAATTTTTTTTCTTTTTCTTAAAGATAAGGTTTTAAGAAAATTAGGTCAAGCTCAGATTGAGCTAGAGCCTCCACCTTTCTATTTATAGAATTGTACAACCAATAATATATGGACAAGTGTCCTTACAGGATTATTCTAGAATGTAGAATACAAATGAATATACAATATATAAATTATTTCTAACTCCCTCCTTCACTTGGAACCATCTTCTTCTTCTTACTTCTGATGAGTGTGAGAGCTTGCTGATGTCTTTTTGAGGGAGCAACTGTGATGCCCAACTTATCTCTAAGAAAGCAGAACCGAGAACTGTGTAACGGTTTTGTAAGACAATCAGCAATTTGAAATTTTGTTGGTACATAGGCCACTTTCAGAGTTTTGGATAAAACTTGATCTCTTACAAAATGCACATCTATCTCTATGTGCTTTGTTCTAGCATGATGAACAGGATTAGATGCAAGAGCAGCTGCACTGGTGTTGTCACACCATATAGTGGGTATCTGTTTTAACCTCAAGTGTAACTCAGAGAGTAATGATCTAATCCAGTTCAGTTCAGAAGCAGTATTCGATAAAGAACGATACTCAGATTCACAGCTAGAACGAGAAACACCTGATTGCTTCTTAGATGACCATGTCACTAGAGAGTTACCTAGAAAAACACAATATCCTCCAATTGACCGTCTATCATCGGGACATGATGCCCAATCTGCATCTGAATAAGCTGAAATATCAAGAACACATGCTGGTTTAACATGAATACCATAGTGAATAGTGCCCCTGAGGTACCTCAATACTCTTTTCATTGCTTTCCAATGCTCAGTGGTTGGTTGAGATAAAAACTGACTCAATTTACCAACACTAAAACTTATATCAGGCCTTGTGTTGCACAGATATTGGAGGGCACCAACTGCACTCCTATACTCGGTTGGATTGGAGAGTAATTCTCCTGAAAATGCTGATAAAGATTTATGTGCTACCATGGGTGTTGGACATGGTGAAGCATTACTCATATGAAACCTATCAAGCAAGTCACATATATATTTCCCTTGAGTTAAGTACAATCCTGTGCTATCTCTATGTGCTTCAATTCCAAGGAAATAATGAAGCGAACCAAGATCCTTCAATGAGAAAATAGAATGAAGTTTGGTAGCAAAACATTTAAGACTGTAAGGATTACTACCAGTCACAAGTATGTCATCCACATATATCAAAATCATCAGAATCTGAGTCTTATCAGAATAAACAAATAGAGAGATATCACTCCTTGAATTTGCAAACCCCCAAGCGAGAAGAA
The DNA here is from genome assembly GCA_025563575.1 of Acacia pycnantha. Classification (NCBI taxonomy): domain Eukaryota; kingdom Viridiplantae; phylum Streptophyta; class Magnoliopsida; order Fabales; family Fabaceae; genus Acacia; species Acacia pycnantha. The sequence continues at coordinate 474,739 of JAMWYP010000235.1, forward strand.
CATTACGAAGTCTATCAAACCATGCCCTTGGTGCTTGTTTTAAACCATAGAGAGCTTTTGACAATTTGCATACATAATCAGGCTTGGAGGAATCAATAAAACCTTCCGGTTGTTTCATAAAGACAGGTTCAGATAAGAAACCATTGAGAAAAGCATTATTGATATCAAGTTGCTTAATTTCCCAATTCAAAGAGACAGCAAGAGTCAAAACAATGCGAATAGTTGAAGCTTTAATGACAGGGCTGAATGTCTCATAAAAATCAATACCTTCACTCTGTTGGAACCCCTTGGCCACAAGTCGTGCTTTTCGCTTGGCTAGAGTACCATCAGAATTAAATTTGGATTTAAAAATCCATTTGTTATCAACAATGTTCTGAGTCTTGAGTCTAGGGACAAGAGTCCAGGTTGCATTTCTTTGAAGGGCTGAAAATTCTTCAACCATGGCTTGCTTCCAAAGCGGTGAGGCTAAAGCTTGCTTTGCTGTTTGTGGTGTAGAATCTGATGCAATAGTTAACCCAACATAAGGAAATTTGGGTTTAGAGATCCCAGCTTTGCTCCGAGTGATCATGGAGTGAAGATGAGTGACTGTTGGTTGCTGTATAGGGACTGAAACGGAAGCTGATGTGGAATCTGATTGGGGAGATGATGTAAGGGAAGGTGAACTAGATGGGGAAGCTGATAGATGGTGATTGGGCGATGATGGTGGTGAGGTCAATGCTGAATTGGTGGCTGAAATAGGGCAGATTGAATGGTCAGATGATGATGGAGGAGAGGCCGAGAGTTGTTCAGGTGAGGGATGATGTGTGGATGCCGAGACTTGGGATGGAGATGAGGGTAGTACAGCTAAAGAGTGATTTGAGGAGCCAAAACATGAAACAGATGTGTTGGTTGGATTAATCAATTGATCAGATTCGGCCAGAGATTCCTGGCCATTAGTAAACGGAGATAAACTGGAGAGATTCACAATTTCAGTAGCTGAGGGTTTCTGAAAACACAGAAAATTGTTATCAAATGGATAATCATCCTCATTAAACACAACATGTCGTGATATATAGATCCTTCCGGTAGAACTTAAACATTTGTAGCCTTTATGAGAGCCACTATAACCCAGAAAAGTGCATTTAGTACTATTGAATTGGAGCTTATTCTGGTTATAAGGGCGAAGACAGGGAAAGCAGGCACAACCAAAAATTTTGAAGTTTCTATAATCAGGTTTTCTGCTATGCAAGACTTCAAACGGTGACACATTCTGTAAGATAGTAGTAGGAAGCCTATTAATGAGATGTACTGCAGTAGAGAATGCCTCCCACCAATAAAAGGTAGGCATAGATGCATGAGCTAAGAGAGTTAGGCCTGTTTCAACAATATGTCGATGCTTTCTCTCAACTCTTCCATTCTGAGCTGATGTGTGAGGACAAGAGTGTCGGAATACAATTCCATTATCATCAAGAAAACTCTGAAATATTCTGAACTCACCACCCCAATCACTATGAAGAACTTTGATTTTTCTTTCAAACAAGTTTTCAACCATGTTCTTAAAAACTTTGAAGGCAGAGAGAGCCTCTCCTTTTGTTTTCAATGGATAAATCCATGTGTGTCTACTAAAATCATCAAGGAAACTAATGTAATATTTATATCCTCCAACTGAATTAACAGGTGAAGGACCCCAAAGATCAGTGTGATAAACCTGCTGGTGTGAAATCCCTGAAACTGAATAATATTCTGATTTTTCCTTCACTGGAACAACAGGGTTGTCAATCCGATAGAGACCTGGTGTTGAACCCTTGGTGATTTTTCCTTGCAGCAAGACATTAGGTAGACTCTTGTCCTTCACAAAACATCCATCAGAGTTAATTTCAACAGAGACATTACTATTGTCATTAGTCAATTTGTATCCACTGATCAGTTTCTTTGACATGTGAGGAGCAATCAGAATATTATTCAGTTTCAGGGATTTCACACCAGCAGGTTTATCACACAGTAATTTAGCATTCCCAGATCCAACCACATGTATAGAAGACCCATTACCTACTGAAATTGAAGAAATACCTAAGGTTATGGTGGTGCCAACATCATCAGAAGTATTGGAAACATGGTGTGTGGCCCCTGTATCCAAATACCATGCTGGATCAACGGTTGTTTCTGGAGTGGTGATGTAAGCAGAAGCATTTTCAGGCTTATGTGTGGGAGGCTTGAAATTCTTGTCAAAACGCTTGAAGCAGTTAGACACTTCATGTCCGGGCTTGTCACACAGATAATACCATGGTCGATCAGATTTGGAGGAAGAAGTGGATCCTCTGCCTCCTCTATTAGACCGACCCCTGCCTCTCCTGCCTCCACGCCCACGGCCTCGATTTTGTTGACTTTGATCAGACTGAATTGTGAGACCAGCGAAGGCATTGGACAGAGTTGAATTACTTGTAGAGTGTAGCTGCTCCAACCGAGACTCATAGGTAAGCAATTTGGATTGAAGGTCAGCCCAAGATAGATTGTCTTTCTCAGATAGCAGAACCACTATTGGTGTGTATTCTGTATCTAAACCAGCTAGTGTCTGAGTGATGAGATCAGTAAGAGACAAAGGACAACCAGCAAGAGTCAGATTATCGGAGACTGATTTCATCTTGGCCAGGTATTCCCTCATCTTAAGAGAACCCTTCTTGAGTTGCTGAAACTCACTCTTCAAAAAGGTGACACGTGATCTGGTGTTTGCACCTACGAATTCTGAAATTGCTTTCCAGAGAGATGATGCCGTCTTGCATCCAGTCATCTGGCTGGCGATTTCAACAGTCATGGTTCCAAATAACCAACCAAGAAGGATTTGATCGGTAGCCATCCAGTCATCATAGACAGGATTCGAACAAACTTGCTCAGTAGAGTCAAGAATATACTCAGGAGGAACCGATTGCGTACCTAACAGATGACCTTCAAGTCGATGGCCTCTGATTATGGGCATGATCGTAGACTCCCATGTGAGGAAGTTGTCTCCGTCCAACTTGACGGGATTGCCCTGGTGAAGAGAGCTCAGCAGAGGAGTTGAGCGTGTGGGGACCTGAGGAGCTTGGTAGAACGAGGAAGGAAAACCGGGAATCTGCGAGTAGTTGAAGCCTGGAGAAATCGGCGGTGGAACCTGGTGGAATTGAGGGAAAACCGAAGGTGATGGTGTGAAAGGTGGGAAGAAGGTCGAGAGGGGTGGGATCGACTGGGTGGACTGAGTTGACGGAGGAACAGAGGAAGACGGAGGCTGAGTGTGTGCGGCGGAAGTGGGGATCGGAATCTGGGACGACGCCGAGGAGGATGGGTGGCGGTAGTGAGGGTCGATGGACGAGAACGGCGGATACGAAGGAAAGCTAGTGTTGATGGATGAATATGAAGGAAAAGGGAAAGCTGCGTGAGAAGACGGGTGTGTGTATTGAAATGGAAAGGTAGGAGGAAAACTTTGACTAAAGGGGAGTGACGTGGGAAGGACTGTTGAAACAGTGGACTCCCTTGGAGACTGGGTATGGTGACTTATGGAAGAAATAGGGTTAGGGTTTTCAGACAAAGAAGAAAATGTGGCTGAATCTGATTGAGTAGAAGAATTCCCAGAGGATGCCATTTCTGGCTATTAAGCTCTGATACCAAGATAAGGTTTTAAGAAAATTAGGTCAAGCTCAGATTGAGCTAGAGCCTCCACCTTTCTATTTATAGAATTGTACAACCAATAATATATGGACAAGTGTCCTTACAGGATTATTCTAGAATGTAGAATACAAATGAATATACAATATATAAATTATTTCTAACTCTTAAAGAAAAAAAAAAAAACATCAGGTAGGGTGGGATCAAATTTACATGAACCGTTGACTTTGTTTTGATGGTTGAAATGTGTGTACGTAATAATGATTTGTCGCCCAATTGGCATAACTTGAAATGAAAAACGGGGAGATTAGGACCATGTTTAAAGCTCCGTAAGAAAGAAAATGGCACTTTAATTTAATCCCCTGTAATTTCAACAAAAAAAAAAAAACTCGGGGAACTAAAGTAAAAATGTATTTGAATGTGTTGGAATATATTGATTTACCCTTTGATGGATTAGGGCTCACGCCCAAATTATTACCATATAACCGTAAGTTTAGGGGTTACATTTATTTCTAAATGATTATATATAGGTGTGAGATTGAGGGAGCAACCAGTTTGAATATAACACATGCAATTCTCTCTCAAAAATGATTCTTTCATAAGAGTGTTTTCTTCTCTTTCTATCTATAACGTATTTGCTATGTAAAATAATCGGAGTCTGCGTTAGTGCCTCGATTTCGTGTGAGTACTTGAGCAACTCAATCAAAGACCAGTTACACAAAAAAAAAAAAAAAAAAAAAAAAAAAAAAAATCTTACAAGATGTTAAAAAACCTAAAATATCCCTTATACAAATGCAAGATGTCACTCTATAATAGACTCGATTTGCTTTATAAAGAGAGTTAATCAGATCTGAACTGTCCATGTTTGATTTTAGACAGTCCATATTTAAGTTTTTCTTTTAATAATTGCTATTTAAATCATATTTTTTAAGAAATAATATCTTTATTTTAGATTTTATATCCATTAAAATGTTTTTTTAAAAAATATAAACTCTTAAAAAATAAATATGGACCGTTAGATTATATTTGGACGATTTAAATTTGATTAGCTCTCCTTATTGCTTAGCAAGAAAACCGGCTCCTTTAATAACTCGGACGAAAAGGTGTTCCAAAAGTTTGAAGTTGAAACAAGTAGTAACTATCTTCCAAATTGTAATTTACCCAAAATCAATGTTAGTAACAACCTACACAAATTTCCACAGGCTAATATGCAGATTCTAATTATGTTTGAAATCAAGAGATATTCTTTTTAAGTTTTGCTTGTATTATAGTACTCCCCCTTATCTTTAATATAAGGTACCAACAAACAACTGTATTTGATCTTTTTTATAAGATACTTATTTGTTTCCAAAGAGCATTAAATATTTTTTTCATGTAAGCTCATAATTAATAAGGGTAATAAATGAGAGTAATAATTAATATGATATTAAATTTTACTACAATTAGTAAGGAAAATATTGAAAATTACTTAAATTTTAAGACAATTTTAATAATTTTAACTATTTTTATTAATGTGTGAAAATTGTTACAAAATTAGTCGGTACTCCGTAATATATATGAGAGGGAGAAGTATAAAAGAGGATTTAAGAGGTGAGGTGTGATGGGAGAGCCGATGAAATGGTTTTTGGAGGGTCAATAAAATGCAAAAAAATACATTGGAATTGATGATTTAAGTGGTTTTTTTTTGTCCACCCGGTTCATCGGGGCTTTGCCCCGACTAATCCGGATCTGACCCACGTCGCGCACCTGACTTTGGTGGGAGAGTCTCCCAGCGGGGGTTTTCTGCATTCACAAGGCTCGAATCCGAGACCTTATTTAAGCGACACAAGCTGCTTACCATTTGTACCAACCCCATTGGTAAGTGGTTTTTGTATTGTCTTCCGATAAAGAATACTGTTAAAACGGGTCAAAGGCCATGATGGTGTTCGGGTTAAACCCAGCGAGGGTGGCCTCACCCACCCACCAATGCCTTGTTTTAATCATTTCACACACAACAACATTATGAACTTTCAAGAATGGTGTTGGAATTGATGATCCTTGGTGTTTGTTCATGAATCTCTCCTTTCTTTATTACTCCCACCGGTTTCACATTTAGATCCCCTAGAAAGATAAGACTCAAAGACATAGAATCGGAATAAGATTAACTCCTCATCTTCTTCTTTTTTTTTTCATTTTTCCCCATCAATCTATCTGGACTGTTGATTGAAAAGATGAGAGAAATGTTAAAATAGTATTGTGATTGATTAGACGAATATGATTTAGAGATGATGAGAGATAATGAGAAAAGTATTATAAGAGAAACCTAACTCCATAGAAACATGATTAAGTATCAAGCTTTTGTTCGCATCGGTCATATAACCTGCCGCAAGAAAAACTTGAAATTTGTCCTAAAATTTAATAAATTTCTCACTTTAACTCACATTTAATATATACTTTTTCTTGCAAAAAATAATAGTATATATAAGGGTTAAAGTGTAAATATGTCCTGGAAGTTTTCGTTGAAAAATGTTGCCCGAGAAATCTTTTTAGATTCAATGTCACTCCGAATATTTAAAAATGAAGCAATATTGCTATATTCTGTTAAAAAATTAGCATTATCCATTAAAAAAAGTGACATTATCCGTTAACTTTTTAACAAAAATGATCAATATTTCTCAATTTTAACACTTTTGGGACAAGATTGCTCCTCACCAAAAATTTTCTGAATAAATTTGCACTTTAACCCAACCCATGTATATAATAATAATTCAAGAATAAAACTATACATTTAAATAAAAAAAATTAATCACGTGACTTATAAATGAAAAAAGAAAAAGAAGTCTTTTGACTTTTTAATGAGATAAGATGATAGACTCAAGGTAAAGGAGTAAGCTTCTGTCTCAGACATGCCATTATTACTGCCTCATGGCATCCGTAGTCCCTCGAGAGGCCATTGAGTTAGTCAAATTTGAATTTATCTGAAGTATAAATGGATCCTTCTAGAAGTGAATTTTTTATTTACAAAATTCATAAAAACCCCTTAGTCTCTTAATTTCATCCAAAATTGAATGATCATTGTGGTTTTTATTTTATTGTTGGTCTACTATTCTTCAATTACAAATATCCAAATTTTAATAATACCTCTTAAATAGTTTAAACTGTAAAACACATTACACAAAGGTATGATATCAAAATAAAACATTGAAAATTGGGTTTAGTTCTTTCACAAAAAGTATACATAGAATATGTGTATAAGAATATCACTCTAGTCCTATTTATAAGTTTATTTTAACAAAAAAAAATTTAGTCCTTATTATAAGTCTAATTTCAAAATAATAAATGTATTTTTTCTTTACAATTTTTTCTTGATTAATTGCAATAAATAAATTAAAAAGAATTTATTCATGTTGACTCTTAAAATATGTTAACTAACCCTTTCTAGTACGTAAAAAATAGTTAATTTAGATTTATAAATAAGAATATAGTGAAATGCGTGTAGAATAAAAAAGAATAGAAATTAGTGGTAGTATAAAATGAGTGGTTAATTTTATAGACACAAAGTGAGGTAGTTAAATAACGAACCCAAACTTTTATATGGATGCTCATATTAATTACTACTCTCTCTAATTTTTATTATAAGACACTAACTAAAAAATTTATTTGGTCCTTTTTATAAGGCACTTGCTTGTTCCCAATAAATATTAATTATTTTTTTCATGTCTGCCCATGATTAATAAGGGTACTGGGTGAGAGTAATAATTAATACTCCCTCTGGTCCTTATTATAAGACACCAACTAACTTTTCTCACAAACCAATAAAAGTAGTTAAAGTCAATAAAGTTGTCCTAAAATTTAAGTAATTTCCAATAATACCCCTACTCAGACATGGAAAAAATTAATCAATGCTATATGGGAACAAGCAAGTGCCTTATAAAAAGGACCAAATAAACTTGCTAGTTGGTGTCTTATAATAAAGACCAGAGGTAGTATGATATTAGAGTTTAGTGCAATTAGTAGGGGTAATATTGAAAATTACTTAGATTCTAGGACAACTTTATTGACTTTAACTACTTTTATTGGTTTGTGAGAAAAGTTAATTGGTGCCCTATACTCCCTCTGGTCCTTATTATAAGACACCAACTAACTTTTCTCACAAACCAATAAAAGTAGTTAAAGTCAATAAAGTTGTCCTAAAATTTAAGTAATTTCCAATAATACCCCTACTAATTACATTAAACTCTAATATTATATTAATTATTACTCTCATCCATTATCTTTATTAATTAGGAAAGACATGGAAAAAATTAATCAATGCTATATGGGAACAAGCAAGTGCCTTATAAAAAGGACCAAATAAACTTGCTAGTTGGTGTCTTATAATAAAGACCAGAGAGAGTATGATATTAGAGTTTAATGCAATTAATATGGGTAATACTGTAAGTTATTTAAATTGTAGAACAACTTTATTGACTTTAACTACTTTTATTGGTTTGTGAGAAAAGTTAATTGGTGCCCTATACTCCTCTGGTCCTTATTATAAGACACCAACTAACTTTTCTCACAAACCAATAAAAGTAGTTAAAGTCAATAAAGTTGTCCTAAAATTTAAGTAATTTCCAATAATACCCCTACTAATTACATTAAACTCTAATATTATATTAATTATTACTCTCATCCATTATCTTTATTAATTAGGGGCAGACATGGAAAAAATTAATCAATGCTATATGGGAACAAGCAAGTGCCTTATAAAAAGGACCAAATAAACTTGCTAGTTGGTGTCTTATAATAAAGACCAGAGGTAGTATGATATTAGAGTTTAGTGCAATTAGTAGGGGTAATATTGAAAATTACTTAGATTCTAGGACAACTTTATTGACTTTAACTACTTTTATTGGTTTGTGAGAAAAGTTAATTGGTGCCTTATACTCCCTCTGGTCCTTATCATAAGGCACCAACTAACTTTTCTCACAAACCAATAAAAGTAGTTAAAGTCAATAAAATTGTCCTCGAATCTAAGCAATTTTCAATATTACCACTCCTAATTGCATTAAATTCTAATATTATATTAATTATTACTCTCACCCACTATCTTTATTAATTAGGGGCAGACATGGAAAAAAATAATCATTACTCATGGAGAACAAGCAAATGCCTTATAAAAAGTACTCATAAACTTACTAGTTGGAGTAATAAGGAGAAGAGGGAGTACCATAAGTTTATTGGTTTGCGTGTGTTGTTCCACGTGCTCCAAGGAATCACCCATGCTGCCTCTGTCGGCCATCTCATCCTGAACAAAAAAAATGGATATACTAAGCTCTTTTTTTTTTTTTTTTGCTCAAAGATATTTTAAAAGTTGTGTTTTAAGATATGTGTCACTTTAATACATGACATTCCATATTACTCATTTAGTTTTATTTATATTTGTCCCAAAAAAATTAGTTTTACTTATAAGGTAGATAGAAGGGGTTTTTTTTTTCCATACTTTCAAGTCATATCATTATATTTTTCATATAAGCATATAATTTTATCTTTTATTGTATATTAAGTAGGAGTAAAGTTGAAAAGATGCTAAATTTTTTTTTGTTAGGCACATTTATCCTCTTATTAGAGATGATTATGTTATAGGCACTATCAAACATGTATCTTAGTCTTTAAAGTTGTTATTTTTTTATTAGGCACGTGTATCCTTTTATTAAAGACAATTATACTCGTGACACTGAATAGTAAATGAGAGTTAATGAGATTTAAACACAAAGTTTCGGGCATATCAACTGGGCTAGCCCAATTGTATAGTTTTAATCAGCACAGTTATATATGGGCCTCCATTCACTTTCACTACCTATCTGACCTAACACACGCGCTCTGACGGATGTATCAATTACGAGAAATTTACCACCACTACTAGTAGTGTAGTGGTATTGAGAATTGTTTCCACCCTTAGGTCCTTAGTTCAATCCCCCCTCCCCTCGCCTTGTATCAAAAAAAGAATTACGAGAAATTTAGACATGTTTCCCTCGTTAAAAAGAAAAAGAAAAAAAAAACAGAAAAGGGTTAAGGGCAATTTTGTCTTGGGAGTTTTCACCAAGGAGTATTTTTTTCCTAGAAGTGTCAAAAAAAAAAAGCAATTTTTCCCGGGCCGTTATCCTAGTTAATTTTAATTGTTAGTTGACTAAATATGCTGAGCTGAAAATCCACATGCAATCTACGTCATTTTTGTTAAAGTATAAATTTGTTCCGGAAGTCACTTTATTTTTTTTTTCAAAAGTTAGATTTAAAATTTTGGGGGTCAAATTTGCACCTTAACAAAATTGACATGTGAACTGTCAGTTCAGCATATTTGGTCAATTAACGATCAAAATTAACTTGGATAACACTAAAACAAAATTGCTCCATTTTTCACATTTTTGGGGCAAAATTACATATTCGATGAAAACTTTTAGAGCAAAATTGTCCCTAGACCCAAAAAAGAAAAGAAAAATCTCCTGGTACATGACAATTCACAACCTTGTAACCACCGTAATCAGCCAAGCACGCGCTGTCACTAGAGTGGCCGATGTTGTCACCCCCCTGCTCCACCCTGAGGTCAGTCCTGTTGCCGGATTTAATTAATTCTTTATGAATGTGTTAGAAATAGAATATTTCTTTCTCCTCCGGTCCTAAATATAGAATAAAGTTTGTAGTGCAAATTATATTATAAACTTTATCCTATATTTAACATCGGAGGGTAGTAGAATATTTGGTTTTTTGCATTTAATTACTTATACATGGACTTTGATATATTAGGTGTCGTATTATCTCAATTACGGCAAGTGCCAGGACTGTGTGTATATATAGGACTTGTCTTGGTTATTTGGTGTGCGGTGTAAACATTTGGTTTGTGATTAATGAGAAGGCTGGTTCTCTTTCTTTTTCTTTTTTTTTTTTTTGATAACAAAATGGTGATAAAGTGTGCAACCACTTCGAAATTTTGTCAGGCGCCGGAGTGGGGATCTCTCTCAAGAAAGTTTTTTGCATTTACAAGGACTCGAAATCGAAACCTCTTGCTTAAGCGATCAGAGTCCCTTCCATTCAGGCCAACTTCTGCTAGTAGAAGGCTGGTTCTCTATGGGCTGTGTTTGTTTCTCAAGTGTCTTATTCAACATGGTACCAGAGCCCAAGATCTGAGCCCATTATCATGCACTAGAAGCAACAATAATCAAACCTGGAAGAAGAAGATCTTCTCCTCATCTTTTTTCTCATTTTCCTATGAGAGAAACCCAACCCAAACCCTTCACTGCACAATCCAAAGAGATTCCAATAATATATCTCTGAAAACTTTTGGTTGTTCAAGTTCACACTAACCTCATTTTTTCAGGAATCATGACTTACAGCAGCAGAATGAAGGAGAATAAACAAGAAGTTGATGACCAAGAAATTAAATCAATAAATGAAATAATATCAAAATTTAGATTGTCCACATAATCTACAAATTCACTCACTGCTGTACACACACACACACACACAAAAATATATATATTCTTCCCATTAGAAACTTGGTTCCTTCTCTTTCTGCATAGCTCCACTCGTGCCAATCCTTCTGTAGTTCTGTACAGAGAGTTTTAATATCATCGAGCTTCTAATAAGGTAATAGTTACTTCATTGGTAGAGTTAATTTCCACTGGACTTGTCTTGGAATTTGTTTCAGTGAAATCATTCTTGGTATAGAAACCAGGTGCTTTAGGTTGAGCCAATTCAGTTTCACTTCCCAACATTAGAACCACAGAAGACATGGTAGGCCTATCCTCTGGGTAATGTTGGACACACAAGAGGCCAACATGAATACAACGTCGTACTTTTGATAAATTGCATGTTTCCTCTAAGCTTGAGTCTATAAGTTCCAATGCACTTCCTTCTTTCCATAGATTCCAAGCCTGATTCAGAACAAACAGTTGTTAGTCACAAGTTATGGGCTGTTTTCTTATAGGATGTTACCTGTCATTTTCATCAGAAAAAAATATATCTTCAACACAATCAGTCTTTGATGGTAAAGAAGTAGAAAACCCACTGATGTTCTAATTTTTGTTTTAGATATCAAATATGAGACTTTATATAATGCTCCATCAACAATAATCAAGGAGGAGAGGGAAGGAGGGAATTATAAAAAATGACTAGGGTGTTTTAGAAAATACATGTCATATAACTAACTTAACTAACTTCCTTAATATAATTAAATTAGGTAAATATGTCTTATATTAAAGACAAAAAAGACTAATATGCTTACATGACCAATTAGGTTGAGGGAGTGGTTTGGATGATAGAACCCTCTGCTTCTCTTTCCACTTATAATCTCCAAAAGCAATATGCCAAAACTAAACACATCTGACTTCACAGAAAATAGGCCATCTATGACATATTCAGGTGCCATATATCCACTACAAAAATGCCAATAGAATATTGGTTAAAGAAGATTCTGAAATGAATATAGGGGAAGTTATTAGCTTAGGAGATTGAGATACTCACTAGGTACCAACTACTCGCTTTGTGTTTCCTTCTATTTGGTCCACTCCAAAGATTCTAGCAATGCCAAAATCTGATATTTTTGGATTCAACTTATCATCAAGTAAGATGTTGCTTGCTTTGAGATCTCGGTGAATAATCCTTAATCTAGAATCTTGGTGAAGATAGACAAGACCCCTAGCAATCTCACAAATGATAAGGAATCGTCTAGACCAATTTAGCACTTTGCCTTTAGTATCATCTGCTCATAAAAACAACATTATATTGATATTGATATCATTTCATTAATCTACCTAATAAAAGCTATCTTGCAATGTTCATACCAAAAATGAAACAGTCCAAACTTCCATTAGGCATGTATTCATACACCAGCATTTTGTCATCTCCTTGGGTGCAACAACCAAGAAGCTTGACAAGATTCCGATGTTGGAGTTTCACTATCAGTTTTACTTCATTCTTAAACTCAGTTATTCCTTGCCTTGAACTTCCTGAAAGCCTCTTAACAGCAATCTCTTGCCCATCGGCTAATTTCCCCTGCATATATCAGCATAGGTATATTTAGATAGATACTTTTCATAGCATTAATACTTCAAATGTTTTTAATACTAACAAGAGGACTGAATTACCCTATATACAGGCCCAAAACCTCCTTCTCCTATCTTGTCCTCTGATGAGAAGTTATTGGTGGCAATAACTATAGTTGAAAAGTCAATCAATGGGAGATCCAGATCATCCTCACTTTCTCCCCTGTTTTGATCTTCTTCAATGGTATGATTGGTATCTGGTTTATCTAACAAAATGAAGAATGTTCATGATAGTTTGGTCAAGGACTAAATGTGTGTCTTTTTACTCAAGTTTTCATTGGGTTTAGCCAAGAGTTTTGGGAAATCTCTTGCATTAATTTACTTGATGTAAATTTTCTACACTGTCCTTAGTAAGAGAACTTGCTATTTCTTAAATTCTATCACTCTCTATTGTAGACTTTTTTTTCTAGATTCTATATGCATTAGCTTCCTCAACAAAGCACACAGCTTGGTTACTCATTCATACCCTAATTTCATTTGTTCAAATTGGGTAGCTTAAGTACATTACAGTCATGATACCATTGAATTTGCCAACAACATCCTGAATTGTATAAGGAAACAAAAAACAGACCATGTGATAAGAAATTTACCAGTCATCTTCCTCTTCCTCTGGTCTTGGTAGATACAACAACAAAAGCCTAGTAAAAGCACCACAGAAATTGCACCCAAGGTTGAGACAATTATTATTGTCAGCTTCTTCTTGCTCCCACTCCCACGTTCTTCATCTTCATGGTTGAATATAATTAAACCAGGAAAAAAAGAGAAAAGAGTAAAATCAAATATCTATATATGCATTCAAGGATTTCATAGAACTCTACATAAATTATGCACCTACCTAGCTCTGAAGCAGCCATTCGAATAAACAGATCCTGCCCATCAGAAGCAGACTTTCTGATATCTATTAAATCTCCAAACCACATAACACAGCCACTTCCTGCTCCTGATATATTTGAACTTGTATAGGCCATGCAAGAACAATTACTCAGACACTTGTCTCTGCATCTCACTAGACTCATACTCTGATCCATCCAAGTGTGTTTAGTTTCTGGCACTTTCAACCCACTCAATCTGATAAACCCATCCTTGCTTCCATTATTACAGTTCAATGCTTCATTTCTCACACACCCACCTGACCAATCCATTGTGTTCCAAGCCTGTGGTATCTTAGGCTGGAACCCTTTCAAGCATTGGCAAACAGGTGAGTCACTGATAATGCAATTCCCATTTGGTCCACAGAGATTATAGTTATCACAATAATCCTTAGGAAGTGTCTGATAAATTTCCCACCTTTTATATGCCTCCACCCACACATAACGTATGTCCTGAGATTTGGTTGGGTTCATCATCAATCTTGAGATCAGAGAAGTGTTATTAAGGCTATATGTATAGTAAACCTCGTCTGAAGTGGATATAAAGTTGAAATCATAAATTGGGTTTGACTTTAAATCTGGTACACCACTGAAATATAAACCATTCCAAGGTCCAAGTCTCATGAACTTGTCTGATCCCTTCATAAGGAAAAACTCAGGATAGTTATGAAGCAATAATTCCCAAGAAAACCCACTTGGGGTTGGATCATCTGGGCTATTCCAAGCTGTAATTTTTCTGTTCAGACGAGTTTTTAGGTCCCATCCTAGCTTCATACCAGGAAGTAATGTATCAGAAGGAAAATCAAAACTTTGCCACAAATAAACTTCTGGGTTTGCTTCATTTACATCTCTCACCACAAAATTTCCAGAATCTAAGAGCTCTGCAACAGGATTCTGAGCCTGCGCTGTTAAACTTGCGTACCACACGACTGTGTTGTTTTGGGTGAGGACGAGGTTGCCGGTGGTGTTTACCGTCAATACGCCGGAGGAGTCGTTAATTGGGTTGATGTTATTTGCTACCCAGACAACAGTTTGGGGGATTTTCTTGTACCAAATTCCGAGGTAGCGTTTGCCGGAGTTTCCTGGGGTGAAGAAACCTAGGTCAAAGTTTCCACCTTTGGAAGTTAATGTTGTTCTTGAGGCGTCACTGAGGATTTGGGACTGACCAATAGAACTAACTGCCATGGAAGCTTTGAAACCAGAGATAAGAAGAGCATAAGCAACGATGTTCATGAAACAGAGTGTGTCCATTCTCTGTGCTTCGCAATGCAGAATTGTTAAAGACGCAAGAAACATAATGAATTTGGTTGGACTAGAAGTCCAAAAGAATTAAAAGTGTAATTTGCAGGTTGTATCTAAGTGATCAAGTAGAATAAGGAAAGGAAAAGAGAGGTTTGAATGAGAAGGTAGGTGCAGGTCATTGTCAGTTTCTAAAACAGAGCATCGCTGTTCACATGAAGTCATGGTTCCGGAAATATGACGTCCTATGTTCGACAGCTTATAGAAAAAGATGGTTAAATTGGGAGGGGATTCTCTCATAATCCTCCCTCTCATTATCCCTCATTGTCGCCATCTGAACCGTCCATTTTTTAATCCAACGATTCATAAGGATTTACAAAAAACCGCGCGCGGTTTTTTAAAAAAAAATTTTGGACCCTTGGATCAAGATTTGGACGACCAGGATGGAGGACAATAAGGGATGGGCAGAAAAAGGGAGGTGAGATAAACCGGACCCGTTAAATGTTAAGGTCTTTAAAATTACATTATTTATTTTTGGCTAAACTATACTTTTAGTCTTTTAAGTTTACATGAGATATATTTTCGGTCCCTTAAGTTTATAAAGTATACTTTTAGTCCTATAATTCTAACATCGTTAATTTTACTAACGGAAAATGCAAACTGAAGTGATAACAATGTAAACTTAAGTGATGACTGTGTAATTAAATGTTATTAAGTTTAAATTTAAAACAGGGGTAAATGGAAGAATATATAAAATTTGTGTAATTAAATGTTATTAGTCTTCATTTGAGTTTGTTGCGTCAATGTTTTCCGTTAGCAACATTATCGGTGTTAGAATTTTAAGACCAAAAGTATACCACTCTGGTCTTATTTATAAGTCCCTTTTGACCAAAACACATATACCAAGGAGAGTTAGTTAGCTCAATGATTGTGAGGTAAATTTTCAACTTTACCCTCATTTATGAATGAGTATCTTTCAACTTTTTCTTCTCTCTCTATTTTCATTGGGTATCTTTCAACTTTTTCTTCTCTCTCTATTTTTATTGGTATAATTAATATGGGCAAAATTGTCACAATCTCATTTATTACCTAAAAGAGGACTTATAAATAGGACCAAATTTTTTGACCAAATGGGACTTATAAATAGGACCAGAGTGGTACTTTATAAAGTTAAAGGACCAAAAACATGTCTTATTAAAACTTAAAGGACTAAAAGTATATTTTAGCCTTTATTTTTTTATTATATGGGTTAAGGAGTAGATTGGTTAACAAATTTTTACTTTAGTAGCGACCAACACAAATAATTTTTAAGCGGACCAAAAATACCAAAAAACTTTAAAAAATGTGCAGTGAACGCAAAAGACTTTTAAAAATGTGCAGTCAGCACAACGCCGTTAGAAAAAGATAATGTCCGTTATTTAAGGTGCAGATTGTCCAACGAACTCTTACTCCAAGAGCGCCTAGTACAAAAAAAATTTACCCAGGAGTGCCCAATGCAAAATTCTAAATTTCACTAAATTAAATATATTTTTTCTCAATTGTCATTATTCAAAACTACTTGTATAGATATCTATAGACAAAAATTACTCATTCTTCAATTTTGCCAAAATTATAATTTGCTAAAATAAACAAAATTTTTAATTAAAAAAAAATATATGATTTAAATAAAACTCAAGGTGTTTTATAATTTATTATATATGTTAAGCAAAAAACTTATATGATTTATTTTTATTTTATAAGAAATTTATGTAAGTTAAAAAATTCATTTAATGCTAATAAAATTTAAAAAATCTATTATATCCGGAAAGAAATGAAACGAGTTTAATTTTTATTTTTATAAAAAGAGCTTAATGAATATCAAAGTTAATACTTAATAATTTAAATCCGGCAACTTGATGATATATTTCTTAATTAAATGATTTATTAATTATATGAATATGAGACTTGTTGGGAATTTTTTTTATTTTTTTAAAAAAAGATAACCTAAAAAAATTTTAAAAATTCCTTGGTCAAATTGCTACTTAACCCATTATTAAATTGTCTTTAATCAAGCCTTTTAAGTTATCTTTTTTCTTCTTCTTTTTTTCAAAAATATCATATTCATTTAATTAACAAATATATAATCAAGTTGCCGGATTTATATTATTAAGTATCAACGTTGATTCCATTAAGCTCTTTTTATAAAAATAAAAATTAAACTCATTTCATTTCTTTCCGGATATAATAGATTTTTTTAGATTTTTTAAATTTTATTAACATTAAATGAATTTTTTAACTCACATAAATTTCTTCTAAAATAAAAATAAATCTTACAATTTTTTTTACATATATAATAAATTATAAAACACCTTGAGTTTTATTTAAATCATGTAATTATATTTTTAATTAATTTTTTTTTATTTTAGCAAATTATAATTTTGACAAAATTGAAGAATGAGTAATTTTTGTCCATAGATATCTATACAAGTAGTTTTGAATAATAAAAATTGAGAAAAAAATTATTTAATTTAGTGAAATTTAGAATTTGTGTTGGGTGGTCCTGAATAAAACTTTTTTTGTGTTGGGCACTCTTGGAGTAAAAATTCGTTGGCCAATCTGCACCTTAGATGGCGGACGTTATCTTTTTCTAACGGCGTTGTGCTGACTACACATTTTTAAAAGTTTTTTGGTATTTTTGGTCAACTAAAAATTATTTATGCTGGGCGCTCCTGAGGTAAAAGTTTGTTGGCCAATTTACTCCTTAACCCTTTTTTTTGGAAAAATATCCCCCAGCTTATTAGTTGGGACTTGGGAGGACATGAATCATGTGATATGGTTATAAAAATTTATCAAATCCTCTTCATTAATTAATTTTTTTAACATCGGACTTTTCTCTTATTTTTCCTATTTTTTAAAAGTTTATAAAAACAATGAATAAATAACTCTTTTTGAGTATTTTAAGAAAATATATTACAAACAAGCTATTAGTTGAAATGGTAAGAACTCTTACAAATACAAGTATGAGTTCCAGAAAATATAATTTTAAGGGTAAAAATCCTTTACACTCTAAACCTTAAAATATATTAATCTCAAGTATAAAGTGGTTAGGGATACCATTGATCAAATGAAAACAAATTAAGTGTTACTTAAATTTTATAAATAAAAATATCACGACTCTCTGAAAAAATGTTTTATATAAGGGAACTGTATCAAACAACTACTAGTTGATGATAAGAACTCGTCTTATATATTTACATGTCTCTGTGTTTGATATTTTCATGAGATAGTCAAATCTTAATACTCCTTTTGGTTCTTAATATAAATTCTTAATATAAGAGCTGCGTACTCAACTAATACGAGTAGAATAATGAAATAAAATAAATTAGTTAATTATAACTAATGTAATTTGATCTCCTTAAATTACTCTGTATATAACATTAAATTATATTTTAACAGTGTATATATGTTCAGTAAATTAGTTTGGGAAAAATGATAAATATGAGATTAAGATAAAGTGTATTAGAATTAATATTATATTTTGGACTAAATCCAACTCCCAATTAGCTTAAGATAGTATAACTCAGCTGAAGAGCAATAGTTGCTTTGTAACATAATATCTGTCGTACTTATGTCTTCCTTTTTTTTTTTGGACGCTGTAAGTCTAATGTCTCCCAGACAGACGTCCCCTTACAAAGGGACATAGAATGTGCAAAAAAACGGACGTTAAAGACCTGTTTTGTAGTAGTGATTTTTTTTTTCCTAATTTAATACATATTTAATGAGTTAACTATCACTTTTTGTTTTTCATGAAATAGTAAAAGTGCCTATATTATGTACCTGAAGGAGTATTAGTTTTATCCATATCCAAACAACCAGTTTTTACCATGCAAGGTCTCTCTCTGCCGAAAGCGGAGCTTTTCAATGACAAGGGGTGCCATGGCCCCCAAAAAAAAAAACCAATTATCTCAAATATTGAATGAAAGTTAGATTTTTTTTTATACATTTAGCCTAAATATTTATACATTTGTCTCAAAAATTTATATAATTGGCCCCCAAAAAAATTTATATATATATATATATGAGTTTATCGTATGTCATGTCACTTGACATAAGATTATGTTAAGTCACCCTAAAACTACGTCGTTTTGGGAGTTCATTAATTCCCTTAACCCCAAAACGATGTCATTTTAAGAATTAGGGGAATTAATGAAGGATATTTTGATTAAATTCATATAATAAATATAAAAACAAAAATATCAAAATACATTTCATTAATTCCCCCTAACTCCCAAAACGACGTCATTTTGGGGTTAGGGGAATTAATGAACTCCCAAAACAATGTAGTTTTGGCCGGGTGACTTGACATAACTTTATATAAGTGACATGACAACCGATAAACCCATATATATATATATTGACAGTCAAACAAATTTAACAACCTTGACATCGGTGAGGCCTTTGATTGTTCAGCCGAATTATTGTGATTCGTGAGCCTCTAATAACTGCACATTAAATCTAGTTATGGACTTATGGGATACTTTGTCTTATAAGGAACGCATCACCTACAAATTGAGATTCCTTAACGACTTTTGCTCTAATTGAGATTCCTTAACGACTTTTGCTCTAATTGAGATTCCTTAACGACTTTTAATCATTCGTGTCTTGTATTATCGCTCAACAAATATAATGTGTGTCCATGGATAAGCATGCTCACTTATATACACTCTCACAAAAAGAAAGAAAAGCTCACACACACACATATGTTATCCGGAGCATTTTCTTATTACTTGTTCTTATTATAGACACCAACTAACTGTTCCCATAAACCAATAAAAGTAGTTAAAGTCTATAAAGTTGTCATAGAATCTAAGTAATTTTCAATATTACCCCTACTAATTACACTAAACTCTAATATTATATTAATTATTATTCTCACCCATTACCTTTATTAATTGGGGGCAGACATGAAAAAAAAATAATCAATGCTCATTGGGAACAAGCAAGTGCTTTATAAAAAAGACCAAATAAACTTGCTAGTTGATACCTTATAATAAGGACCAAAGGGAGTACTGATCATCGTGTTCCCTATTATTTGATTTGTCTGACTTTAATTATTATACTAACGAAAGTTTTCAATATTTAATTTATTTTTTTCCTTAAAAAATAAAAGGGAAAATGACAGTCAGGTCCCAAGGACCATAAAAAATAACAAAAAAATCCCAACAAAAATTCACATATTTGATGTTATTTGTATTGAAATAAAATCTAGGTTTTTAAATTTTGTTGTGAATATAACACTTCCTGTTGTAAATATAGTTTTTTCTGTTGTGAATGACAGATTTTAAATTTTGTTGTAAATATAGTACTTCATGTTGTGAATATAGCTTTTTCTATTGTAAATAGCCAGGTTTTTAAATTTTGTTGTAAATATAACACTTCCTATTATAAATATAGTTTTTTCTGTTGTGAATGATAAGTTTTAAATTTTGTTGTAAATATAACACTTCTTATTGTGAATATAGCTTTTTTTTTTTATTGTAAATGGCCAGCTTTTTAAATTTTGTTGTAAATATAGCACTTCCTGTTGTTAATACAAATAATATTAAAAAAGTTTCTAGGGACTTTTTTGATATGTGAATGTCTGTTGGGACTTTTTTACTATTTTTTATGGTCGTTGGGACCTGACTATCATTTTCCCAAAATAAAATCCATAAAAGTCAGATCTAGCTAACTTGCCGGCCTAGTGAGTATTTAAAAAAAAAAAAAACACATTCAAAGGAGCATCACTTTAAATGAAATGTTCATATCATGATCATCATTTATTTATTTACAAGACTTTAAAGTTTCAACGATTTTTTTTATTTTAAAAGACGCCAAAGTAAACGGTACTACCCTATATTTGGGATCCACGCTTATCATACTTTTCCATGCTTATAATCATTGAAAACAGATTGCAAGGAGAGAATTATATTTTTGGAAATGGACAAAACATAGGTGGTGTTGCTTCTATTCATTATTAAGTCAAATTCTCCCATCACACTTATTATTTTCGCACTTATTATTTTGTTATTGTTAGTTGTTAAAATGTACATATGAATTGGTGAATCCATTTGTAAACACTTCTATTTAGTACTGATCTACCGTTCGCCGGAAAAAGCGCTTAGAACCACCACCATTTACTTCCTCCGCCAGTCACCTTCAACCATCGGCTTCCACTCTTCTATTCCACCCTCAGTCTCTCTTACTCTAATGCCACAGCCAGCATTGCCAGTCACCTTCCATCACTGTTGCTGCCAAAATAAAATCATGTGTGGTTGAGGCACTGAGCTCCTTTCCTTCTTGCTGGTGGAGATTGACTTGAGTTCCAAAGCTCTGAAGAGGAGTTTATTTGTTCAATCTATTTTCTCTAATTGAATTTGGATTTCCTAGTTGTATGAATGTTCTTTTGAATTGTTGAGACTTAGTTTACCCGTTTGAATAACTTTGTAGATTGAACCTATGTGATTGGACTGGATTTTTGTAGCTTGTTGAATTTATATATTTATGTATTTTCCTTATTGATTCAAGGATATTGTGCTTTCTACGTGTTATTGTTAGATAGTATGATTAAATTGGATTAATTGAGTAGCGTGTTATCGCATTCATATCAAGAGGAATCAAGTTGCGTTAATCTAATCCTAATCACACACTAAGTGGACTTAAACAATATCTTAGGAGGTAGTGGTGGTTAGCTATGGTGTAGGAGCTACTATTAATTGGAAATATTGGACTCAAGTGGTATCTTGGGGTTTTTCATCAAGAGTTAGTTTAAATTTACTCCTAGATTTAATTAAACTATGATAGTCACTATTTCATTTCCAAAAGCATCCATTATACATTTTGTACTCATTTTCATACTCCATTCCATTTTCTAAAGAAAATACCAAAAACAATAGTTAGCATTTAATTAAATTGCATTCATATTTATTATTTTAGTTTATTAATTTAAAAAGCCAAACCCAATTTTCCCCTTGTTTTCATTTCACCTTCATGACATTTAAATTATTTAGGAAAGAAGAGAGAGCGATCCTAGATTTGCTTATACGCAATCCTTGATTAATTCTTAATTGTGGACTCCAAGGTTAACGACAAAAAAACCCTCATCAGGGTGACCTTGGCCTTATTACTCATTTGTTATTGGGATTCAACACTTTACGGCCAGCTTGCTTGTCCTTATCTATTCTCCTATTAGAGATAATTTTATTTGAAACACTATTAAGTATTGAATGTGGGACACCTCTTCCAACAGGAATTTAAACATTGATTTGTCATACTGTGGGGAACTAACCACTTCCGCCGGGTCCAACCCCAATATATATTGATAGACTCAAATGAGATATAATTATATCAATGTAAATCTTTCCATCTACAAGTTCTTAAATTTCAACTTTGTTTTAACGGAATCAATAATGCCACTTTCTTTTCTAAGTTTTTCTTAAACATATTGAATTTAACATAAAATTTTATTATGTTAATTTAACACTAGTATAAAATAACTTATCTTTCAAAATTACAAAACATAGGTCAAGTTGCCTATAGTCAAGTTCACACACACATATATTATAGGTGTGTGTGTGAATTTATAAGCGTGCACAGGGGCGGACCTAGAAAATTATTGAAGGGGAGGCACCATTGGTGGGGGATTCGGGGTCTGCCCCCGATTTTTTTTTTTAAGGAAAGTTTTAAATGCATTAAAAAACAAAAAAATATCAAAAAAATATTCATAAAATCAAATGAATACTGATGATATAATAAGAGAGGCAATTATTTTACAAACCTGTCATTTAGAAAAGCAAGGCTAAGTGCTATTAGAAATACAGCTACATAAATTACAATGGAGGGTGAGTACTCAATAAGTTCAAGTACATATATTTTAATAGCAAAAGTATATTATAATAAAAATAATTACAATGTCATCTTTCTAGACCTTATTTTTTGGAATTTCATCATAAGTATCTTATTATCAATGCTATCAAATACATCTTTTTCAATATAAGGCACTAAACAATCATTCATCCCCCATCCGATTATAAAGTGCAGTCCTGATGTATTAAGGGTGAACACTTAATTTAAGGTGGATAATCATTTAAACATATATTAAATTTTTTTTAAACAAAAAAAAAAAATCCCCAAATTTAAGGGGGCACTTGCCCCCTAGTCTAGTATGTGGGTCCGCTCATGAGCGTGCATACACATTTTAACTAACAAGAGCTTTTACAAAAATTTATTAAGTGTTTACAAATGGATTCACCAATTCATATGTACATTTTAACAACTAACAATAACAAAATATTAAGTGTGATCGGAGAATTTGACTTGATAATGAATAGAAGCAACACCACCTATGTTTTTTGTCCATTTCCAAAACTATAATTCTCTCCTTGCAGTCTGTTTTCAATGATTATAAGCATGGAAAAGTATGATAAGCGTGGATCCCAAATATAGGGTAGTACCGTTTACTTTGGCGTCTTTTAATAAATAAAAAAAATTCGTTGAAACTTGAAGTCTTGTAAATAAATAAAGGATGATGATGATGATGATATGAACATTTCATTTAAAGTGATGCTCCTTTGAATGTGTGTGTGTTTTTTTTAATACTCACTGGGCCGGCAAGTTAGCTAGATCTGACTTTTATGGATTTCATTTTGGGAAAACGATAATTAGGTCCCAACGATCATAAAAAAATAGTAAAAAAGACCCAACAGACATGCACATATCAAAAAAGTCCCTAGAGACTTTTTTAATATTATTTGTATTAACAACAGGAAGTACTATATTTACAACAAAATTTAAAAATCTGGTCATTTACAACAAAAAAAGCTATATTCACAATAGGAAGTGCTATATTTAGAACAAAATTTAAAACCTATCATTCACAACAGAAAAACTATATTTACAATAGGAAGTGTTATATTTACAACAAAATTTAAAAACCTGGCTATTTACAATAAAAAAAACTATATTCACAACAGGAAGTACTATATTTACAAGAAAATTTAAAATCTATCATTCACAACAGAAAAAGCTATATTTACAACAGGAAGTGTTATATTTGCAACAAAATTTAAAAACTTAGATTTTGTTTCAATAAATACAAATAATATCAAATATGTAAATTTTTGTTGGGACTTTTTTGTTATTTTTTATGGTCCTTGGGACCTGGCTGTCATTTTCCCTTTTATTTTTTAAGGAAAAAAATAAATTAAATATTGAAAACTTTCTTTAGTATAATAATTAAAGTCAGACAAATCAAATAATAGGGAACACGATGATTAGTACTCCCTTTGGTCTTTATTATAAGGCACTAACCAGGGGCGGATCCAGAAATTTACGGAAGTGGGGGCACAATTTACGGGGAAACTTGGGGGTTGCCCCTGAAATTTTTTTTTAAAGAAAATTTTTAAATATAGTAAAAAATAAAAGAATATAAAGGGAAAAACAAGGCTAAGTACGGTTAGAAATAACAAAAGTGCTGTTAAAAATAGTAAGGTTGAGCACTAAATAAGTTCAAGCACATATATTTTAATAACAAAAGTATATTACAATAAAAATAATTACAATATCATTCTTCTAAGCCTTATTTTTTTGGAATTTTATCGTAATTGTCTTATTATCAATGCTATCAAATACATCTTTTTTTTTTTGGAATTTCATCGTAATTGTCTTATTATCAATGCTATCAAATACATCTTTTTCAATATAAGGCATTAAACAAATGGCGAAAGTTTGATTCAGAGAAGCTGGCTATTTGATTCTGCGATGTGAGATTCTCTAGTATTTGGATTTAACTCTAAATTTTTTAAATTTTTTTTTTACCACTTGGTTTTAAGGGGGGGCACTTGCCCCCCAAGTCCAATACTTGGATCCGACATTGGCACCAACTAGCAAGTTTATTTAGTCTTTAAAACGCTTGCTTGTTCTCAATGAGTATTGATTAAAACTATCAATCTATTTCATTCTCCATTTCAACGTATGTGAGCATGTGGAATTCATCTATTTAATATCGATGATGACGTTCTTCCTTCCCCCATCTTGCACCACTAGATTTCCCTTTGTTTTCATGCTTTTATATATATATATATATATACCTTTTAAAAAAACTTGATTTTTTCCAAGGTATTTACTATATTTTTACCCATAGTTGAATTCCTGTGAATAAATGTTTGCGTGAAATGTAAATACAATCCAGTTTATGATTTTGACATTTAATAGCAGAGTTACGTGAGGTATAATCTATCAATCTCTGACCCCAAATTTCCACTTCAATCATTTTATAATCCCAATTTTTCTATTTGTGCCCCATCCTCAACATCAACCAATTCATCTTTTTTGACAAATTGTTCTTCCTCCATCTGCAGTATATACCCCTCTAGTCCTAATTATAATAGAAGCAAATGATCAGAATTTGTGGAGATTAAGGAAGGAAGTTAAATTAATTAATTATGTGTATTTCCAAAACGTTGGTTTTGATTTAAAATGTTTTTATCATGTTTTAAATTGATATATACGGAGTGTTTAGTGGCGTCAAAACACCGCGTACTTTATATATATTGCTTAGTGGCGCCCATAACACCGCGTAAGTGTTTTAGCGTTTAGTGGCGCCCATAACACCGCGTACATAAGTGTTTCCGTGCACCCATAATACCGCGTACTACACATTCATCATATCGCACTTTGATATACAGATTCCAGTGGTTCCCATACACATGCAATACCATATATCTCATATATGGATATCAGTACTTTGATATATTATGTTCCGTGGTTCCCATACAGGCAACATAAGATACCTTATACTTAGTGATACAATCGTGATATGTTTTATAGTTACTTAAGAAATATGATAATACTTATCACCACGTTATGTGTGAATTGGTTTGAATTTAAGAGACTTGAGAGTGGTAAGTTATCACCTTTGTCATGCTGTGACTAGACATATCCCAATTCAGGTACCATTAAAAATATTTGGATTTGGGATAACCAATTTCTTGGTGCGGTAATCAACTTCTCACTCAATTTATGAAAACCTGTCTCAGTCTTTGTTCAACATAAATGATTTAATTTCTTACTCCAGCCTTGTTTATTGGCACGTTACGAAATTTACTTGAATAAAGATTCGGTTTCCGCATTAGTTCCATCTCTGCTTGTGAGAATCATATATTCTTTTTGTCACTGTTCTTCATCACCGTTAGTTTAACGCTTAATGTCGTCGATTTATGAAGTCATAGGAGGATTTATATTATATCAAGCTGGTTAGCTTACACCCAATGGTGTAGCTACTACTACAGCGTAAGGAAGATATATGTATGCATCCCAAAAGGATCCGTACAAGCATCAAAAGGAATTGATCGGTTTAGCACTTGGATCGATTCATAATATCTACTGAAATAGTTTTAACTAAACGATAGTATCCGGAACCATCTCTGAGGATTCTCCGACTTGCTTTCGAGCGATGCTAACATCGGTCTATGTTACGTGGTTCGTTCTCCATAGCTTCTGGGGCAGTCTTTGCCAATATGCCCTGGTTCTCGGCATTTTAGAGCAAATTGGTCTTACATTACGAACAGCAAGGATGGTAATGCCCGCATTTCCAGCATGGATGGAGTTTCTTCTGGCTGTCGATCACGGATGACTTACGCTTAGGTTTTAGGCCCTTTTCTGCAGGCGTTCATAAGACAGGTGCCTCTTGATGTGCCCAGCTGGCGACACTTGAAGCATATCGGCTTCCCATCTTGACCTCGGCTTAAGGACTTCGATTCCTTGCCGTCTTCCATCCTATCTTTAAGAGATGACAATTTTCGGGGGTAATCTAATTTTAAAGCAGGACACATATAGTTTTTGGTAACATATGTCATGTCATGTAGTTGGTCTTATAAGGTGGCCTTGAAGAAGATTTAGAAAGGAATAAACAACTGTTTATAGGAATTTATTCATCTGTTTTATCCGAATTCGGTCCTCGGAATAAAGAAATTCCGCTTCTAAAACGTTTGTTTACTCGGGGTTCAAGACACGGCTTTCCCAATGGGGATTCCATGGAGTTCGCTTTTCTACATTTCCCATGTCGCCCATGATGTTTAAGTCAAATCTTGTCCATACATATTATTCTCACGGTTTTGGATCTTTCAGGTCACTATGTGTCAAACGGAGGTTGTTGCTCCTCTTGCTTGAGTGTACCAAACGAGAACCTATGGTGAATGAATGGTAGGTAGATAAGAGACCTCCCACATGAGATCATGCGGGTGTATGTCTCGGAAGACGCAACGATCTTCTATAAAGGTGAGGAGAGAACATGAAACTAAGTGGAAAATAGGGTACAAGGTGTTTATGGATGATGATTGTTCTTCTATTCGTCTCAACCATGGAAGAATGCAAGCTGCTCTGTATTGATTAAAACTATCAATCTATTTCATTCTCCATTTCAACGTATGTGAGCATGTGGAATTCATCTATTTAATATCGATGATGACGTTCTTCCTTCCCCCATCTTGCACCACTAGATTTAGAGACATCCTTTGTTTTCATGCTTTATATATATATATATATATACCTATGGTCTTTAAAAACTTGATTTTTTCCAAGGTATTTACTATTTTTTTGGGGTATTACAACTACCCCTCTAAAAATTACAAATTACATAAGGCAACATGAGTTGAACTGTAGCTGTGCATAGTACTACCCAGTCCATGAAGGCTCACAAGTTTAATGTGATAGGAATCGAAGGAGCTGTCATTATTCTTGACAGATTTGTTTTTTTAATGATAAGCAGGTCTTAATTAATTTAATTTGTCATCATAACATCCTCGTGGTCGTGGATATGTCACACGTACAGTGCGTGTTTCCTTAGTGAATGGGGCCGTCTCATATAAATAATACATTGAGAAAGTATAAATAGGGGTATTATAGGAAAAAAATGACAAAAGTTAAAACTTGCTCTTATAATTAGGACCAAAACCAACTCTAAAATTTGCTCTTATAATTAGGACCGGAGAGAATATCTCTTTAGTAGTGCTTTATATAAATGTTAGATAACTAACACGGTTAATGTTAAAAAAAAAAATAGTTTAGTTAGTTATTTATACTAAATGAGTATTAGTCTTCCAAAAATATCATTTTTGGTCATATACATTAGAACTACCATCTAATAGAAACTCTTTTAATATTTATAATCAATAGAGATGTTTTGAAGGTGAAATTATAAATTGAGGAGGAAAAATAAAACTTGTGTTTAGCTTTTAGGAATAGAAGGGAGTATTCTAAATTACAATTGCATGGTCTAGATTTAATACTCCCTCTGGTCCTTATTATAAGGCATCAACTAGCAAGTTTATTTGGTCATTTTTATAAGGCACTTGCTTATTCCCAAAGAACATTGATTATTTTTTTCCATGTCTGTCCCTAATTAATAAAGGTAACAGGTGAGAGTAATAATTAATGTAATATTAGAGTTTAGTTCAATTAGTAGGGGTAGTATTAGAAATTACTTAGATTCTAGAACAACTTTATTGACTTTAATTACTTTTATTGGTTTGTGAGAAAAGTTAGTTGGTGCCTTATAATAAGGACCAGAGGGAGTACTTGTATTCCTGAGAGTTCTTAGCACACAGGTATCAGTGATTCAGAATTTGAAGAGGAGAGGAGTGAAGTACAAAAAATTCATATTTTTTTATTTGACTTAGTTACCTAGGACAGCCAGAAATTGATGTGAAGAACTTACTATCAACTTTGATGTGAAGAAATTACATGGTGCCCAGAAATTGAATTGATAAACAAATGGAATATTATCAAAAATTGTACTTCCACATAATATACAAAATCTAACTGATATACAAAGGGAAAAAACAAACACTTGTTCTCCAAATGGATTTGATTGCTCCCCAGCTACATGCTCCACTTGTGCCAATCCTACTGTACAGAGATTTACAATATCATCGAGCTTCTAATAAGGTAATGGTTAGTGCACTGTTGGAGCTAACTTCCATTTGACTTGTTTGTGAATTGGTTTCAATGAAATCCTTCTCTGTACAAAAACCAGGCACTTTAGGTTGAGCCAATTCAGTTTCACTTCCTAACATTAGAACCACAGAGGGCATGGTAGGCCTATCCTCTGGGTATTGTTGGACACACAAGAGTCCAACATGAATACAACGTAGTAATTTTGATACATTGCATGATTCCACTAAGTTTGTGTCTATTATTTCTGTTGCACTCCCTTCTTTCCACAGATTCCAAGCCTGTCCCATAAAAAACATTTGGTTAGTCACATCTCATATTTTTTGTTCTTTTTGGATGCTACTTGTCATTCCTATCATATGAATGAATCATGAGTTGAGTTGTAAAGATATCAGTATTGAGACTTTATATGATATGCTTACGTGGCCAATCAGGTTATTGGAGCGGTCTTTATGATAAAAACCTCTACTTCTCTTCCCACTTATGATCTCTAATAATAATATACCGAAACCAAAACTAATTTTCTTAATATAATCAAATTAAGCAAACACCTCTTATATTAAAGACATGAAGAACTAATATGCTTACATGACCAATTAGGTTGAGGGAGTGGTTTGGATGATAGAACCCTCTGCTTCTCTTTCCACTTATAATCTCCAATAGCAATATGCCGAAACTAAACACATCTGACTTCACAGAAAATAAGCCATCTATGGCATATTCAGGTGCCATATATCCACTATAAAAATGTTCAACAGAATATTGGTTAAAGAAGATTCTGAAATGAATATAGGGGAAGTTATTAGCTTAGGAGATTGAGATACTCACTAAGTGCCAACTACTCGCTTTGTGTTTCCTTCTATTTGGTCCCCTCCAAAGATTCTAGCAATGCCAAAATCTGATATTTTTGGATTCAACTTATCGTCAAGTAAGATGTTGCTTGCTTTGAGATCTCGGTGAATAATCCTTAATCTAGAATCTTGATGAAGATAGACAAGACCCCTAGCAATCCCATAAATTATATGAAATCGTCTAGACCAATTTAGCACTTTGCCTTTAGTATCATCTGCTCATAAAAACAACATTATATTGATATTGATATCATTTCATTAATCTACCTAATAAAAGCTATCTTGCAATGTTCATACCAAAAATGAAACAGTCCAAGCTTCCATTAGGCATGTATTCATACACCAGCATTTTGTCATCTCCTTGGGTGCAACAACCAAGAAGCTTGACAAGATTCCGATGCTGGAGTTTCGCTATCAGTTTTACTTCATTCTTAAACTCAGTTATTCCTTGCCTTGAACTTCCTGAAAGCCTCTTAACAGCAATCTCTTGCCCATCGGCTAATTTTCCCTGCATATATCAGCATAGGTATATTTAGATAGATACTTTTCATAGCATTAATACTTCAAATGTTTTTAATACTAACAAGAGGACTGAATTACCCTATATACAGGCCCAAAACCTCCTTCTCCTATCTTGTTCTCTGATGAGAAGTTATTGGTGGCAATAACTATAGTTGAAAAGTCAATCAATGGGAGATCCAGATCATCCTCACTTTCTCCCCTGTTTTGATCTTCTTCAATGTTATCTGGTTTATCTAACAAAATGAAGAATGTTTATGATAGTTTATTCAAGGACTAAATGTATGTCTTTTTACTCAAGTTTTCATTGGGTTTAGCCAAGAGTTTAGGAAATCTCTTGCATTAATGTACTTGATGTTAATTTTCTACACTGTCCTTAGTAAGAGAACTTGCTATTTCTTAAATTTTATCGAACTCTAATGTAGAATTTTTTTTCTAGATTCTATATGCATTAACTTCCTCAACAAAGCACACAGCTTGGTTACTCATTCATACCCTAATTTCATTTGTTCAAATTGGGTAGCTTAAGTACATTACAGTCATGATACCATTGAATTTGCCAACAACATCCTGAATTGTATAAGGAAACAAAAAACAGACCATGTGATAAGAAATTTACCAGTCATCTTCCTCTTCCTCTGGTCTTGGTAGATACAACAACAAAAGCCTAGTAAAAGCACCACAGAAATTGCACCCAAGGTTGAGACAATTATTATTGCCAGCTTCTTCTTGCTCCCACTCCCACGTTCTTCATCTTCATGGTTGAATATAATTAAACCAGGAGAAAAAGAGAAAAGAGTAAAATCAAATATCTATATATGCATTCAAGGATTTCATAGAACTCTACACAAATTATGTACCTACCTAGCTCTGAAGCAGCCATTCGAATAAACAGATCCTGCCCATCAGAAGCGGACTTTCTGATGTCTATTAAATCTCCAAACCACATAACACAGCCACTTCCAGCTCCTGATATATTTGAACTTGTATAAGCCATGCAAGAACAATTACTCAGACACTTGTCTCTGCATCTCACTAGACTCATACTCTGATCTATCCAAGTGTGTTTAGTTTCTGGCACTTTCAACCCACTCAATCTGATAAACCCATCCTTGCTTCCATTATTACAGTTCAATGCTTCATTTCTCACACACCCACCTGACCAATCCATTGTGTTCCAAGCCTGTGGTATCTTAGGCTGGAACCCTTTCAAGCATTGGCAAACAGGTGAGTCACTGATAATGCAATTCCCATTTGGTCCACAGAGATTATAGTTATCACAATAATCCTTAGGAAGTGTCTGATAAATTTCCCACCTTTTATATGCCTCCACCCACACATAACGTATGTCCTGAGATTTGGTTGGGTTCATCATCAATCTTGAGATCAGAGAAGTGTTATTAAGGCTATATGTATAGTAAACCTCGTCTGAAGTGGATATAAAGTTGAAATCATAAATTGGGTTTGGCTTTAAATCTGGTACACCACTGAAATATAAACCATTCCAAGGTCCAAGTCTCATGAACTTGTCTGATCCCTTCATAAGGAAAAACTCAGGATAGTTATGAAGCAATAATTCCCAAGAAAACCCACTTGGGGTTGGATCATCTGGGCTATTCCAAGCTGTAATTTTTCTGTTCAGACGAGCTTTTAGGTCCCATCCTAGCTTCATACCAGGAAGTAATGTATCAGAAGGAAAATCAAAACTTTGCCACAAATAAACTTCTGGGTTTGCTTCATTTACATCTCTCACCACAAAATTTCCAGAATCTAAGAGCTCTGCAACAGGATTCTGAGCCTGCGCTGTTAAACTTGCGTACCACACGACTGTGTTGTTTTGGGTGAGGACGAGGTTGCCGGTGGTGTTTACCGTCAATACGCCGGAGGAGTCGTTAATTGGGTTGATGTTATTTGCTACCCAGACAACAGTTTGGGGGATTTTCTTGTACCAAATTCCGAGGTAGCGTTTGCCGGAGTGTCCTGGGGTGAAGAAACCGAGCTCAAAGTTTCCACGTTGGGAAACTAAGGTTGTTTCTGAGGCGTCACTGAGGTTTTGGGATTGACGAATGGAACTAACTGCCATGGAAGCTTTGAAACAAGCGACAAGAAGAACATAAACAACGATGTTCATGAAATAGAGTGTGTCCATTTTCTGTGCTTCGCAATGCATAATTGTTAAAGACGCAAGAGACATAATGAATTTGGTTGGACTAGAAGTCCAAAAGAATTAAAAGTTTAATTTGCAGGTGGTATCTAAGTGATCAAGTAGAATAAGGAAAGGAAAAAATAGGTTTGAATGAGAAGGTAGGTGCAGGTCATTGTCAGTTTCTAAAACAGAGCATCTTTGTTCACATGAAGTCATGGTTCCGGAAATATGACGTCCTATGTTCTACAGCTTATCAGAAAAAGATGGTTAAATGTTAACGTCTTTAAAATTACATAATTTTTTTTTTTTTTAAAGGAGTAAATTGGCCAACAAACTTTGACGGAGTGTCCAACACAAATAACTTTTAAGTGGACCAAAAAACTTTTAAAATGTGCAATCATCACCAAAAAATTTTAAAAATATGCAGTTAACACAACGTCGTTAAAAAAAGATAATATTCGTTATCTAAGATATAGATTGGCTAACAAACTTTTACTCTAGAAGTGTTCAACACAAAAAGTTTTAATCAGGAGCGTCCAACACAAAATTCTAAATTTCACTAAATTAAATAAATTGTTTTCTCAATTGTTATTATTCAAAACTATTTATATAGATATTATGGACAAAAATTACTCATTCATTAATTTTGACAAAATTATAATTTTCTAAAATAAACAAAAATTTTAATTAAAAATATAATTATATGATTTAAATAAAACTCAAGGTGTTTTATAATTTATTATATATGTTAAACAAAAACTTATATGATTTATTTTTATTTTAGAAGAAATTTATATGAGTTAAAAAATTCATTTAATGCTAATAAAATTTAAAAAATCTCAAAAATCTATTATATCCTAAAAGAAAAGAAATGAGTTTAATTTTTATTTTTATAAAAAGAGCTTAATGGATATAAAAGTTAATACTTAATAATTTAAATCTGGCAACTTGATGATATATTTGTTAATTAAATGATCTATTAATTATATGAACATGAGACTTGTTGGGAAAAAATTAAAAAAAAAAATAGCCTAAAAAAAATTAAAAATTTATTGACTAAATTGCTCATTAACCTATTATTAAATTGTCCTTAATCAAATATCTTAAGTTATCTTTTTTCTTTTTTCAACAAATCTCATATTCATATAATCAATTGTAGAGACTCCCTGAAAAAATGTTTTATATAAGGGAACTCGGTACCTCTTAAAAAACTTACTATATTTTTACCCTTTTTTTTTGTCAAATATTTTTACCCATTGATAATTGAATTCCTGTGAATAAATGTTTTTGTTTTGCTCGAAACCTGTGAATAAATGTTGCGTGAAGTGTAAACACAATCCAGTTTATGATTTTGACATTTAATAGCAGAGTTACGTGAGGTATAATCTATCAATCTCTGACCCCAAATTTCCACTTCAATCATTTTATAATCCCAATTTTTCTATTTCTGCCACATCGTCAACATCAACCAATTCATCTTTTTTGACAAATTGTTCTTCCTCCATCTGCAGTATATATCTCTTTAGTAGTGCTTTATATAAATGTTAGATAACTAACACGGTTAATGTTAAAAAAAAAAAAATTAGTTAATTTAGTTATTTATACTAAATGAGTATTAGTCTTCCAAAAATATCATTTTTGGTCATATACATTAGAACTACCATCTAATAGAAACTCTTTTAATATTTATAATCAATAGAGATGTTTTGAAGGTGAAATTATAAATTGAGGAGGTAAAATAAAACTTGTGTTTAGCTTTTAGGAATAGAAGGGAGTATTCTAAATTACAATTGCATGGTCTAGATTTAATACTTGTATTCCTGAGAGTTCTTAGCACACAGGTATCAATGATTCAGAATTTGAAGAGGAGAGGAGTGAAGTACACAAAATTCATATTTTATAATATCATCGATTTTATTACTAAAAGGACATCAATTTTCATAGAAGAACTTACAATTAACTTTGATGTGAAGAATAATTACATGGTGCCCAGAAATTGAATTGATAAACAAATGGAATAATATCAAAAATTGTACTTCCACATAATATACAAAATCTAACTGATATACAAAGGAAAAAAACAAACACCTGTTCTCCAAATGGATTTGATTGCTCCTCAGCTACATGCTCCACTTGTGCCAATCCTACTGTACAGACATTTACAATATCATCGAGCTTCTAATAAGGTAATGGTTAGTGCACTGTTGGAGCTAACTTCCATTTGACTTGTTTGTGAATTGGTTTCAATGAAATCCTTCTCTGTATAAAAACCAGGCACTTTAGGTTGAGCCAATTCAGTTTCACTTCCTAACATTAGAACCACAGAGGGCATGGTAGGCCTATCCTCTGGGTATTGTTGGACACACAAGAGTCCAACATGAATACAACGTAGTACTTTTGATACATTGCATGATTCCACTAAGTTTGTGTCTATTATTTCTGTTGCACTCCCTTCTTTCCACAGATTCCAAGCCTGTCCCATAACAAACATTTGGTTAGTCACATCTCATATTTTTTGTTCTTTTTGGATGCTACTTGTCATTCCTATCATATGAATGAATCATGAGTTGAGTTGTAAAGATATCAGTATTGAGACTTTATATGATATGCTTACGTGGCCAATCAGGTTATTGGAGCGGTCTTTATGATAAAAACCTCTACTTCTCTTCCCACTTATGATCTCTAATAACAATATACCGAAACTGAAAACATCTGACTTCACGGAGAAAAGACCATCGGCTGCATATTCTGGTGCCATATATCCACTACAAAACAAAAACAAATGTTGCTAAAGAAGATTAGGAAGTGAATGTAAGGAACTTGCTATCTCGGTATTGATATACTCACTAAGTGCCAACTACTCGTTTTGTGTTTCCTTCAATTTGGTCTCCTCCAAAGATTCTAGCTATGCCAAAATCTGATATCTTTGGGTTTAACTTGTCATCGAGTAAAACATTACTTGGTTTGAGATCTCGATGAATAATCCTCAATCTAGAATCTTGATGTAGATAAACAAGACCTCGAGCAATTCCACAAATAATGTGGAATCGTTTAGGCCAATCTAGCCACTTACTATTGGTATCATCTGTACATGAAAATAACATTAATTGTCCGATTCAAATTATTCAAGTATCATAAATAGCAAGGTGATGCTAACATTATTGCATTAGTCTATCCTAATAATCTTTCTTAAGATGTTCATACCAAAAATGAAACAATCCAAGCTGGAATTAGGCATGTATTCATACACCAGCATTTTGTTTTCTCCTTCGATGCAACAACTTAAAAGTTTTACAAGATTCCGGTGTTGGAGTTTCGCAATCAATTTTACTTCATTCTTGAACTCAGTTATTCCTTGCCTTGAGCTTCCTGAAAGCCTCTTAACTGCAATCTCTTGTCCATGTGCTAATTTCCCCTGCATTTCAACATATGCAAGTATATTGAGACTTTTTACTACATGAATACCTCAAAATGTTGCTACTTTAACACTAGGAGAGTTTATTTTACCCTATATACAGGTCCAAAACCTCCTTCTCCAATCTTGTTCTCTGATGAGAAGTTATCGGTGGCAACAACTATTGTTGAAAAGTCAAGCAGTGGGAGATCCAGATCATCTACACTTTCTCCCCTGTCTTGATCTCCTTCATTGTCATTTGGATTATCTACCAAAAAAAAAAAAACTTCTATTTAGAACTCACTTGTATAAGGTACATTATGGTTTTCATTCAAGGACTAAATACACTGGTTGCTACTTTGGTTTTGCCCAGAGCTTTACCTTATAAATGATCAGCAGATCACTTGTGCGTTAACATTTTCAGTACTTGATGTAAATTCTCAGCACTATTGTTAGCAATAGACCTACTTCAGGTGAGAATTTGCTGTTTCTAAACTGTTATCAAACTCTATTGCAGCAATTTTTTCCAAGATTCTACATGGTATTAACTTCCTCAGCAAAATAAACACATAAAGATTGATTATTTCAATCATTCAACTAAATTTATCTCTTCAAATTGAGTGACTTGGTATTTAACTGCACATACCATTATATATTTGTCAACAACAGCCACATTTGTATGAAGAAACAGAAAACAGAGAAAATTAATAAGAAATTTACCAGTCATCTTCCTCTTTCTCTGGTCTTGGTAGATATAATAACAAAAGCCTAGTAAAAGCACTACGGAAATTGCACCCAAGGTTGAGACAATTGTTATTGTCAGCTTCTTCTTGCTCTGACGTTCTTCCCCTTCAAGGTTGAACATAATTAAAACATGAAAAAAAGAAAAGAGCAGAAATCAAAGATCTATACATTCAATGATTTCATAGAACTCTACACAAACTATGTACTTACCTAGCTCCGAAGCCGCCATTCGAATATACAGTTCCTGCCCATCATAAGGAAACTGTCTGATATCAATCAAATCTCCAAACCACATAACACAACCACTTCCAGCTCCTGCTATATTTGAACTTGTATAGGCCATGCAAGAACAATTACTCAGACACTTGTCTCTGCATCTTTCTAGACTCATACTCTGATCTATCCAAGTGTGTTCAGTTTCTGGAACTTTCAAGCCAGTCAATCCGATAAACCCATCCTTGCTTCCATTGTTACAGTTCAATGCTTCATTTCTCACACACCCACCTGACCAATCCATTGTGTTCCAAGCATGTGGTATCTTAGGCTTGAACCCTTTCAAGCAT
The DNA here is from genome assembly GCA_025563575.1 of Acacia pycnantha. Taxonomy (NCBI): domain Eukaryota; kingdom Viridiplantae; phylum Streptophyta; class Magnoliopsida; order Fabales; family Fabaceae; genus Acacia; species Acacia pycnantha. The sequence goes on from JAMWYP010000235.1 coordinate 511,712, forward strand.
TGGCAAACAGGTGAGTCACTGATAATGCAATTCCCATTTGGTCCACATAGGTTATAGTTATCACAATAGTCCTTAGGTAGAGACTGATAAATCAACCAATTTTGATCTGCTTCAACCCACACATAACGATTTGCCTTAGAAGTGGTTTGGTTCACCGCCAGTATTGAGATCACAGAAGTGTTATTAAGGCTAAAGGTAAAGTAAACCTCGTCCGAAGTAGATATAAAGTTGAAATCATAAATTGGGTTTGGCTTTAAATCTGGCATGCCACTGAAATATAAACCATTCCAAGGTCCAATTCTCATGAACTTCTTTGAACCCTTCATGAGGAAAAACTCAGGATAGTTATGAAGCAATAATTCCCAAGAAAACCCACTTGGGGTTGGATCATCTGGGCTATTCCAAGCTGTAATTTTTCTGTTCAGACGAGTTTTTAGGTCCCATCCTAGCTTCATACCAGGAAGTAATGTATCAGAAGGAAAATCAAAACTTTGCCACAAATAAACTTCTGGGTTTGCTTCATTTACATCTCTCACCACAAAATTTCCAGAATCTAAGAGCTCTGCAACAGGATTCTGAGCCTGCGCTGTTAAACTTGCGTACCACACGACTGTGTTGTTTTGGGTGAGGACGAGGTTGCCGGTGGTGTTTACCGTCAATACGCCGGAGGAGTCGTTAATTGGGTTGATGTTATTTGCTACCCAGACAACAGTTTGGGGGATTTTCTTGTACCAAATTCCGAGGTAGCGTTTGTCGGAGTTTCCTGGGGTGAAGAAACCTAGGTCAAAGTTTCCACCTTTGGAAGTTAATGTTGTTCTTGAGGCGTCACTGAGGATTTGGGACTGACCAATAGAACTAACTGCCATGGAAGCTTTGAAACCAGAGATAAGAAGAGCATAAGCAACGATGTTCATGAAACAGAAGGTGTCCATTGGTTGAACTTTGTGGTTCTATGGATGGATCATGGGGCTATACTTTCTGAGCTTTATAATGTGAAGCCAGAATTATTGAAGCCGTGATAAACATAATAAGTTTGAATTTGACTATCCACCGCGAATAATGATGTTGCTTATAAGAATTTAATACTCAACTAACGTTTGCTTAAAACAATAATAAATGTGTCTATTACATGGGAACAAGTGGAAAATAAGAAAATTATTATAATAAAAAGGATTGTAAAAAATGGAATAAGAAAATAAATATGATAGAAGTAATAGCTTTATAAGTTTATGAAAATTTATTATATTGATATTAAATGAGTGTAATTAAATAAGGGTAAAGTGAGAAAATAAAAAGTAAAATATAAGACATTATTTAAATGTTTCTTACAAAAAGAAACATCATATGTGTCGCTGTTGTTTCTTATTAAAAGAAACGGAGAGAGTATAATATTAAATTATGTTTAAATATAAGACATCATTAATTTTTTTTTTGAGAGATTAAAGAAGTTAAATAACAAACTTTAGCATATTTATATGATCATTTTTTCTTCAAACTAACTTACATGATTTATAACTACTCCCTCCGGTCCTAATTATAAGATCTAATTGACTTTTTTTGGAGAGATTAAGGAAGCTAATTAAATTACTTTCAAATATTTTTATTTTTATTTTTATTTTTCTTCTTCAAATTAATTGGTTTGCCTGATAAACTAATATATAATCTAAGTATACACAATATATGTGTTGATTAAATAACTTATTTAGCTTCCTTAATCTCTCCAAAAAAAATTAATTATGTCTTATAATTAGGACCGGAGATAATAATATATAATCCAATCATATATTATATATATTATGATTAAACAACTTATTTAACTTCATTAATCTCTAAAAAAATCAATCGGCTCTTATATTTTAGGACCCGAAGGAACCAGTAGCTTGCAGGTTTTTGGTAGGGGAGCAAGTAGAATTAAGGAAAGATTAAAAATGGAGCATCACAATGCAAAGTCAAATCCATCTTAATTAAAAATCAGTTTTGAACAAGTAAGGTACAGGTCAGGGAAAAGTATTGAGCATCATAATTACAGATGGTTGAATAAAAATTATGGCCATGTCAAAGGTTTTACGTTATATCAGTAAAAGATGATTAAATTAAGATGGATTTGTTTATATAGGAATATGACAACCAGTAGAGACTTGAAATGGTATACAGAAAAAGGATCCTCCGTTAAATCAGCGATTAGGTGAGATAAGATTATACTCCCTCCAGTCCTAATTATATTTATAGGATAACATTTGAGAGTTGGTTTTGGTCCTAATTATAAGACAACATTTGAGAGTTGGTTTTGGTCCTAATTATAAGACAACATTATAATTTTTGTCAATTTCTTCCTAAAATACCCTTATTTTATTCTCTCAAGTGTGTTTAGTTTTTGGTAAATATATGTATATGAGTGCGTAGACTCTTCCAATCAATGAAACGTTTAGATATATATATGTGTGTGTGTGTATACATATATGTATGTATGTATGTATATATATGTGTGTCTATATATTTATGTGTGTGTATATGTGTGTGTCTACACACAAATATATATAGACACACATGTGTGTGTATACAAATATGTATATATGTGTACATATACAAACACACACACATATATGTACATATATATCTTTGCGTGTATGTTTATATGTGTGCGCGCGCATATATATGTGTACACACATATATATAGCAGATCATTATTTCAATTAGATAGCGTGAGTAAAGGAAAATTTTTAGTTGGAGAATTGATTCATTTTTACTTATGTCATTTTAAATTTATATAAGGGCATTTTAGGAAAATAAGTAAAATTAACTAATTTAACTTCTTTTCTTAATCTCTTCAAAAACGGTTAAATATGTCTTATAATTAGGACCAGATGGAGTAATAAATTATGGTTGTTTGAAAAATGAATTACTCGTTCCTAAAAATAAATTGGTTAATATGATATATATATATATATATATATTTTTTAAAAACATTCGTATGATGTTATTTAATTCCCTCCATCTTACTTATTTAAATATTGGTAATGGAATATTAATAGAGAAAATTGGAGCCAAAGACTTATCACAGATAATATTTATTGATAAAAATCGTAAAAATTGTAATTATTTAAGAAAATTAATAATTTAAAGATAAATTTCAAACGAAGAAGGAAAAAAGACAATGAAGACGACGCTACGTGTTAATTTCAAACGGTCAACCGTAAATAAGGTGACCACTGTACACCGTGTGGACCCACTGTCCGTTTGTTTCAGTGAATCCCACTGCAGAGACCAAACTGCACCTAATCCCATTAGGTTGACTTGTAAATTTAGGAAATTGACTTATAAATTCATATGTAAAATTTAAATAACTAATACAAAAATTCCGTAGATTCACTTGTAAATATAATACTTTGAGTTGTAAATCTATTTGAAAATTTCATATGTAAATGTTGTACAAAAGGGGGTAATTTATTTTTATGTTTGCATTAGTAAAAAATAATGCTTAAGAATTTTGGAACTTTATCATCATATTTTAGGAAAATTATGAGACTTATTCAGTTATTTGTCTCACCAAGGAAATTGTACCCAAGGGTGACACAATTATTATTGTCAGCTTCTTCTTGCTCTTACGTTCTTCAACTTCAAGGTTTAATATAATTTAACCAGGGCAATAAGAAAATAGTAAAATTCAAACGTCTATACATTCAAAGATTTCATAGAACTCCACACAAATTATGTAATAATTTTTATAGTTGTCAATTTTTTTTATAGTTTATACTTATTGATGTTTTTTCAACAATAATCAAGAAGGAGGGGGAATGAGAGAATTGAAGAAGATGACCAGGTTGTTTTAGAAAATGCATATCATATTAACCAACTTAACTAACACTTTTAATTTAATCAAATTAGGTAAATATGTTTTAAATTAAAGACCGGGTGGAGTACTTTCGGAAGCAACCATTCGATCCTGCCCATCAGAAGGAAATTGTCTGATATTAGTTAAATCTCCAGACCACATAACACTGCGTCTTCGTGCTCCTGATATGTTTGAACTTGTATAGGCCATGCAAGAAACAATTACTCAGACACTTGTCTCTGCTTCTTTCTAGGCTCATACTTTGATCTATCCAAGTGTGTTCAGTTTCTGGCACTTTCAAGCCATATGTTCATGTTCTCTCAACAATAATTAAAGAGAAGAGAATGATGTAATTAAGAAAAATGACTCAAGTGTTTTAGAAAAACTACATGTCATATTAATTAACTTCTTTAATTTAATCAAATTTAGTAAATATGTCTTATATTAAACACTAGAGGGAGTAGTTATCTGGCTCCTATATAGGAAGCAACAGTACTGGATATATAGATCGAGTATTTAATTACCTTTATTTTAATTTTATTTCCTTCAATATTTTCTTTAATAAAAGCATGTGAACAATATTTTATGTTTTTTTGTAGTCATCACTATAACTTGTCTTATTCCCAGAGCTTCCTCAAAACATTCAAACACGTTCGTCTCACCAGCGTCTCTGTTCTCATCTCTTATTATCTTCAAATCTTAACCGTTCAAATTTGATCCAAGCATCCAGAGGTACTACCGCATGCAGTAATTTGAAATAGTCTCTGTTCTCATCTCTTATTATCTTCAAATCTTAACCGTTCAAATTTGATCCAAGCATCCAGAGGTACTACCGCATGCAGTAATTTGAAATAAATGATGTGTCTCCCTTTAAATGCTTGGATCAAATTTGGACAGTTAGGATCTGAAGATAATAAAGGATGAGGAAAGAGGTACTGGTAAGAGTATCTGCTTTCATTTATAACACATTACAATTGTTTCTTGCTGGCTGAATGCAGTACTCGGGTTTCTTTAATTTGTTGTCAATGGTTAGTCTGAACCATTCTCTCTCTCTCTCTCTCTCTCTCTCAGCCAGCAAGAAACAATAATAATGTGTTATACAAACACACATGAACGTCTCTCTCTCTCTCTCTCTCTCTCTCTCTCTCTCTCTCTCTCTCTCTCTCTCTCTCTCGCTCTCTCGCTCTCTCCCTCTCTCCCTCTCTCCCTCTCTCCCTCTCTCTCTCTCTCCCTCTCTCCCTCTCTCTCTCTCTCTCTCTCTCTCTCTCTCTCTCTCTCTCTCTCTCTCTCTCTCTCTCTCTCTCTCTCTCTCTCTCTCTCTCTCTCTCTCTCTCTCTCTCTCTCTCTCTCTCTCTCTCTCTCTGAGCCAGCAAGAAACAATAATAATGTGTTATACAAACACACATGAACGTGTTTGAATGTTTCGAAGAAGCTTTGGGAATAAGACAAGTTATCCAAAAAAAACATCAAATATTGTTGACATGCTTTCTCTCATTGACTTCGATCCTCTTATGAAATTTTATCAACTTTAAATGTTGACCATACATTGTCAAGTGAAAGTCACATCATTCAGCTTCCCTCCCCAAGATTAAGTCAGTTCAATGGTTTAGATAAACCTATGAGAGATGATGAGAGAATCTCCTTCCGTTAGATGAATATATAATGACGATGCATAATAATTAAATATAGTTTTGCAGGTTTTGTGTAGGGTTGCAAGTAGAATTAAGAAAATATGAAAAAAAAATTCAGTTTTCAATAAAGTCCAAGTCATTGACAGTGTAAAACTGATCGAGCATCACAATTACGCTTGAACGCATATGGTTGAAGGAAAATGATGGCCTAGTCAAAAAGTTTTACATTCTTCGCTTAAAGTACAAATATATCTGGGAAAAATTGTGTTGTCTAGAAGATTTTCTTAGGTTTAATATTATCCTGAAAGTTTCAAAACATAATAATATTGTCTTACTTCCTTAAAAAATTGATGTTGTAATTAAATTTTTAACGGTAACGAACAACATTGCTCCATTTTAGAAAATGAAAGGAAATAATAATAATAAATTGAATCTTTTTTTAATTGAGAAAACTTCCTATTATTTATTATTTATCTCCTAAATCTAAAAACTTCTATTTTAATTTGAAATCTCACAAATGAATGAATGGTGCACACCTTATTGATACTCCCTTCGGTCTTAATTATAATATCAAGTTGACTTTTTTAGAAAGATTAAGGAAGTTAATTAAATTACTTTAAAGTATTTTTATTTTTATTTTTTCCTCAAACTAATTAGTTTGACTAATAAACTAATATATAATATAAGGATACACAACATATGATATGATTAAGTAACTTATTTAACTTCTTTAATCTCTCCAAAAAAAATCAATCCGGTCTTATAATTAGGACCGGAGGGAGTATATGATAAAATAAATCTCATGAAAATTTCCTTTAATTTAGCATTAATAATTTCCAAAATATAATAAAAATGGGAAGTCATCAAATCCTGAACATAAAAAAGATTTTCAGGACAATATTGCTTACTATTTAAAATTATCACATAGTGTTAAGATTTGTTTAGCTATTTTTTTTTTTTCAAGGGAAACACAATTACATATATTCTTTTAGTTATATGTCAAACTAACACACATAGAAAGAAAGAACATCAAATTATTATTGGAATCCTTTTTATTAAGAGATAAATGACCTGCATATGCTTTATTTTAAGGAAGAAAGACAAATAAGGGTTATTAAAATATGATAATTTTATAATAATTTCTCGAAATGACTTGATTTTAATGTAGTCCTTCAAGAGATTATTTTGAAATTAAGTTTTTGTGAAATGATCTAATTATTAAATTATCTATGTGTGAAAAGTCCCTCCTCAACCTAAAAAATCACAAACATATGCACATAAATCAAGGCTCAAATTTAAAATAGACAATTTAATAAGTAAATCCCACCGCAATGACCATATTGCTCCTTGGTCATGATCCGATTAAAGATGTTGACTTGTAAATTTTGGAAATTGACTTAGAAGTTCATATGTAAAATTTAAATAATTAATACAAAAATTCCGTAGATTCACTTGTGAATATAATAGTTTGAGTTGTAAATCTATAAAATTGATTAGAGAATTTCATATGCAAATGTTGTATAAGGGTTAATTGAAAAAAAAAAAAAACACTCTGAATTCTCAAGCATGGATTTTTCACTCATGCAAAAAAGAAAAAAAAAAAAGAATAAGCTCAATTTTTTTTTGACTTAAGTCTAATTTCTGTCAGGCTGAGAGCATTAAGATTAAAGCCCTTTTAACAAGTTCGCCTCTTAGAATTTGAACTTGTGTTCTCTTTCTTTTGGAATGAAATCGCTTACCATATTAACGAACAACTTGTTGGTAGAATTGAGAGTTTTGGAACTTCATCATCATATTTTAGCAAATTTACGAGACTTATTTGGCTCATCAATGCATATTTAGATTAATTTGAGCAATAAGAAACTAGCATAGAATTTGATTAGCTTCATTTTCTGATCATTAAGAGTAAATTGTGGGTCACCTTGTACTTTTCACATATGAGGTGATATTTTCAAACTTTCGGACTTTCGAGTTTGACACACCTTTTCATTGAGAATTCCAATGTTCAGCATCCAATTTTGTCAAACCGTCCTCTTATATTATAGATTTCAGTATGCAAAATACACTCAAACTTTCCTGCAACTAAATTATAAAACAGTTAAACTAAAGATAAAAGTGAGTCACACTTTAGGGATTGAATTACATTAAGTCCGAATTTAGGGACTAAGTTACAACCAAGTCATAATTACAAGGATCAAAAACTTAATTTTACAAAAAAAAAAAAAAAAATCCGACACACATTTTTAACTTCAATCACCTGAGACAATGACAGCGAGCTAATGGAATGTACATAACTTCATCTTGCCAAAGAAAAGCATTGTAAAAATGGATGCCAAGAAGCAAGATAGCTCTATCTGGCCTGTAGCAGAGTCAAAGTTATTTCATTGCTTGAATAACACTCTCCTTCAGCTGAAGGTCTTTCTAATAAGAAACCAGGCTCCTTCGGCTCCGGCAAGGCATTCTCACTGCTCAACATGACTAATACTAATGCCATGTTTGGCCTATCATCAGGACGCAGCTGTACACACAGAAGAGCCACATGGATGCACCTTAATAAGTCTGATAACTTAAAATTGTTCCCCAGACAAGCATCTATTAGTTCTTTTGTGTTACCCTCTTTCCATAGTCTCCAAGCCTGCAAGAATTTAGAGCATCTATGATCTTAACCAGTGAGTTACAGCATTGCAGGTAAAAATGAAGTTTATAAGTTCTTAGGTCACTCACATGGCTGATAAGGTTAAAACCATAGTTTGGATAGGAAGCCCCTTGGTTTCTCTTTCCACTTATTATTTCTAGAAGTAATACGCCGAAGCTGAACACATCAGATTTTATTGAAAATATCCCATGGACAGCATATTCTGGTGCCATATAACCACTATAATAAGTGACAAAAGAGTTAATAATTGGTAAAAATGTGTAGAGAATGTAACAAGGTAGTGTCACAAATCTTGTTGAGATACTTACTAGGTACCAATCACTTTCTTTGTATTTCCTTCCATTTGGTCTCCTCCAAACATTCTTGCAATTCCAAAATCTGAAATTTTCGGATTTAAATCCTTATCTAACAAAATGTTGCTTGCTTTAAGATCTCTATGTATAATCCTTAATCGAGAATCTTGATGAAGATAGACAAGTCCCCGAGCAATTCCAAAAATAATGCGAAAGCGCCGTGGCCAATTCAGAGATTCACTTTGGCGAAAATCTGTCAAGTTTCATAGTTATATTAAATCTGAACATGGAATAAATTAAAACTTTCATAAAGCTAAGCACCAAATTCTTTTCAGAAACAGACCAAAAAGAATGGAATCTAAACTTTTGTTGGGCATGTATTCATAGATGAGCATTTTCTCCTCTCTTTGAATGCAACAACCAAGAACCTTAACAAGATTCCGGTGTTGAAGTTTCGCACACATTATTACTTCATTCTTAAATTCCTTCAGTCCTTGTCTAGATCCCTCTGACAACCTTTTGACAGCAATCTCTTGCCCATCTTCAAGTGTACCCTAAAAATTGACATTCAAAGAAAACTAAATCGTAAGTTAGAGGACACTGTTTTTTCCTCTGTTCTGTCTAGGGATGTTGCATATATACCCTGTATACAGATCCAAAACCACCTTGGCCAAGCTTCTTGTCACTTGAGAAATCATTAGTGACACGAATAATTGTAGCAATGTCAAAGAAAGGCAGCTCTATGTCTTCTTGCTCTCCTTCTTGACCATCCTCGGTCAAAATTTTCTCTGTATCATGTCAAGTAACACTTATAATCTCACCATCATAAACAAGAAAAACGAGAACTTCTATTTAAAGTTTATAGTCATGTGTGTGCCCCCAAATGCAAAGCTTATCCAACTTGAAAATTGGGGAATATAAGTAGAGAAAGTGTTAAGTGCAACTTTTTAAACGTTTTTATCAAATGAAACATGAGTGGGAACTATTTTACTTTCTTTTTCATTTTAACTGGAAGCCTAACAAGAACATCCCAAGTTCCACTTAGCCAGAAACCGTGACTCTACATGCTTCCCTGTCAATGTAACAATTGGTGTGAGATTCACACTGAACACTTGGCAAGTGACAGCTCAATCTTGCAGTGACATGTTTCGGAGATGGTTTTGGACAACTGAAGTTCATCTTAGAATCATTATTTGCCGATGGGAGACTAACATTGGATGAAAATATCGTGATTAATCAAATGCATTGTAAATTTCAAGGAACCAACATCATTTAATGCCTTAACAACGCACCCATGTTTTTAAAACCAGTAATTTTCCCCTTTCAGAAAATAAGATTATAGGCAGCTGGAAGAAGATAGGATGGGAGATGCTATCCCTAATATTTTGCGAGCTTTGCTCATAACGAATCCCAGTTTCTATTTTAGGAAAAAATGATAAATAAGATCGTAATCATTCCATAAATAGATAAGCTGCTGAATGAAATTCCACAAATATGAATAAATTCATGGAAAGGTAATCTGGTTAAGAAATTTTACCTCTTCGTTTTCTATTCCTCCTATGAATGGAAAAGAAAGCCAAAAGCATCAAGAGAACCAGGGTAAAAGTAACTGTTGTTACCACAACCACCTTTTTCTTATGCTTTTCTGCATCTTCTAGTACTGGCAGAGAGAGGAATGAATCAGCACAAAATCAACATACTGAAAAATGAAGTAATAGAGCACCAATAAAAAGATGAAATCTCAACAAAAAAAAAAAAAAACAGAGCACCAATAAAAAGATTGAAGTTCATACCAATATCAGAATAAGCCATTCGAATAAAAAGATCTTGCCCAGGGACTGTAACCACTCTCAAATCAATAAGATCACCAAACCAAAGGATACAACCACTACCTCCTCCAGTAATGTACAAGTTTGCATAAGCGTTGCAGGAACAAATTTCCCAGCATTTAGCCTTGCACTCCCAAAGTGTCATACTTGCATTAACCCAAGATGTTCTTGTATCTGGCAATTTTAACCCACTAAATTTTTTAAAACCATCCTTGTCTTTGACCCTGCAGTGCCATGGTTCACTGCGCACACATCCCTGAGTCCAGTCCAATGCATCATATTTTTTAGGTGATTTTGGCTTGAATCCTGTTAAACACTGGCAACGTGGTGACTCACTCGCAATACAATTTCCATTGGGGCCACAAGAATTATAATCGTCACATTTATCACTTGGTACAGATGAATAAATCATCCAACTTTTGGTTTGTTCAACCCAGATGTAACGCTGACGAGAATAAACAGTTTGGTTTAGAATAACTCTTGTAGTCACAGATTTGCCCTGGAGATTAGAAGTGTAAACCACCTGATGCAAAACCAAAAGAAATGAAACGAAGATGGTCAGACAACTCAAATATAATTTTATTGTTATGTATGTGAATTTACGAATCATGAATTTGCATCAGCACCTCATCTTCATTGACAACAAATTGCAGCTGGAAAAGTGGAGTGGTTTTACCACCAATCCGGACTCCGTTCCAAGGGCTACTTCTTTGGATTTCTTCTGAGCCATTCCACATTACTAGCTCAGGAGTAGCATGAAGTGCAATACCACAAGTGAAGTCTCCAGGAGAAGGGTCATCCCAGTTCCTCCATGCTATTAGGCGTCGATTTAGCCCAGTTTTCAGGTCCCACCCAATCTTCATTCCTGGTAAAAATGTATCAGATGGATAATCAAAACTCTGCCATAGGTAGTTTTGTGGATTCTGGTCTTGTTCATTTCTCAGTACAAGGTTTCCAGAGTCCAGAAGCTGCGCAATGGGATTCAGGCCTTGTATTGTTGAGTTTGCTGACCAAACAATAGTCTGATTCTGGCTGAGAAGCACAAGACGTCCCTCTGTGTTTACGCTCAACACACTTGAGTTGTCTTTAACTGGTTTTTCACGGTTGGCCACCCAAACAACAGTTTTCTGTGAGATGCTCTTGTACCATATTCCAACATAACGGTTTGTGGAACTACCTAGGCTGAAGAAGCCCAGTTCAAATATCCCATCTTTAGAAACCAAGGTCCTTCCATCAGGGAGTGGATGATCATGGGTAATAACATCAGATGCAGAAGAAGAGGGAGGGAACATCAATAGCAGTGTTACAACAGCAAGTATAAGAGAAAAAATGGCCATTCCTTTGGGTTGATTTCTAGATCTCTCAATGGACCAAGGAAAATATACATAGGAGTTTGAATAAGGGAAAGTTAGATTGTCAAAGCTGGTATCTCTTTGCCTTTCCTCAGGCAGCAAAACTAATGGTGGAGAGAAAGAGAACAGGTGACAAATTTGACCAGGAACTGAGAAATCACAGATAATAAATGATTCAGCAGAATTCAAACAACAAAACCAAGCTATTATTGTTCTCCATTTATGTCATATTGTCTTGGACCAAACATATAGCTTCCGATCATTGTCTATCAAGAAGTTGCAATGAACAGTGAATAGTTATAGAAGTGCATCTTAAGCCTTTAGAAAAGTCAAGAAACAAATGAATAAACTAGGAACAAATATCATATTTTTGTGGACAATAAGAGAGCATAATAAATGTCAACAGAGAAAAGGCCTTTACAATTACATAACAGAAGATTTATTAGGTCAGGCTTGTTTCACACGTGTCTTGGAAGAATCGGATCCTGAAAGAATGTAGAAATGTAGTATTTGATGTTGATACCCAGAAGGGGAAAAAAAAAAAAACCCGCCTTGTGAACTGTGAACTCCACTCCAGTGCCGTTGTTCCCAAAAACGGAACGTCACAGGCTCAATAAACGCGGGAAGCTTCGAGGTCAGTTCCATTGCAAGTTGCAGGTGTCTGCCTGGGAGAGAACGGATAGTGATCTGCATCTACCACCGAAAATCGATCAAAGCTAATCATAAATTTTAGATTTATTTATTTACTCTAAATTTAGGACGATCTTGTGCGAGAACGAATCATCACCCGCATCTCCAAATCAACAGATTGTCACCCGCATCTCCAAATCAACAGATTGTAAAGGGAATGATGAAAATGGGAAAGATCAGACGACACCGTTTTGACTTCCACGTGGGTAATCCATGTCCCCAAAACGGACGCCCCAAATTTCGCGCCATGTATTCCTTGAAGTGTTATAAATAAAAAATTAATTGTTCTCAAGATTCATGAATTTTTTATATGTTTTTTACATTACATTTTTTTAATATTGAAACTGAGGAGTATTTAAAAAAAAAAAAAAAACAACCATAGTATATTTGAAATGGAGGTAATAACACTACTGTTCTTAATATAAAACTACTGTCCTTAATATAAAACGGAAGTTGATATTGATTCTAAATATAAGACATTGTTTTTAAATTTGTTAATGTTTTTATAATTTATTCATGTTGATGTTCCTTCAACAATAATAAAAATAAATAAAAAATGATGAAACTAAGGAAGATAGTTAGGATATTTTAAAAAATACATATATTATTAAATAATTTTCTTAATCAATCAAATTAGGTAAATATATCTTATATTAAGAATGAAATGTATATTGAATAATGTGTATCTTGTTGATGCATATGTTTAACTCTAAACCACACAACAATGACTCTTTTTTTTTTTTACTATTTTAACTTTTAAGCATAAAGTTTTTTACCAAACTTTTATAGCATGAAGAAATATGTGTGTGTGCACGTGCGTGCGCGTGCATGCGTGCTATTAAAGGACCCAAATGCTAGTTAGGTTCATAGTATTAAGCTACTATCAATCCAGCTTCATGGGATTATGCCTAATAATAACGTTTGGACTTTAGAGCTCCACTTTCATATTTGATGGCAGATTCATTTAACGTTGTTATTTTGGGACCCATTCACTTTAATTGATTGGACATAGTCCTTTTTTAAAGTTATACTCCCTCCCACGTTTAATAAAGAAGATATTTTTTTATATTTGTTAGTCTTTTGATCTATTTTATCTTTATTAATGCTCTTTTAACAATAATCGATGAAAAGAAGGGGAAGAAATTAAGAAAGATGACTGTAGTATTTAGAAAATACATGTCATATTAACTACTTTCTCCGGTCCTTAATATAAGACATATTTACTTAATTTGATTAGATCAAAGAAGTTGGTTAAGTTAGTTAGTATTATATGTATTTTCTAAAACACCATAGTCATCTTCCTTAATTCCCTCATTTCCTCTTCTTATTAATTATGGTTGGAGAGCATCAATAGGGATAAATTAGGAAAAGATTTACAAATATGAAAAATATGTCTAATATTTAGGATCAAGATCAACACCACAAATATGTCTTATATGAAAGACTAGAAAAGTAACTTCCTTAATTTAATCAAATTAAATAAATATATCTTATATTAAGAATCATAGGGAATATTCTCTACATATCCATACACCTTTTAATTTGTACTCTCCTAATAATGTTTTCTTTTCTCAAACCTTGTAATATATTAGAATCACGTTTATTGGTTAAGCATTTTTGTTTAATCTTTATATTTATTTGAATATTATTTTTTTTGTGGGATAGTTAATGGCAGACTTTTTCTTGTATTGGTTAAGCATTGCTGTTTATTGTTTTTATATTTATAATTTATAAAATCATATTGAGTTGCTTTTAAACTCTGGTATTTATATAAATTTGATTAAACTCGCGAGTAAACGTATTTAGTTTATTATTTGTATTTTTATTGTTCTTAAATTTGTACTAACTTTTTCAATGTTAAGGGCTTTATAATGATAAATTATGAATGTTGAAATATTTAATTTCAATTATTTAAGTTTAAAACATATTTAAATCATATTGTTGTCATTCTCAATTTTAGTTATTTAATTATACACTATTAATATATATTTATTGATAAAAGTAAACTCTTGTGAATTTACAATTCTATTTCACAATAAAATTTTACATCACTATTACGGGTTTGTTTAAATTTTTGAGTTTAACAACTTTAATTATTCTCACTAATAAAACCTTTCGTGTGGGATTTTTTTTTTAATATCAATTTTCTCATATTATTGACGTAGGATTATCCTTTTACGTGACATCATTTAAAACATGGAACCCAAGTTGCGTCAACAGTGAGTCGACAGGGGTTTAAATCCATGTTTGATTTCTCCACATGCCCTCTCAGTCATGGATTCCACAACTTTTTGAACTTTGAATTTATTTTTATAACTTTTGATATTTAATAGCAGTAATTAATTAATTATCTATCTTCTCAGATTTTAGATATATTCATATAATAACAATATATTATAATAAAGTTGCATTAATGTAATTTTTACATGCTGGTTTGGAATAGTGATTGGAACATTACATTTAAAAACAGTTTTTCAATCGTGATTTGCTGAGATAAGTATGTGAGATAGGTGTTATCTTGATTTGCTTAAATAAACACTTTTTAGTACCTTAAACCTGATCCCAAACAAACACTAATTACTCCATGAATTGTTCAGTTTGTAACATTCTGCTGTATGAAGTATATAGGGAGTCCATGATTAATTTGCTATAGCTATTTGGTACTCCTCGAGTCCTAAATATAGGACAAGTTTATAATGCAAATTGCTCTATAAACTTTATATTCTATTTACTTACGACTAGAAGTAGTATTATCTTTTATGATTCATCTTTAGGATGGGTTCATCTCTTTTAATTTGTACTTGGCTAAATTGAATTTTTCAAATGAAAGGATAAGAAATCGACCGGATTTACACATGAGAATGACATTTCTGCATTTATTGTAGAAAAATCCATTTGTAGCAACTCTCAAAACGACGTTGTTTCATTTGTTCCCCCCCTCTTTATATCTGATTTACCCCACTTTTATTCTTCCCTACAAGTACCCCCGATGGCACAATGGAAATGGGAATCACGCCTGTTGTTTCAGATGCTTCTGCAACTACAGAATGCATGAAATGCAGAAGACCAAGAAGCAATTTTGGTTATCTCATTCAAGAAGTAGATCTAAATCCGGCTATCCCATCAATAATCGAGTTCACTCACTGCAAGTCAACCATCTCGTATCTTCTTCTCTCTACTTTCTCTAACAACTCGACCAATGAGAGTATACAGAGCAACGATATCAACATCACCGGCAGTGGCTGTAGCAAGAAGAAGAACAATTTCTCGGCGGTTGCAACCTTCAGAGGGCTTAGATGCATTGTTGGTGCGTCGCAGCAGGTTTCCGTTTCATCTCCGTTCCATCAAGGATCGGTTTTCTTCATTTCTTCAAGTTTCAACTTGATTGTTTTTTAATGTTTGATACCCTTTTTTTTTACAGTAATCAGCATTACCATCCCTCATTTACACAATTTAAAAAAAACAAATGAAACAACATTGTTTTTTGGGCTGCTGCAGATTGATTTTTTTGCAGTAAATGTAGAAATGTTATTCTCTTGTATATATACAAATGTTGTATATTCAACCTCAAATAAATAATTTTGAGTTTAAAAAAACCTCAAATAATTTAAATTAAAATAACTCAATAAAATTTTGGCTAAAAGAAAAACAACTCGACTCATCATCCGGCGGGAAAATAAATCACACACCCCGAAATATTATCACTTTTAACATTACTTACATTAAAATTTATAATCATGTTAATTTTTTCTCTCTTAATACTATAAAATTATATTTAAAAAAATTAGAGAGACTGACATTAACAACTTAAGGCTATAATATAATTGTCACAATTTTAATGCTCTACTTCTAAACTTAAAAGAAATAAAATTCTATGGTCTCATTGAAAAAGAAAAAAAGAAGATATTTTTAAAATAACTAAATTAATAATAGATAAATTCTTACAAAAATACGGAGCACGTGCTTCTTACCACTCTGGTCCTATTTATAAGTCCATTTTGATCAAATCTCACATACCAATGAGAGGTAGTTGACACAATGATTATGTGGGTAAATTTTTAATTTTGCCCTCATTTATGATTGGGTATTTTTCAATTGTTTATTCTCTCTATCTTTATGAGTATAATTAATATAGGTAAAATTGTACAATCTCATTTATTACATCAAATATGACTTATAAATAGGATCAATTTTTTTTTTATCAAGCTGGACTTATAAATAGAACCAGAGTGATATATTTTAAACTATACTTAGTCAAAAAAGCTTATATAAACGATGACCTGTATCCTTTTTTACCACAAAAAGATTACGTAGGTACATTTTTTTTTACTCCCATGACATACTTCTTCCGGTCTTAAATATAAGATAAATTTAATTTTTTTAAAGATATTAAAGAAGCTAATTAAATTATTTTAGTGTATTCATATTTTTATTAATTTTCACCAAACTAATTAGTTTGACTAATAAACTGATATATAATCTAAGGATACACAACATATGATATGATTAAGTAACTTATTTAACTTCCTTAATCTGTACTCTCTCTTGTCCTTATTATAAGACATCAACTTGCAAGTTTATTTGGTCCTTTTTATAAGGCACTTATTTATTCTCAAGGAACATTAATTATTCTTTTTCATGTATGCCTCTAATAATTAATATGATATTATAGTGTAGTGCAATTAGTAAGGGTAATATTGGAGGTTACTTAAATTGTAGGCTAACTTTATTGACTTTAACTGTTTTTATTGATTTGTGAGAATTGTTAGTTGATGCATTATAATAAGAACTAGAGGGAGTATAAAAAAAGTCAATCATGTCTTATATTTAGGACAGGAGAGAGTAATAACTAAATCATTGAGTTGCAATTTTCTTTTTGATAATATGTTTGACTCTCAAATTGAGATGACACACACACAATACTCTTGTTCTATTTATAAGTCCATTTTGATCAAATCTCACATACCAAGAAGATGTAGTTGACACAATGATTATGTGGGTAAATTTTCAATTTTTCCCTCATTTATGATTGAGTATTTTTCAATTGTTTCTTCTTTCTCTATCTTTATGGGTATAATAATATGAGTAAAATTGTCACAATCTCATTTATTACATCAAATTAGACTTCTGCATGAAGTAGAGACTAGATCAGAGAGTCCATATTACATGCATGATTTAGCAAACTAACTATTTGTTCATATAACTTTTTTTACTTCCTCTGGTCCTTATTATAACGTACCAACTAACAATTCTCACAAACCAATAAAAATAGTTAAAGTCAATAAAGTTATCCTACAATTTAAGTAACTTCAAATATTACCCATACTAATTGCACTAAACTCTAATATTATATTGTATTAATTATTACTCTCGCCTACTACCCTTATTAATTATGGGTATACATAGAAAAATAATAATTAATGCGCTTTGTAAACAAGCAAGTACCTTATAAAAAGAACAAAATACAATTATTAGTCTGTGCTTTATAATAAGGATTAGGGAGTATTTGTTCATAACCCAACATCAAGGTTCAAGGGGACATAATTAATAAATGACAGAGAGTTGTATGAGAATAAACATTTCACATAAATAAATAAATGTTGTACATTCATCCTTGAATAATAATTTAAATTCAAATAAATCAATCCAATTTTACTAAGAATAAAAAAACCTGCTTACTTAAATATTCATAGTCAAGAACAGACATCATCAACAAAAAAATCACACGTCCCAAGATAACAGTCTTAAAGCCAAACCATATATTTACTTTCTTCTTCTTATTATTCTAACAAGTTATTACTTTGAGCTACTATTCCATTTTAATAAAGAATAATTAGTTCAATAATTAAAATTACTTAGCTTTTTTTCATAATTTTTTTAAAAAGGTTAAGGTGCATATTTGCCAACGAACTATTACCCGAGGAGCATCTGGCACAAAAATCAATTGAGGGTACCATAATTACCAATCAACATTAAAAAAGTGAAAAAAAGTACCAAATAACTATTAAAAAAAACAACTATTACAATTACGTTAAAATATGAGGCACTTGCGTAGAACGGTGGCAGAGACACTGGAGAAAAGAGCGATTAAGCATTTTTGTTGGATAAGGCAAACACCAACAGAGATAGGACTCATGCGAGCAGGCGTTGTGGCAGCGGCGACTGCTACTTGTGGCATCAGAGGGATGAAACCAGGGTGCAAGATGTGTGCCGGTTGAAAGCTGTGGACTACTAGATTTGGTTTTGGTGCGTGATTCTCGTCCTGAAGTTGCATACGGACCTTAATGAGTTCAAGATGGTGAGTGGAACACCCAGCAACAATGCAATCTTTGAAGACGCCGACGTCACTGACACTGTGACAGTCAATGGAAGACGGAGACACCAAGACAGTGACGGGGTAATAGTTCGTTGGCCAATCTGCACCTTAATTGTGTGTTTTTTTTTTTTCACTTTTTAATTGTTGATTGGTAATTATGGTATTCTCAATTGATTTTTGTGTCAAATGCTCATCGAGTAATAGTTCGTTGACAAATCTGCACCTTAACCCTTTTTTAAAATACTCTGTTTGATATTAAATATAAATAATTTTCAATTAATTCACAATTATCAAGAAAAAATAAAATGCCAATTGACTAAAACGTTAAATTGTCATAAAATTAAAATAATTTCAAGTTTCAAATATGATCGTTATCAAGGTACGACACTAAACTTCAACATCATATAATTTCTATCCTCACATTATTTCAATATTATAATTATTGTTGTCAAACTTACAAGTTGACTTTTTAAGTTTATCGTATTTACGTTTTCAGCTTATAAAATTGAGTCGATTCATTGGTAAACTCGTGTTAATTATAAATTTACTTTAACCCACGAGTTTATACATCAAGTTTGCCATTTTTATATTTATAGTTTATAAAAACCGTGTTAATTCACATGTAAATTCTTGTTAACTTTTTCAATTTGATTATGCACAACGACTTTATATATGAATTTTATAGAAATTTATTTATTAAACATGATAAATTATGAATGTTGATGGATTTAATTTCAATTATTTGGATTTAAAATATATTTAAATTAAATCGTTGTCATTTTTATATTTTAATTATATACAATTAATATTTATTTAATGATAAAAGTAAACTCTTAAAATTTACGATTTGAGTTCACAATACTACATTAGTATCACGAATTTACTTAAATCCGTGAGTTTGAAAATCTTGATTACGATTTTTTTTTTTTTAGGAATACATTCGCACTAACAACCCCATACTACAATTTTTACAAATTTTAATATAATAAAAAAATTGTAGTGCTCAGCATGCAAAACTATAAAGTGAGTACTAAAAGGCATGAAACACTTCTCCTAAAAAGCGTATATATAAAACTTCCAAAACTAACTTATAATAAGGACAAAGCTAGTATGTTTTGTTATAAATTATTTAAAAAAAGTAGATACCATAACAAATAATAAAGGAAAAATGACACTAAAATCTCAATTTAAAAAGTAATATCAAAGTTGTTTCATGACTTGTTAATGACTACCTTTTCACTTATGATTAATAAGCTATGAGATTTTACTATATTATTTGTATTATTTTCCCAATAATAAATGGGGCGATTACATTGCCTGGACTTACTATATTATTTTATCAATTTATGTGGATATTTTTGACTTTGAATGGGGTTATTTAAATAGATATGGACCACCCTGACATGATAACATGGAGTACTTGTCCATCACTACTCTCCTTCTCCTTCAGTCATAATTACTCTTCCACTTTTATTTATAAATCACCTTTTAACATATTTGATATAGATTAAAAAATATTAAATTTCATTAATTCTGCTTAAGGGCTTATTTGGTAAGAGGGAATGAGCGGGAAAGTGAATAGAGGAAAAAAATTGAATTGAGTTTAAAAAAAGAAAAAAGAAACAAGTGGGATTAAAAAAATTTAATTAATTTTTCTTATTATTTCATCTTATATCTTCTTTTTATTAAAATTTTGTGATCCCACTTTTTTAATTTTCTTTAATCCAATTTATAAAATTTTCACTCCCACCAATAAAAGTACTTTATAACTTTATCTATATCTAGCTATACACTTCCCTAAAAGTCAGGTAAAAATTTTAAGGACATACCTTATAAAGTGGACAAAAAAATACACACTCTTCCTACCTTATAAGGGCCTGTTGCGGTGGATAAAGCGTCTTATTTATATTCTGACTTTTACAAATGGAAGATATGATATAAATTAGATTGTAAATGTTTGTGTTTAGAATGGCGGTGAGAGAAGTGGTTTTTTTCCAAATGGCTCTTGTTTGGATGGTTATTTGAAAAGTTAGTTGAGATGGAAAATAATTGAAAATGACATGGATTTTATTGAATACTACACACACATATATGAGATAAGATATTGTCACTATCAATTTTGGCCACTACCATTTTTTTCACCGTTAGATCAAAATCTCATCTACCTTTATCATTTCTCTCTCCTATTGAGATTCTGATCTGACAGTAAAAAAATGGTAGTGGTATATTTTGTGATAATTGAAGATAAAAATTTAAATTTGATAAAAAAATATTATTAAAAAATTAATAACTTTAAAGTACTTAATTATATATATTCTAATGTTTAAATTAGAATGCATACAAATATATATTTAATAGTACATTGCTTATTTGGTCACCTAATCCTAACATTTTTTTCATAAATTAAAAAAAATCATGCTAGAAGCTAAAAAAAGTGACTTCTATCGTAAGTCACTTTTTTACGACCCAAAAGCTATCCCAAACCATCCAAATTACCTTATTTTTCTCCACTGAGCCTATACCACTGTGCACTGCCGTGCCAAAGACATCCTAAATAAGACATGAAACATATGGCATAGGGGAAATATTTTTTTATAAGTCACCTCAATAATTTATTATTATATGAATGTCTACTATAATTCTTAATTTATGGTTCAACAATCCCTTCTCGATTATATTCTCACCCTTTCTTTCATACTCCCTCCGTCTCTAATTATAGGAGCAATTTAACCGATTTTGGGAGAATTAAGGAGATGAGTTAAATTAGTTAATTTTACTCATTTTCCTAAAATGTCCTTATATAAATTTAAAATGACACAAGTTGTCATAATTATAAGTGTTTCTAATTTGCCTTATGTTAGATATCCATGACATATTAGTTTATATATGTATATTAGTTGCTTTTTATATAGCCATGTGTATACATATATGTGTGTATATATATGTGTATACATATAGATCTATCTACATACATAGAGACACACACTCATATATCTACACACACACACACACATATATATATGTTTATATATGTGTGTGTGTGTTCACACATATATATCTACACATATATATATTGACACACATAAACACAAATCTACATATATATGTAAACACATATATATAATGCTCCTAATAATAAATATAAATAGGGGTATTATAGGAAAAAATTGACAAAATTTAAAACTTGCTCTTATAATTAGGACCAAAACCAACTCCAAAATTTGCTCCTATAATTAGGGACGGAGGGAGTACCACTCTGGTCCTATTTATAAGTCCCTTTTGACCAAAACACACATACCAAGGAGAGTTAGTTAGCTCAATGATTGTGGGGTAAATTTTCAACTTTGCCCTTATTTATGAATGAGTATCTTTCAACTTTTTCTTCTCTCTCTATTTTTATTGGGTATCTTTCAACTCTTTCTTCTCTCTCTATTTTCATTGGTATAATTAATATGGGCAAAATTGTCACAATCTCATTTATTACCTAAAAGAGGACTTATAAATAGGACCAAATTTTTTGACCAAAGGAGACTTATAAATAGGACCAGAGTGGTATTAAATTAAGGTAAAGTTAAAAGAAATTATTAAATTTTAAAATAAAATTAATGAGATTAAGACAGAGTAACGAAAATATATACCTCATGCCGAAAGTTGTTATCTTCGTACCAACTTATTTAGTCAGAAATCTGAATTCACATCAAAAGTCAAAACTTGTTTCGTTTGAATTTTGCTTGGGTTTCCTTTCCCAGCTAAGCTACATTACGCATTACGCATTACGCATGTCTGAATTTGCCTCCTTCAAGTTCTAAGGATCATATCCATGGCCACTCTTCTTCCTCTCATCATTCTCTCTTTCTTCTTCACTTCATTATTTTCACTTTCTTCTGCAATTGATACTCTCACAAAGTCTCATTCACTTGTTGATGACCCAAACGGAACCACCACCACCACCACCACCACTACTTTGGTGTCCAACGACGGAACCTTCGAACTCGGTTTCTTCTCTCCAGGCTCTTCCTCAAACCGCTACCTCGGCATCTGGTACAGAAACATCCCCGATACGACCGTCGTTTGGGTGGCCAACCGCCAAACGCCCCTAAAAAACAACGCCAACTTCACAACTCTGAGTCGTTTGACCATAAACGACGAGGGAAGTCTCGTCCTCCTCAGTCCAAACGGCACCGTCGTTTGGTCGGCGAACACGACGTTGAAGAGTCAAAGTGTAAGTGTTGTTGCGCAGCTTTTGGATTCAGGGAACTTGGTTCTGAGAAATGAAAAGGACCAGGTTGGTGGTGATGATGATGAGGAGAAGTATATATGGCAGAGTTTTGATTATCCGAGTGATACGTTCTTGCCTGGAATGAAGATTGGGTGGGATCTGAGAAGAGGGATTAACAGGGAATTGAGGGCGTGGAAGAGTTGGGACGATCCTTCCGTCGGAGACTTGAGATGGGGTATGGTGGTCGGAGTGACGCCGGAGCTGGTGATGTGGAAGGGAGAAGAAGAGTATTATAGAAGTGGTCCTTGGAATGGACTTATTTTCAGTGGCAAAACTACACCAATCTTTGACCTTCACTTGGTCTCTAATCAAGATGAGGTATTATTCATTTTTCTTGGCTTCATATCCCTAAACTAAACTTTTTATTTGAAGTCATAGTTTTACTTTGGAAATTTGATCCAACTTTCTCTTATAATATATGTCATCTGTCTACTTCAGAAGGGTCCTAACCTTCTTCTAATTTGTTTCGCTTCTTAATAGATCCTCTTTTCCCTTGTTTGTAATCGTTATTTACTTTTTGGAGTTCGGAAATTTGGTTCAACTTCTTTAATACGTCAAAGCTGCATTATTTTATTGCGGAGGTATGTTGTATGTGTTTTTAATGTTGAGATGTCAACCAGTATGTATACTCCTAGTGGTATTTTGTTCTGTTCCCAATAATTTTTTATGTTAATAATAGTTGATGGCAAATGTAATAGATTGGTCGAGATGTTATGGATCATTGTCACCTTCTTTTGTTGGTTAATTATTCTTGATAATAAATCTAAGGGTTCTTTGTTTTCTTTCTCGTGGTTCGGCGTCAGTTGGTTTACACTTCCCAGCTCCAGAACAAATCGGTGATAACAAGGGTTGTATTGAACGGAACTACTTCATATCGTCAGCGCTATAACTGGGTTGAGCAAACTAAAAGCTGGAGGCTTTATTCATCTGTGCCCAGAGATAATTGCGACAACTACAATCTCTGTGGCCCCTATGGAAATTGTGTTGTTAATGACTCTCCTCCCTGCCAGTGTCTCTCAGGGTTTGAGCCAAAATCACCCCAAAACTACAATGCTTTGGACTGGACCCAGGGATGTGTTCGCAGTGAAATGTGGAGCTGTGGGGTCAAAAATAGAGATGGGTTTCGTAGATTCGGTGGGTTGAAAATGCCGGATACTAGAAAAGCTTGGGTTAATTCAAGCATGACACTTGAGGATTGCAGGACGAAATGCTTGGCAAATTGTTCTTGTACTGCTTATGCTAACTTGTATGTTACTGGGGGAGGTATTGGGTGTTTGATTTGGTTTGGTGAGCTTATTGATCTGAGAGTGGCTTCCACTCCTGGGCAAGATCTATATATCCGAATGGCTACCTCTGAGACTGGTATGAAAACTCTAATCTTTCAATCGGTGAAAACCCCCCATTTTGGTTATCCAAAGATTATTTGAGTGCCGGTTGGTTCCTTTGAAGATTTTTAAGCTAATAGAGATTTTGATCATTTGATTGACACACCTTGTCTTTTTTAGTGTCTCATTACAGTCTTGTAGATAGTTGAATGGCATGCCTGAACAGTAAACTGATATGATCCTTTTGTAGTTGGTCTTCAAAGAAGAAGTAGTTTTAAGATAATGATTCCATCATCCTTTGGTTATGGCCTTGAAACAAGTTATTTGCTAATTGCTGATGTCCTTATGTCAGTATGAGATTGAAAAAAAAAAATACTCTTTAAAAGACTAAAATGGATTGTTAAAACTTTGTGGGATTATATTGAGACTAGATGCATCTTTAGAGGTTTAAAATATCAATTCATTCAAGATTCGGACTATAAAGTTTTCTTTTGTTTTGACTCCATACTTCATCTAATCCTCAAATGAACGACTACCATTTTAGTATCTACAGAGTAACATTTTAACATATTTTTTGGCTATGAAATTGAAACAAAGCTACACTTGTAAGTACTAAAGTTATCCCAAAAGACCAAAACAGAACCTTTGAAGAAGCTAATTGGTAGTTAAGCTATATTTGGATAATCTGAATGGGAGTAGTATGCTATGCTGATTCATTACTCTGTCAAAATTTTAAAGATGCAAAAAGGCACAAGAAAATGGTGGGGATTGTGGTGATAGCGGTTACAGTTCCATTGGTTGTTCTGGCACTTTTGGCCTTTTCTTGCACTCATTGGAGGAAAAGAAAGCGTAGTGGTAAACTTTCTTATTTGCTATATTTAATTCAATAGCTAAACTATCTAGCATGAGCATGAGCATGATATGAAAAAACATGACACTTCAAAGATTAAGAAAAGTCTAGCATGTGGTGGCACAACACATGATTTTTCCTTCAAGAAATGTTCCTCTTTTATGATGTTGAACTTGTTTAGTCGATACAGAGAGAACCTCCATACAGAACAACAATGAAGATGACCAAGAGGACTTAGACCTTCCGTTCTACGACCTTGCTACAATTGTTCATGCTACTAATGACTTCTCAAATGACCTGAAGCTTGGCCAAGGTGGTTTTGGACCAGTATACAGGGTATGTGTATTTGTGCACACACACATATAAGTATATCTATATACAAGCAAGATGCCTGTTAAGAACAAAGGGCAATCCATCATTTTTGAATGTTTTGTAAAAAAATTTTAGGGTATTTTAGCAGATGGGCAAGAGATTGCTATCAAGAGGCTATCACGGAGTTCTGGACAAGGAATAAAAGAATTTAAGAATGAAGTGTCATTGTGTGCGAAACTTCAACACCGAAATCTTGTGAAGGTTCTTGGTTGTTGCATCCAAGGAGAAGAGAAGATGCTCATCTATGAATACATGTCCAACAAAAGCCTAGATAACTTTTTATTTGGTCTGTGTTTATGCAAAATCTTGTATTTAGCAAAAGATAAAAATTCAATTGTATCATATCAAAATTAAAATAATTTATGAACATGGCAGATTCCAGGCAGAACAAATTCCTAGACTGGCCAAGGCGCTTTCATATCATATTTGGAATTGCTCGAGGGCTTCTCTATCTCCATCAAGATTCTAGGTTACGGATCATACATAGAGATCTTAAAGCAAGTAATATTTTGTTAGATACAGAGATGAACCCAAAAATTTCAGATTTTGGCATGGCAAGAATGTTTGGTGGTGATCAAATTGAAGGGAATACAAATAGAATAGCTGGTACCTAGTAAGTATGTCTTAAATTATTGCATTGTAATTTCTATTTTCTATCCACTATTAAAGATTGTTAACTCATTTTTAACTTCTTTCAGTGGTTATATGTCACCAGAATATGCCATTCATGGGCTATTCTCCATTAAATCTGATGTATTTAGTTTTGGCGTGTTACTATTGGAAATAGTAAGTGGAAAGAAAAACCGAGGAGCTTCATATCCTAACGAGGGTTTCAACCTTATTGGACAAGTGAGCAACTAACTTAAATTTCATTTTTTGCTCTGTTTGTTGTTCAAAGTTAAACATTATATATTAAATCTTGACAAACGTGTAATATTCAGATTTTAGTTTTTGAACTTTTTAATTAGTGGTCTGCTCTCAAAAGCATACTTAGTTGCCAATATTTTGTAGTCCATGCTGATCTTATACGTTACTTGAAATATTTATATACAACACTAAATTATGGTTAAAAAAAAGAAATTTTAAATGTCTCACAATTAGGGAGGATCTGAAAGTTTGGGGGGGCTAAAATTAGTTCTAACATTTTTTACAAAATCATGTACTCTTTCTTTGATCCTAATCTTGTCTGAGCTGAAAAGTAAATACAAGTGAATATGGCTTCTGTCCCTTCATAGTCATCTGGTTCTAAATGTAAGGCCTAATTTGTAGTGCAATTTACATTGAAAACTAGGTCCTACATTAATGACCAGAGGTAGCATTTTTTTTAATCTACTCCTCCGGTCTTTAATATAAGACATATTTACTTAATTTGATTAGATTAAGGAAGTTAGTTGAGTTAGTTAATATGACATGTATTTCTAAAATACCCTAACCATCTTCCTTAATTTTCTCATTCCTTCTTCTCCTTGATTATTGTAGAAAGAGCATCAATAGGGGTAAATTAGGAAAAGATTGATAAATGTGAAAATTATGTTTTATATTTAGGACCAAGATTAACTCTCTAAATATGTCTAATATTAAGGACTGGAGGAGTATTACTGTTTGGCTGATACAGTCTCATGAATACCTCCGTTTTTTTAAGGCATGGAGATTGTGGAAGGAGAGCCACCCATTGGAATTGGTTGATGGCTGTTTGGGGGAAGCTTTTAACATATCAGGAGCGCTGCGTTGTATTCAGGTTGGTCTTCTGTGTGTGCAAGTTCATCCTGAGGATAGGCCAAACATGGCCTCAGTAATTGTGATGTTGAGCAGTGAGAATGTGTTGCCTAAGCCTAAGGAGCCTGGTTTCTTGATAGAGAATATTAGGGTGGGAGAAGAATGTGCTTCTTCTGGCAACCAGATATCTTCTTCAACTAATGAAGTAACTATTACTCAGTTAGAGGCCAGATAAGGTGTTATTTTACTTCTTACTTTGTGATGCACGTGGAAGCATTTCATTTTGTTTTCTCATTGTATATTCTATGGAAATTCATCATTCTTGCAGATTATTATAGTAAATATGGTATCTTAAATTAGTTGTAGTGATATGCAAGTTAGATGATGAGTGAGATTTTTGGTTTGTAAGTAGTTTTCTTTTTTTCCTTATCTGTTGTGGACATACTGAATTAAACTCTGATATAGCTCTGTACCAATTGATCGATTCTCTATTTTTTGGGTAAAAACTCAATTTATTTCTTACCACTTGTTTTCATTCACAGTTTGGTCTCTCATATTTCAGATCTCATCTTAATTTAGTTCTTCATTTGTGACCTACTTATCTTAGCTTATAGATAGTGATCTGGCACATTTTCTTCATGAGTTGTATCAATGGTTGGAGTGATATCAATCTTAGATCCTGAGTTATATATTTTCTTTTGAGATTTAAAAAACAAACAAACTAGAAGCCATCCATCCCCTGGTTAAAACCCCGGCTAAGCAGGTGATTTGGCTGATATATGGACATTAATCCAGAAAAAAAAGGCGTGAAGCACAATAATTTAACAGTGATATAACTTCCCTTTGCCTTTGTCCTACATTTTCCCCAACCACTCTCTAAAATGACAGGCCTAGTTTTGCTGTTGTTCTGTGCAATACACTTCCCTGATTCCCTCACCTTTTCATGTATATGCTGGAAAACAACAAAGAGCAATAAGCAATATCCCTAACAGTTGTTTATCTAGGCTCTATCTCAGTTATAGAAAATTTATTCATTGAAGCTGGCGTGTGACTGCTGGCAGAAGATTCACTTGTAATTGGCATATTTTCTAAGAGGAAACCAGGCTCTTTAGGTTGAGGCAAGTCATCCTCACTACTTAACATCACAACCACATATGCCATGTCTGGCCTATCATTAGGATGGTGTTGCAAACAAAGAAGACCAATATGGATGCATCATAATACTTCTGATTCAATACAAGACTTCCAAATGTGCATCGATCAATTTCAGTGGGATGTTCTCTTTCCACAATCTCCATGCCTACACCAATACCAAACATCTATCAATTGCCAATTCATTAAAGATAAGAAGAAGTTACGTTACAAGTTACTAATATGCCCGATAAGATTATGGCTTTGGTTTGCTAATGAGAACCTTCGATTTTCCTGTCCACTCACTATTTCTAATAATAATATTCCAAAGTTGAATACATCAGATTTTATGGAAAATAGCCCATCGATTATGTATTTAGGTGCCATATAATCGTTGAAATAAGTCATCAACGAGTCAATATTGTCTTCAATAATGTGTACAAATACAAATCATAATGTAATTTTAAGTGATACTCACTATGTACCAACAATTCTCCTTGTATTCTCTTCAATTTGATCACTTCCAAAGATCCTAACCAAGCTAAAATCTGATATTTTTGGATTCAATTCATCGTCTAGTAATACATTACTTGCTTTAAAATCTCTTTGAATGATTCTCAATCTAGAATCTTGGTGAAAATACATGAGTCCTCGAGCAATTCCACATATAATGTGAAAGCGTTTCGATCAATTAAGGAGTTTGCTTTGAGGGGAAGATCCTATAGAGTTATGAAAGTACAAAAAAATTAGCTGTTATCCAAAGTTGAGTTAAAAGTTGTTGATGAACATACAATCGTACGAACCAAAAATAAATGAATCTAAATTCTTATTAGGCATGTATTCATAAATGAAAATGAGCATATGTTCCTCTCCTTTGATGCAACAACCGAGAACTTTAACAAGATTTCAATGTTGAAGTTTGGCACATAATATATCTTTGGTCTTGAATTCTTCCATTCCTTAATCAGAATTTTTTGAAAGTCGCTTGATAGCAATTTCTTGACCATCAACCAACATACCCTAACCATAAAAAACATTTTCATTTATTAAATCATAAATCAAAAGGCTAAAATCAGTTGATCTACTCTTGTTCTTCGGTTTGTTGCAAGTTCCCTTGTACACCGGTCCGAAACCACCTTGGCCAAGCTTATTCTCAGTTGAGAAGATGTCGGTAGCACTAGCTATCATATCAAAGTTATAAAGAGGAAGCTCCATATCTTCCCTAGCAGTGTCTTCATCACTATTTTCTATGGACAAGGTTCTATCAGTTTTCACTGAAGCATGGCATAAAACATACATGATTTGTAAGCATAAATGCACAAACAGAATCCAAAATTTCTCCTTTTATACCCTTTAAAAAAGATTAAAAAAAACTTACGAATGTTTACCTTTAGATTTTCTTCTTCTATAAATATAGAGGAAAGTGAAAAGCATCACAACAGCTGCTAAAATGGTAGCTCCTATCACGATTCCCTTTCTCTTGTTTTCATTAGCACCTTCAGGTTTAGCTTCATATTGTAGGCAATGCACAAAATATGAGTTAGCTAAACACCCAAAAGGCGAATAATAAAAAAGACACACACACACCTACCTATTTCTGTATCTGTACCGGCAAGGTGAATATATAGATCTTGACCAACATTTGACATTTGATTCATGTCAATCAGATCCCCAAACCACATGACACAGCCAATTCCTTCTCCTCTGATATCTGAATTAGCATAAGCAGTACAAGAATAATTTTGGGAGCATTTGGCTTTGCACTCCTCAAATGTCATACTTGCATTAACCCAAGTATGTGTATGGTAGGGTACAGATTATGAGAAGGTTCAATGTGAATGGGAATGTAAAGAAAACTCGGAAAATAAAAGGAAAATAGATTTACTTTGTTAAGCAAGGATCTTACTAACTCTTTAAGAACCCTCTCTGAGATAGAGGGTGGGTAAGAATCTCACTTCTTCTCTAAATTAGCCCACATCCTTAAAGTAGATGAGCCAGAATCTGTAACTCATGGGACTATTAAAGTTCAAGGAGAATCTCCCGTACCAATTTACTCTCTGAATATTCAACACTTTATTGATGAGGCACTAGACCTATTTATAATGATTTACAGAGGATAGACTCTATTCAAAATATAAATACGAAATATATCTAAATCTAAGATTTAGATAACTAACAATCATAAATCCTAATAACTAAATCTTAACTAATAAGATATTCATCTTATTTCCTAATTCCTAAAGATAATAATAAAAGATAATATCTAATAAGATATTACTCTTATTTCCTAATTCCTAAAGATAATAATAAAAGATAATATCTAATAAGATATTCCTCTTATTTCCTAATTCCTAAAAATAATAATAATAATAATAGACTCAATTAATTAAATATTAATTCCTAAAATCTCTAAACTTTCCACAACTTCCATTATCTCCCGCTAATCCTGTACTGTATCAATACTTGGTACTCTATCAGTGTAGTATCTGGTAATTTCAGCCCACTAAATTTAAGAAAGGGTAAAGGTGTAAAAATATACATGTGCTTTGCCCTCAAGAGCGCCCAACACCACGTGATTTTTTTAGGTGCAAAAATACACATGTGGTTATAAAAAAGGTGCAAAAGTCACACCTCAGTTAAAAAAAAAAGTGTTGACCGTTAAAAATAAACACTTTGACTAACGCTGCATATATTCGGCATCT
This sequence comes from Acacia pycnantha, assembly GCA_025563575.1. Classification (NCBI taxonomy): domain Eukaryota; kingdom Viridiplantae; phylum Streptophyta; class Magnoliopsida; order Fabales; family Fabaceae; genus Acacia; species Acacia pycnantha. The sequence goes on from JAMWYP010000235.1 coordinate 542,686, forward strand.
GGGAAAAGATAAACACTTCGAGAATGGATGGTGCGGCAGAAGGATTTACTCGATGAACTGGTATCTACTCAGCGACGACGCGACGAATTGCATGACGATGATCTCAGAGAGTTGATTTCTAGGGTGCTTTCTCACTACGAGCAATACTACCAAGAGAAATTCAGAATCACAATTGTGGTATGGGGAATCGAAGGTGGTGGCTGATTCTGATTTGGAAGTGGCCCTGTAGGATCTTCATGAAAGAAGGGAACGGGAGAAGGTGGACTAGTGTACGGTGGCGGAGGCAAGTCGGTGCCTGGCAGTGGAGCAGAAGTCGCCGGAAACAATGGCTGGTGCAGAATTCTTCTTGACTGAGTTTCACTGACAGTGACCCCTTTTGTAGCGGGGACGAAGAGGTATGGTGAAAATAATATGATAAAAAAGAAGCTCAAATGATGAGCTTTCATGGTGAATTATGCTGGGTTTTGCTTATTCCCTTTTGTCCCACCCAATGCATCTCTAGTTTTGTGCTTTTGCTTCCCCTGCTCGAAAGGTGTGGGGAGAGAGAGAGAGAGAGAGAGAGAGAGAGAGAGGAAACTTCTTTTGGGTACAAGATCTGGGTGGATGTTGAAACAGCTTTCGTCAGCAGAAGTCGATTTTTCTTTTTTTGTAATCCTATAAAATGTAATTAAATTCCATATTTACGATGGAGTAAAGCAATAGATTAATTGGGAAGGGAATGAAACGTGGCAGTGACCAGGAACTTTATTGTTTGCTTTTGGAGATGTAGAATCATTATTAAAGGGATACATTCGTGGGCAAAAAGGTGAAAAACACGGGTTATAGACATTTATGCAAACACAGCCTGATTTGGCTTCAATATCTTCACCATCTTCAGCGCCGTGTTCATCCTCAACGTGTCTGCATTAACCACCAAATTCTTCAACGCTATTTTCAGTGTCTCCGGTACTTCACCACACTCCTCAGTTCTATATGATTCGCTCAAACACGATCTCCCATGGTTACTCACCGCCTCCACCAGCGGCGATGCTTCGACGCTCTCCTGAATCTTCGCTAACTCATCGTTAAGCGCTCGCTCTTCCGATTTGGTCTCCTGGTTGATCGAGCTCACTCACTCTCTTCCTCTGTTCTTCTGACAGATCATCCAAAACCTGATTCGCAAGCTGAATCACGATCCCCAGCTTGAATCCTGCTATCCAGAGAAACGATCGTTCCAGAGAGCTGAACCACGAGGGAGAGAAAGTAAGGAGGATGCAACATTAGTCAAAGTGTTTATTTTTAACGGTCAGCGTCTTTTTTTAACTTTTTTTAACTGAGGTGTGCTTTTGCACTTTTTGATAACCACATGTGTATGTGGTGTTGGGTGCTCCTGACAACAAACAAATGTATATTTTTGTACATTTACCCTTTAAAAAATTGTCTTTACCTTTATCCTTACAGCTCCACTGTTCACTCCGAACACACCCTTCTGTCCAGTCAAACATGTCCCAAATTTTGGGTGATTTTGGCTTGAATCCTCTCAAGCATTGGCATTTGGATAATTCGATGATTCAATTTCCGTTCGAGCTGCAAGTTTTATACTTTTCGCAATTATCTCATGGTAAATCACCAGAAGATTTCCAACTGTGAGTATCTTCATCCCAGACCAACCTTTGCATTGCATATTTTGTTTGGTTCAAGACATCTATAAAAATCTCTGTTTTATTGTTTAGAGTGTACATGAAGTACACCTCATCTTCGTTGGAAACCAATGTTATATTTCTGTTCACAGAAAAAGAGTCACTAAATGAAACACCATTCCAAGCGCCCATCCTGAAATATTCCGTGGAGCCTTGCCAGAAAACCTTTTCTGGTAAATTGTGAAGCATGAGCTCGCTTCTAAAGTCTCCTGGAGAAGGATCATCCCAATTATTCCATGCTGTTAAACGCCGATTAAGACCAGTTCTTAGGTCCCATCCTAACTTCATTCCTGGCAATAATGTATCACAAGGATAGTCAAAACTCTGCCACAAGCAGTTTTGTGGATTCTGGTCTCTCTCATCTCTGAGTACCAAGTTTCCAGAGTCTAAAAGCTGGACAATTGGACTCGATGCCTTCTCTGTCGAATTTTCCGACCAAACAAGTGTGTCATTCTTGTTCAGAAGTACTAGGTTTCCCTCTTTGTTTATGATCAACTTTCCTGAACTGTGTTTGATTGGATTTTCACGGTTGGCAGCTTATACAACAGTTCTAACTGGTATGGCTTTGAACCAGATTCCAATATAGCGATGTGACTTTGAACCTGGGCTGAAAAATCCCAGTTCAAACTTTTCATCTTTAGACACCAAGGTGGTTCTTCCATCATCAAGAAGTGGCTGAGATTGTGTAATAGCATTAATAGAAGTTGCAGAGGAGGCCAATGGAAGGTAAAACAGAAGCAGACAACGAAGGAGGGCCATTGCTTTAACTAAGATGTTTGGGAGTTCAAAGGTATATATGGAAATGATGTAGGAGGATATGAAAGTTATAGAAAACAGTTCGTTTATGTGATTCTTTAAGTCAACATTTGATAGCTGCCTAAGTTTCCACTGGGGATATTGGTGTCTGAATTCCTCCTATGGAGTTAGGAAAATTTTATTTAAGAGAACAATTTTTTAAAAACTTGACACATGAAAAAAACTTGAGGAAACTCCCTAACTATATCGATTGTAAATATATGGAGAAAAAACATGTTGATAAATTTAAAACATTTTATTAACATTATCTAAGAAGAAGAAATATTTCAGATGAGAAAGAGATTGAACTGTAAGAAATATGTCAAATTAAGAGAACTGTTTAGAATAAGTGTGATTGACGCGGCAATGAACTCTTCTTTTTAGTGATTAACTTTAAAAGGTTGAGACCACATCATAGTGATGAGAAATTAATTACTTTTCACTGTGATGAGCAACAAATGCAGACTCAAACAAACATTTTCCTGTTTCTGGGCGATTTTGACTTGAATCCCCTCGAGCACTGGCATATAGTTGTATCTGCAATTTCCATATGCACCACAAAGATTATATCTTTCACAAATCACAATTATCTCTTGGTATATCACCATAAGATTTCCAGCTTTTCCCATCTTCAACCCTTGTAAACTGTACTTTGGTTCACTCTCACATAAATCTGTGACTCATTGTTGGGTGTGTATATGAAGTAAACCTGGGTGCCACTAAAATCAAGACCATTCCATGGACCACTTCTGTGATATTCTGTGGAACCTTGACTTAAGACCATTTAGGTAAACTATTCCTTCTTGTCTTAAATATAAGACCCAATTGACTTTTTTTTAAGAGATTAAGGAAGCTAAATAAATTACTTAATCATAGTATATATATGTTGCATATCATTGGTTTATGTATCAGTTTATAAGTGATACAAATTAATTTGGAGAAAAAACAATATATATAAATACTTTAAGGGTTAAGGTACAAATTTGCTCTGGAAGTTTTTGCTGAGGAGCAATGTTACTTTGAAAGTTTTTTTTTTTTAGGTTCAATGTTGCCCTAGAAGTTTCAAAAGATAGCGATTTTGGCCCATACCATTAAAAAACCTTATATTGACATTAACTTTTTAACGGTATGGGACAAAATTTCTATGCTTTGAAACTTCTAGGGCAACATTGAATCTAAAAAAATTCCTGGGGCAAATTGCATCTTAATCCATACTTTAAAGTAATTTATTTAGATTGCTTAATCTTTCTAAAAAAAATCAACTGTATCTTATATTTAAAATTGGAGGAGGTGGTATTATGAAGCATGAGTTGGCTTCTAAAGTCTCCTGGAGGAGGATCATCCCAACTTTTCCATGCCGGTAAGTGTCGGTTAAGACCCGTTTTAAGGTTCCATCCAAACTTTGTTCCTAGCAAAAGAGTATCAGAAGGATAATCAAAACTCTGCCACAAGTAGTACGACTGGTCTTGCTCATCTTTAAGAACCAAGTTTCCAGAAGAGGCTACAAATTGTACGATTGGTTTTGAAGCTTTCTTGGTTTAGTTTGCTAACCAAACAACAGTCTCGTTGTTGTTCTGGTTCTGGCTTAGGAGTACGAAGTTTTCTTCTGGGTTTATGGTCAACATGCCAGAATTATTTTGGACTGGTTTTTCACAGTTGGCAACCCAAACAATCTTTAACTGGCTGAAAATATTATCAATGGCTGTGGCTAATAGTGGCGAGAATAATAGAAGCATTTTGGTATAAAGAAGCACATAAAGAAGGATGGCCATGGCTTTATTCAAAGTATGGGCAAGTTACACACATACAGTGCTCATGACAGTGACAACTAATAAGCAGGCAAGCACGGTGTTGAGATCTTTAGTTCTTTACTGTCAAAATATAATTTAAATTAGGGTTAAGTACCAATTTTGACCCTGAAGTACGCGCCCAGGAGCAATTTTTCCCCTTAAGTTTTCGGCGGAGCAATGTTGCCCCTGAAGTATCAAAACGGAGCAATGTTGCCACTCCGTTAGAAACCCTAACTGTCAACTAACGTTGACCGTTAGGGTTTCTAACGGAGGGGCAACATTGCTATTTTTTTTTATACTTCAGGGGTAACATTGCTCCACTGAAATGTAGCAATGTTGCCTCTGAAGTATAAAAAATGGAGCAATGTTGCCCCTCTGTTAGAAACCCTAACGGTCAACTAACAATCAACGTTAGTTGACGGTTAGGGTTTCTAACAAAGGGGCAACATTGCTCCGTTTTGATACTTTAGGGGTAACATTGCTCCGTCGAAAACTTAAGGGGCAAAATTGCTCCTGGGCTCGTACTTCAGGGGCAAAATTGGTACTTAACCCTTTAAATTATTTAGATTTAACACTTTTAACTGATGATTTGTAAATAAAAAATATTTTAAAAACAATTAATAGTATTATCGTCCAAAAAACTAATAGTAAATATATTCTCTTTTATTTTATATTTGTTGGATATGATTAGTTTTGATAATGTCTTATATAGATGTCATTATTAAGAGTAAAAAGATTGTATAATATATTTATCTCTTACATTGACTAACTACTATGTATTTAATGTAGATTAATCCAAGTTGAATTATAGAGATTAATCAAGAAGGAGATAAGAGATTACAGAAAGAAGAAATTGCAAAGAATGTCAAGGAAACATGAAGTTATCAAAGTATTTTAGGAATAATCAAGAAGAAGAGGAGATATTGAAGAAGGTAGAACTTGCAGAGAATGATGAGTCCAAGTTGAATGATGAAGAATGATCAAGAGAAGAGAAGAAAGAAAGAATTGAATTATGGAGAATGATCAAGAGAAGAAGAAAGAAAGAAGAAATTGCTGAATGGAATGAGAAAATCATTATACAAGTTCTTAGATTGATGGGTTAAGGTGCAATTTTACACATGAAGTTTACCCCCGGGAGCGCCCAGCACCACAAAGTTTTTTCAGGAGCAAAAGTACACACGACGTTACGTTTTGGGATCAAAAATACCACGGGCCGTTAGTTGACTAACATCCAAGTTAACGGTCAACTAACGGTCAACTAACGGCCCGTGGTATTTTTGCTCCCAAAACGTAACGTCGTGTGTACTTTTGCTCCTGAAAAAACTTCGTGGTGCTGGGCGCTCCCGGGGGTAAACTTCTTGTGTAAAATTGCACCTTAACCCTAGATTGATTCTAGAAGCCTCCACGATCAAATGGAATTGTAATGGCTCAAATCGGAGTTAAAATAAGCAAAATCAAGCTTCGGGATGAACTAACTCGAGCCAGGAAGTCTAAACTCGAGTTAGAATGTTTTTCTACAGTGTTTTGCGCATTTGATAGGAGTTGACTCGAGCCAGGAAATCATAGACTCGAGCCAGGGTCTTAACTCGAGTCCGTCACTAATTGGCTCGAGCCAAAAGTGTTTTCAGCAACTCTGTTCACCTCTGTTTCACGTTTCAGCTGGGCGAGGTCTGGTTATTTGATGATATCTCCCAAACAAGATATCGGATTGAGGTGAAACTAATTTTGTATGAAACTAGACTCTCAATGCGTCATTTTGATATAAAATTCAAGCCCAAAAGAGTTCAGATCAAGGAGATATGAATTGTAGAAGTTGGAACTGAAATTCACGCCACACAGCTGACCAAGCTTCGATGTTTTGAGTGTATCCACAAACTACAGATCCAATTGAGCTGAAATCGGTGGCATATGACGGAGTTCAGACCAGAGAGATATGACCTTCGAAAGTTGACAGTCAATTCCGGATGTTGCAAAAACGCTGGTCAAGAACAACCTTCATTCATCGGATCATAACGGTCAGAATACAATGAGTTTGGAGCTGATTCTTCTTGCACTAGAAAGAAGATTCAAAGAGCATTATGGAGATAAATGGTTTGCCTATTTGGAGCTATATCAAGGTAGAGAGCATAAGCAAATTACACCAGCTATCTGAGGTGGCAAATTCGCTCAGAAAGAAAAATATACCGACTATCCTATGCCGAGATGACACGTCGGTAAGTGAACTAGATCAGCTATTCAATGCCGAGATTAAGAGATGAAAGAGTTTTTAAAAAAAATAAAAATAATAATAATAATAAAAATAATAATAATTTAAACCACAAGCACAGTGCAAATTCAAGAGTTGTTTCGAAACAACATTGTCTCGCATTGTTGCAAATAGCTAGTCATATCCTTAAGAGGATGCTCATTAGTGGTCCAAAATCAAGAAGTAAAATTGACTTTACCTGGCTTGCAACAAGGTTACAGATACTTCATTACTTGAAGGAGTTGTAAGATTCTTAGAATATTCTAACCTAAGTGGGATGTTTTCCAAAAGGAAACCAGGTTCTTTAGGCTCAGGCAACACACCCTCACTCCTCAACATTATAACCACAGATGTCATGTCTGGTCTATCATCAACATAGTATTGCAAACAAAGAAGACTGACACGGATGCATCGCAATACTTCTGATTCAACATAAGACCTCTCCAAATGTTCATCGACGAATTTTAATGGGTCTCCCTCATTCCATAGCCTCCATGCCTACAACAATTCAAAACATAGAATCAATTACCAAATTCAGTAAAGAGAAGAGAAAAGTTAGGCTTCTTGTTACTAACATGTCCAATCAGATTAACACTTTGGCCTGCCAAGAACGGCCCCCTGTTTTTCATGCCACTCACTATTTCTAGCAGTAGTACTCCAAAGCTGAACACGTCCGATTTGACAGAAAATAGTCCTTGCATTGCGTATTCGGGAGCCATATAACCACTATCATAAGTTATCAAGGAGTTAATATCATATTAAGTAATGTGCATATTTACATTTACAGAATCAAATATAAAGCATACTTACAATGTGCCAACTATTTGCTTTGTTTTATCTTCATTTTGATCTCCTCCAAATATTCTTGCCAAACCGAAATCTGAGATTTTTGGATTTAATTCGCTATCCAATAATACATTACTAGCTTTAAGGTCTCTATGGACGATTTTTAATCTAGAATCTTGATGAAGATACATAAACCCCCGAGCAATTCCAAGAATAATGTGAAAGCGCTTGGACCAATCGAGAAATTTACTATCAGAACCTACAATTTTGTAATGTAATGATATCTATCATTATCCACGAAGAAATAAATGAAAAAGATGAAAGTCTGCAGATTGGGAATACAAACCAAAAATAAATGAATCTAAGCTCTTGTTGGGCATGTATTCATATATGAGCATTTTCTCCTCTCCTTGAATGCAACAACCAAGAACCTTAACAAGATTACGGTGCTGAAGTCTGGCACACAATCTAACTTCATTCATAAATTCACACACCCCTTGGTTAGAACTTTGTGAAAGCCGTTTCACCGCAATTTCTTGTCCGTCCGCAAGTATACCCTACCATTTTAACATCATATAAATCAAAGCCAATAAGTAACATCATAAAACAGAAGGGTAACAGCAATCTTTACTCTTAATAATTTTTTTTTGGATAAACTGTTAGGGACAAGTTAATTGCATGCTTACCCTGTATACAGGACCAAAACCACCTTGGCCAAGCTTGTTGTCGGATGAGAAGTTGTTAGTAGCATTAGCTATCACTGCAAGGTCATAAATACGTTGCTCCATATTTCCTTCATCCCCTTCTTCACTGTTTACTGCTATTAAGGTTTTTAGCTCCATGTTTCCATCAGAGCCTTCCTCCTTTTTTCCTGCTAACAAGGTTTTGTTAGTTCACTTTCGTAAATTATATGAAACATCAATAAATAAATAAATAAATAAAACTATTAGTATCATTAGCTATTTCGGCAATTTCATTTATAGGTAGCTCCATATTTCCTTAGGAGCTTTTTCATTGTTTACTGTTAACAAGGTTTTCGTAGTACACTTTGATACACTAAATGAGTCAAAGGGGGAAAAAGTGAACGCAGTTGCATTGGGAATGTTTACCTATAGAGTTTCTTCTGCGCATGTAAATGTAAAACGAAGTGAAAGACATCATAACAGCCGATACAGTGGTCACTGTTACAGCAATCACCTTTGTCTTATTTCCATTAACTTCATCGTGTTTAACTTCAATAGAAAATGAACTAAGAGTTAATAGACAAAAAGTTGAGGTTGCTAAAGGAATCAAAAGATGATTGGAAAATGATCACTAAAAGGCCACACCTGTTTCTGGAGAAGCAAGGCGAATATATAAATCTTGGTCATCAAAGGGAAGCTGCCTTATATCAATTAAATCACCAAACCACATAGCGCAGCCACTGCCTCCAGCTCTGACATCTAAATTAGCATAAGCATTACAAGAACAATTTTCCCAGCATTTGGCTTTGCATTCCTCAAGTGTCATACTTTCATTAACCCAAGAATTCGTGGTATCTGGCAATCTCAGCCCACTAAATTTTACAAAATAATCCCTGCTATTTTCCTTGCATCTCCACAATTCTTTGCGGACGCATCCATCAGACCAGTCCATTGCGTTCCATTTCTTGGGTGATTTTGGATAGAATCCTGTCAAGCAATGGCATAATGGTGTCTCACCCACAACACAGTTTCCATTTGGGCCACAACGACCATATCTGTCGCAATTATCAACTGGAGCAAAACTAACTGTAATCCACCTTTGATCATCTTCACTCCATATCATGTCCTGTAGTGCGTATAATGTCTGGTTCAAGACAAATCTAACAATCAGTGACTCATTTTTTACATTATAAACTGTATAAATCTCATCTTTATTCCAGACAAACTTTAGCTCATACAGTGGATTGGCTGTCGTATAAGACATGCCACTGAACCGGACACCATTCCAGGGGCCACTCCTCACATACTCTGTTGGACCCTGCCAGGTTATTACATCAGGATAATTGTGTAGTAAAAGCTCTACTGTTACGTCTCCATAGGAAGGGTCATTCCAATTCTTCCATGCTGTTTAACGTCGATTAAGATCAGTTCTTAGGTCCCATCCAATCTTCATTCCTGGCAAAACTGTATCAGAAGGATAGTCAAAGCTCTGCCACAAGTAGTTTTGGGGCTTTTGATCTTTCCCATCTCTTACAACCAAGTTTCCAGAGCCTAAAAGCTGCAAAATTAGACTCAAGGCCTTCTTGGTGGAATTTGCTGACCAAACAACAGTCTCATGATGGTTGACAAGTACAAGATATCCCTCTGTGTCTATGCTTAGCTGGCCAAAGTTGTTTTTGATGGGTCTGTCTCTGTTGGCAACCCAAACAACAGTTCTGCCTGGGATTTTGTGGTACCAGATTCCAACATAGCGGTCTGTGGAATTACCAAGGCTGAAGAAACCCATTTCAAAGACTTCATTTTCAGAAACCAAGGTCTGGCCATCAGGAAGAGACTCGAACTGGGTAAGGGTATCAGTTGCAAAAGAAAATCTGGAGAAGAACAAAAGCAGATGGGGAAGAACAAGCAAACAAGGAAGGATAGCCATTGATTTAATGAATTGAACTAAAATATATAAATATACCACTGATCCTAATGAGGTGCATGTCAAAAGGGAAGCCCCACAGGAAGTATGCAGATTGACTATGTGCTCATGAAGTTAGAAAAACTGTTGTCTTCCCTTCACGGTAGAGAACATAATTTTCAACGCAAGAATAAGATACTGACCTTTTCAAATTTATGAAAAAGATTACGGCATCGTATTCAGAATTCCAAACTTCAATTCCAACTTCAGTGTAATGCTTTCTGTCAACAACCACACAGATCCAGCATGATATTGAATAAAAATTCTTGTAGTAGGTTCTATCAAGGCCTTTTCATTGTGGATGATATTGAATAGAATTCAATCAATCATTTGATATTGATATAATTGCCACGCTTAGTGTGCCACTCATTGCGTTGGTTTATTGATTTCTAAGTTTTAAAAAACAACTTTCTATTTTAATTTTTTTTTATTAAAACAGTTTTCTGAACAAGTTTTATATTTTTTATTTGTAAAAACAGTTTAAAAAACTAAAATTAAACAGGCCTTAATCTTTTTTTTTTTAAATTTTTAAAACCACTGGTTTTTTAAAAATCCATTTGTCTCCTAATAAAGTAATAATGAAATAACTTTGTTGATTGATAACATTACATCGGCAAATTTAGACTTAAAAGTTGGATTTAAATGAAAATATAAAATCTTATAGCTTTAATACTATTGTTAGTCATTATAGTTGATTTAAAATATTGATTTTGGTTGTAGTCTTATTTCCTAGTTTCATAGAAACTTGATATGACCCCTTATATTTTTAATAAGTTTTGGTTTTACTCTTTACAATTTAATTATTATTTTTTTTTAGTCCCAAAAATTTTTCTATCAAGTTCTTATGAAATTATAATACTAAAACAAAAATACGATTAAATAGTAAGGATCAACAGTAATACCAACACAATCTTAAAAGTTGGGAAACTGATATGTATGTGTGTGTGAGAAAAAGAATTAAATGGGGAAAAGACAAAAAAAAAAAAAAGAACTTTGAATTTATAAATCTCAAATCAAATTTGTTATCAAGAGTTGATAAGGGAGTAACGAAACTTGATAAGCAATTCACAACTCATTGTTTGGAAAATACCTGATTTAAAATTTTGCAATTTAAAAAAAAAATTCCTGTCTTTTTCCCAATTAAAAGTGGAATGATTAAAAACTTTTTTCTTACTTTTTCTTTTAAGTTATCACCTGCTTTATCTGTTAATTTAAATATATACTTATTAGTTTTCATGCATATTCTATTGAGATTTAAAAAGAGAAAAAGACAATAAAATACCACCTGAACTTCAAACTTCCAAATCAATCTTGTTGCTTACAAGAGTATATATATTAACTACAAGAATATAGTAATTGACAACTCATTTTAGTAAAAAATCGCTGATTTGAGATTTTGAAGTTCAAGTAGTATTTTCTTATCTCTTTCCAATTTAAAGATGAGTTATATACTATCATGTATATATAAAAAAAAAAATCGCTATTAAATATCATGGTTAGTTGTGCCATAAACTTCAGGTGTGTATGGATTAACTTTTAAAGAAAAAGTGATTTTAAATAATAGATTTTGGAGAATAGCTTCTGAAAAGATTTTTTTTTTTTAAAAAAAAAGCTTATGAAAAAACATGTTTTTAACCCCAAAATCATGGTTTTCAGTCAAAACCATGGCTCTGTAGAATTTAAGAGTGTTGGGATAACTTCTACCTTAACCCAAACAATAGTTTTGAGGGTTAAAAGTTATTTTGGATTTTCTATGAGTGTTGGGTTACTTAAACTTTTAAAACCATTATTTGATTATAGGCATGGTGGTTTGGGTGTCTCCTATTATCTAATATCACTTTGATCCTATTTATAAATTCCTTTTAACTAAATCACACATATCAACGAAAGGTAGTTAACTCAATGATTATAAGGTAAATTTTCAATTTTGCCTTTATTTATAACTGAGTATCTTTTAACTCTTTCTTCTTCTTCTCTCTCTCTATTTTTATTGGTATAATTAATATGGGCAAAATTGTCACAATCTTATTTATTACTTGAAAGCTAACTTATAAATAGGATCAAATTTTTTGATCAAGATAGACTTATAAATAATATACTATTAAATTTATTATTTTTCCACGCGTTGTTAATTCTTTATTTTCTTAAGTATGGTTGACGTACGTATTAGTTTAATTGAGATTGAAAATAATAGATGAGGGGAAAAGAATAACAGAAAATTTGATATTATGTTATGTTACGGACCTATACCAGACCCAATAGCGGTGAAGCCCAACAATATAGATAAGGCACACCTAATCCTATCTAATATCCAGCAGAATCTTAATTCCCACATAATCAAGGAATATCTTCAGATATGATAGGGTAGTTAGGATCCTTGGGCCGGAGATCACGCTAGGCCCAGAATATCCTACCTAAGGTACACTCTATAAATACTGAGGTCAAACCCTAAGGTACACACGTTCTAACCTCTGAACTATTTACATACAGTCACACTGTGCACACACCCCACCTCTTGGCTAAGAGCTTGGCTGTGTACAGTCAGCCCATTAGACTGGACATCTGTGTTCTACACCAGAACATGTTCTTTGTTATTGTATATAATAATATAAAAGTTTTCTTGGCTAGCTACATATCATATAAAAAAATTTATCAAAATTTATCAAGCTCAAATGGTCATGAATCATCAATAAAATACTCTCTTATATATTGTTGAAGCTGTAAAGGTTTCATTGGCATATTCAATATGATATGAGTTTTTACCTCTATTCATTTTTCAGGATTACGTGGCAGATTCAGGAAAAATGATTTGTTATTATTAAGGATATTGTCTTCCCTTATTAATTAAACTAATGGTCTCGTCAAAATAAATAAATAAATCCTTTTTAGTTTGAATCTACATAATAGTCTCCATGCGTGTTCCTAATGTTTAGCTTTTAAATAAGTATAGATTAAATATAAAAAATAAGTATAATGCAACTAATCTTCATTTCATTCTAAAAAATTGATTAATAAATTAAATGGACTATGCATTTTGGACCATAAGAGAAGAGAGAATAGAATCAACATAGAGTTAGTTTAGCGGTGTAAGGCTCTACTAGCTCTCTATGGATCTCGAGTTCAAATCTCAAAAGAGACATTAGTGTTGGGAGGGGAAGCCCCAAACCCCGAATTAGATAACGGATAATAATATAAAAAGAGAGAGAGAGAGAGAAGAGATAATAGATGTAAGCATTTGAGGACATGGAGGCAATAAAAGGATTTAGCTGAAAATGGATGTCAACTATGATGTCCAGGAAAAATGTGAAAATTTAAAACTATTATGGGGTTAAATTAGTCATAATAAGAATTTTTTTAATCAAAGTGGCAAATACTAAAGACCTGAAGTTATAGTTGGGATCAAACTCGCAATATCCCACTTACAAGAGAGTTTTTTTGACACTAGATTATAAAGCCACAATAAGATAATTTTAACCCTGAAAATTATAAGGAAGAATTACTATTGTCTCAATGAATTGGTCTGCACAATGGTATTGTTTTGACTTGGTGTTTAGATAAAAATATGGATATTCTTCTCCTACACGGGATGTATGAATAAGATAGTGTTGACATAAATGGAATTCAAAACACAAACTTTAAATTTACTGTATCTTAATTAATCTGCCAAACACAAACTGAAAGATCCACCAAATTCTTATAATACGAAAAAGGCAAGAAAAAGGAAAAGGGTTCATTTCAGAGAAGCCATAAAGTTTTTTTTTTTTTGATATAAAAAGGTTTTGGAGGGGTTCGACATCAGTCCCTCACCAAGGCCAGGGCACAGCCACAGGCTCTTTGAGCACTTAATGGGGACTTACGAGATCGCCTACCAAATGAGTTCCAGCGACGGCAGCGGGGATCGAAACACATCCTTTGAAACTTATCAAAATCTCTTAGGCTATGCCAACTCTCTTTCGTAGAAGCCATAAAGTTAATCCTTTGGAAGTCAATTCCAACTTTTCTCAAAGCTGATCTATACAAAAGTCCTAGTTCATTGATGCAGTACAAGTTAACGTTTTTTTTTTTTTTTGGGGGTTCAAAGAAATTGTTTTTGTTTACACAATAGGCACAATGCCAAATCAAGACATTTGTTTGGAATCAATATCATCTTGCACAGCTACACATAGCAAGTCTTATCCCTAAAAGTATGCTCATTAGTCGACCAAAATGGACTTTACCTGGCTTCTAACAAAGTGATAGATACTTCATTACTTGAAAGATTTGTATTATTGTTAAGAGATTGTAACCTAAGTGGGATGTTTTCCAAAAGGAAACCAGGTTCTTTAGGCTTAGGCAACACACCCTCACTGCTCAACATTATAACCACAGATGTCATGTCTGGCCTATCATCAGCATGATATTGCAAACAAAGAAGACCGACATGGATGCATCGCAAAACTTCTGATTCAACATAAGACCTCTCCAAATGTTCATCGACGAATTTTAGTGGGACTCCCTCATTCCACAACCTCCATGCCTACAACAATTCAAAACATAGAATCAGTTATCAAATTCAATAAAGAGAAGAGAAAAGTTAGGCTTCTTGTTACTAACATGTCCAATGAGATTAACACTTTGATCTGGCAAGAACGGCCCCCTGTTTTTCATGCCACTCACTATTTCTAGCAGTAGTACTCCAAAGCTGAACACGTCAGATTTGACAGAAAATAGTCCTTGCATTGCGTATTCAGGAGCCATATAACCACTATCATAAGTTATCAAGGAGTTAATATCATATTCAGTAATGTGCATCTTTACAGGATCAAATATAAAGCATACTTACAATGTGCCAACTATTTGCTTTGTCTTATCTTCATTTTGATCTCCTCCAAATATTCTTGCCAAACCGAAATCTGAGATTTTTGGATTTAATTCGCTATCCAATAATACATTACTAGCTTTAAGGTCTCTATGGACGATTTTTAATCTAGAATCTTGATGAAGATACATAAACCCCCGAGCAATTCCAAGAATAATGTGAAAGCGCTTGGACCAATCGAGAAATTTACTATCAGAACCTACAATTTTGTAATGTAATGATATCTATCATTATCCACGAAGAAATAAATGAAAAAGGATGAAAGTCTGCAGATTGGGAATACAAACCAAAAATAAATGAATCTAAGCTCTTGTTGGGCATGTATTCATATATGAGCATTTTCTCCTCTCCTTGAATGCAACAACCAAGAACCTTAACAAGATTACGGTGCTGAAGCCTGGCACACAATCTGACTTCATTCATAAATTCACACAGCCCTTGGTTAGAACTTCGTGAAAGCCGTTTCACCGCAATTTCTTGTCCGTCCGCAAGTATACCCTACCATTTTAACATCATATAAATCAAAGCCAATAAGTAACATTATAAAACAGAAGGGTAACTGCAATATTTACTCTTAATAATTTTGTTTTCGATAAACTCTTAGGCACAAGTTAATTGCATGCTTACCCTGTATACAGGACCAAAACCACCTTGGCCAAGCTTGTTGTCCGATGAGAAGTTGTTAGTAGCATTAGCTATTACTGCAAGGTCATAAATACGTTGCTCCATATTTCCTTCATCCCCTTCTTCAATGTTTACTGCTATTAAGGTTTTTAGCTCCATGTTTCCATCAGAGCCTTCCTCCTTTTTTCCTGCTAACAAGGTTTTCTTAGTTCACTTTCGTAAATTATATGAAACATCAATAAATAAATAAATAAATAAATAAAACTATTAGTATCATTAGCTATTTCGGCAATTTCATTACAAGGTTTTCGTAGTACACTTTGATACACTAAATGAGTCAAAGGGGGAAAAAGTGAACGCAGTTGCATTGAGAATGTTTACCTATAGAGTTTCTTCTGCGCATGTAAATGTAAAACGAAGTGAAAGACATCATGACAGCCGATACAGTGGTCACTGTTACAGCAATCACCTTTGTCTTATTTCCATTAGCTTCATCGTGTTTAACTTCACAAGAAAATGAACTAAGAGTTAATAGACAAAAAGTTGAGGTTGCTAAAGGAATCAAAAGATGATTGGAAAATGATCACTGAAAGGCCACACCTGTTTCTGGAGAAGCAAGGCGAATATATAAATCTTGGTCATCAAAGGGAAGCTGCCTTATATCAATTAAATCACCAAACCACATAGCGCAGCCACTGCCTCCTCCTCTGACATCTAAATTAGCATAAGCATTACAAGAACAATTTTCCCAGCATTTGGCTTTGCATTCCTCAAGTGTCATACTTTCATTAACCCAAGAATACGTGGTATCTGGCAATCTCAGCCCACTAAATTTTACAAAATAATCCCTGCTATTTTCCTTGCATCTCCACAATTCTTTGCGGACGCATCCATCAGACCAGTCCATTGCGTTCCATTTTTTGGGTGATTTTGGATAGAATCCTGTCAAGCAATGGCATAATGGTGTCTCACCCACAACACAGTTTCCATTTGGGCCACAACGATCATATCTGTCGCAATTATCAACTGGAGAAAAACTAACTGTAATCCACCTTTGATCATCTTCACTCCATATCATGTGCTGTAGTGCGTATAATGTCTGGTTCAAGACAAATCTAACAATCAGTGACTCATTTTTTACATTATAAACTGTATAAATCTCATCTTTCTTCCAGACAAACTTTAGCTCATACAGTGGATTGGCTGTCGTATAAGACATGCCACTGAACCGGACACCATTCCAGGGGCCACTCCTCACATACTCTGTTGGACCCTGCCAGGTTATTACATCAGGATAATTGTGTAGTAAAAGCTCTACTGTTAAGTCTCCATAGGAAGGGTCATTCCAATTCTTCCATGCTGTGTAACGTCGATTAAGATCAGTTCTTAGGTCCCATCCAATCTTCATTCCTGGCAAAACTGTATCAGAAGGATAGTCAAAGCTCTGCCACAAGTAGTTTTGGGGCTTTTGATCTTTCCCATCTCTTACAACCAAGTTTCCAGAGCCTAAAAGCTGCAAAATTAGACTCAAGGCCTTCTTGGTGGAATTTGCTGACCAAACAACAGTCTCGTGATGGTTGACAAGTACAAGATATCCCTCTGTGTTTATGCTTAGCTGGCCAAAGTTGTTTTTGATGGGCCTGTCTCTGTTGGCAACCCAAACAACAGTTCTGCCTGGGATTTTGTGGTACCAGATTCCAACATAGCGGTCTGTGGAATTACCACGGCTGAAGAAACCCATTTCAAAGACTTCATTTTCAGAAACCAAGGTCTGGCCATCAGGAAGAGACTCAAACTGGGTAAGGGTATCAGTTGCAAAAGAAAATCTGGAGAAGAACAAAAGCAGATGGGGAAGAACAAGCAAACAAGGAAGGATAGCCATTGATTTAATGAATTGAACGATACTAAAATATATAAATATACCACTGATCCTAATGAGGTGCATGTCAAAAGGGAAGCCCCACAGGAAGTATGCAGATTGACTATGTGCTCATGAAGTTAGAAAAAACTGTTGTCTTCCCTTCACGGTAGAGAACATAATTTTCAACGCAAGAATAAGATACTGACCTTTTCAAATTTATGAAAAAGATTACGGCATCGTATTCAGAATTCCAAACTTAAATTCCAACTTCAGTGTAATACTTTCTGTCAACAACCACACAGATCCAGCATGATATTGAATACAAATTCTTGTAGTAGGTTCTATCAAGGCCTTTTCATTGTGGATGATATTGAGTAGAAATTCAATCAATCATTTGATATTGATATTGAATAGTGTGCCACTCATTGCGTTGGTTTATTGTTTTTAGAATGGTTATAATCCAAGAAACAAATAAGCCAACTCATAGTATTAGTATTAATTAATTTCTTTTTGTATAAAAAAAATTTAGGTGAGTTGGTCTCACCAGGGCATGCCTGCTGCCATTAATTAATATCTAGAGAACTAATAACCAACTCATCCCTCCGCATCATCTGCATCTAAAGAGCAGACAAGATATAAGATATAAGGCGGCATCATTATACCAACTCATCCGGCATCCCTACGCATTATGGGGACAATTGACTTCTAATTCTAAGCATCAAATTGTTTTCTGCTTGTCCTAATGTAAAGGAAATTACCGTTTCATTAATCATTTCTACCAGTTGAAGCCCAAACTATTCAGATGGTAAAAGGTCGCAATAAGTATAAAAGGTTTCGTTTCCTAAATGCCACAAGTCAAAATTTGCGAAATGCCTGTGTTTTTAATTAAGTCTATTTCAATAACTAATTTTCCGAAGGGTAATCAGGTGGCTTACTATCTGCAATTCTGCATATAGATAGATAGAACTTATTAATAAAAAATCTCTTAGGTCTTAGCTCTAATCCACCTAATTAAGTTTTTCTCGGTCAAAATAGTTGAACCAAAAAATCGCAGGTTGACTAATAATATAAATTGGAATTGGAAGGAAAGAGGTTTAAACTTTAAAAAATTATGTCGGAACCAGAACGAGACACAAACATCAAATGGATACTGAAATGGCATAAACTGTAGCAAATTAAGAAAGACCATTGTACCTGATTTCGCTGCTTCAGTTGGTGGAAATTAGTGGGAGAAGAAACCAAGTTTCAAGCTTCAATCTTCCGAACACAATTAGTTGCAAGAGGATGAAGGGAATGAGACTGGGTAATGCCGTAATTTTTTTTGCTCGGAAGGGTAATGCCGTAATAGAATCAGCCATTAGTTGCAGAGGTAAATGGAGGGTAAAGTGAACGTAATAGGTAATAAAGAATGGGCGTTGTAGGTGGTTTACGTTTTCTGTGTGTTTTTTTCAAACAATTATATTTATATATATATATATAAAAGTCACATGGTAGTGACGGGCGTAGCTGGCAATGACATTGCAGCGACTATAGCTGACAGACCTGTTTGACATTGTTGTGGTTACGGTAAAAACTAAAAACCCATCAAACAATAAAATAAATTCAGTGGAAAAAAAAAAGTTAATTTGAAACATAGCTTCAAAGTTGATGGATTTATTATAAAAAAAAATGGTTTTTGATAGAAATCACTTTTTCCAGTTTTTGGGTGACTTTTTTCAGCTTCTAGAGAAAAATGTTAGAGATATGTGATCCATTAAGAAATATACTATTAAATATATATTTGTATGCATTTTAATTTATTCATTAGATATATTTAATTAAGTACTTTAGAGTTTTTTAAATTTAATTTTTTTATCAAATTTAAATTTTTGTTTTCAATAATCATATTATATATATATATATATATATATAGGGTTAAGGTGCAAAAATAGACATGTGCTTTTGTCGGAGGAGCGTCCAGTAGCAAATACTTTTTTTAGGTGCAAAAGTGACTATGTGGTTACAAAAGTGGAGCAAAAGTCACATTGATCGTTAGTTGACCGTTAGTTTGACCAAAAACATTAACATGGATGCTGACTCAGCAAATTTTTATCCTAGTTGGCAGTGAAAGAAAAAAGAAGAAATTAAAAAAAATTCACACCTTCTTCTCATCCGTCCTTGCCTCCTTCCTTCCTTCCAACTTCACCTTCTCCATTCACCATCCTTCCTTCCTTCTCCTTTGCAGATCTGAATCATCGAAGTCATCTCCAACAAGGTCTCCTTCTAGATCCGCCGAATCATCCCCTTCATCTCTGCAACTCCATCGAAGAACAAGAACAGTGACGATTCCCAGATTTGTGACTTCATCTCTACAACTCCATCGAAGAACAAGAACAGTGACGATTCCCAGATTCCCAGATTTGTGACTTCATCTCTGCAACTCCATCGAAGAACAAGAACAGTAACGATTCCCAGATTTGCGACTAAGACCATAAAGTTCAAAACCATACCGAGATAGATGACTTCCTTGTGGAATCAATTACTCAAAATAATTCGTATAAAAAAAATACTCAAAATAACTATATTTGCAAGTCCGGTCAATAAAACATGTACAACCATCATACGAGCCAAAAACTGAAATGCTTCGAACAATCTACCATGAAAAACGCACATACGAAAAAAGCAAACACTAAGCAACACAGAGGCCAGATTTATCGAATGATTCAAAAATAGTTCGAGCTCGTTCACTTGATTGACAAAGAAACTTGAAGAACAAAGTAAATTAAAATCCACGGCTCTTCACTGTGGAGCAACTGTTCATCGTCTTCCCCAAATCAGATTTGAGTGAAAAAACCAGAGAGGGGGATAGGTGCTCGGTTCTCTTGATTACCTTCATGGGAGGTCGCCGACGAGAGATCAGAGGACGCCTTCGGTTGCTGGGTTCTTCTTTCCTCGGCAAGGAAGAGCGAACAGAGTAAATCACGGCAATGATCCATATCAGAAATGAATCAACCAGATAGGGTTGGAACCCACTTCCATCGATTTTGGTGGAAGTGAGTTCCATCAGGAACTGAGTTCTAGCTACCAAACACACGATTTCGATTGCACTTCCACTTCCACTTCCACTTCCACTTCTCAAGCCTTGGTTCTAGATCGAGGAGGGGGGTGAATCCAGATCCAGATGGTGGGGGTTTCAGATCGAGATTGGGGGGTGGCGGTTCAGATCGAGATTGGGGGGGTGGCGGCAATTCAGATCGAGATTTTGGGGGTTCAGATCGTGGAGGTTGGGGGTGTCTCTGGGGAAGAAGAAGGTTCGTGGAGGTGGGGGTGTCTCTCAAAATCTGACCTAAAGATCCAGGGGGGTCAAGATCGTGGAGGTTGGGGGGTGTCTCTGGGGAAGAAGAAGGTTCATGGAGGTGGGGGGTGTCTCTCAAAATCTGACCTAAATATCCACGTCATCATCCCCATCATCTCATTTTCAGTACAAAAAAAGTCAACTAACGGTCAATGTGACTTTTGCTCCACTTTTAAAACCACATAGTCACTTTTGCACCTAAAAAAAGTATTTGCTACTGGACGCTCCTCCGACAAAAGCACATATCTATTTTTGCACCTTAACCCATATATATATATAGGGTTTATCGTTTGTCATGTCACTTCACATAAAGTTATATCAAGTCACCTCAAAACTACGTCGTTTTGGGAGTTAGGAGAATTAATGAAGGGTATTTTTGTATTTTTGTTTTTGTATTTATTATATGAATTTTACTAAAACACTATTCATTAATCTCCTAACTCCCAAAATGACGTCGTTTTGGGGTTAGGGGAATTAATGAACTCCCAAAACGACGTAGTTTTGAGGTGACTTGATATAACATTATGTCAAGTGACATGACAAACGATAAACATATATATATATATATATGTGTGTGTGTGTGTGCGCGCGCGCGCGCGCTATTCCATAAGATTTATGTCATTTTCAATTATTTGTCATTTCAAATGACTTTTCAAACGCGATTCTAAACAAAAACACATTTGGAAAAGTCACTTATGTTACTGATATCCCAAATACAAATCACATCTACAATATACTCTAAGACACCAACTAGCAAGTTTATTTGGTCCTTTTTATAAGGCACTTGCTTGTTCCCGATGAACATTAATAATTTTTTTCCATGTCTGCCCATAATTAATAAGAATAGTGGGTGAGAGTGATAATTAATATAATATTAGAGTTTAGTGTAATTAGTAGGGGTAATATTGGAAATTACTTAAATTGTAGGATAACTTTATTGACTTTAACTACTTTTATTGGTTTGTAAGAAAAATTAGTTGGTGCTTTATATAATAAGTACCAGAGGGAGTAAGTTTTATGCTATCTTCCTTTTACAAAAACTTATATGAAAAAAATCATTTCTGTCACTGAATCCAAACAAGCACTATGACGTGGTAATGGTGGTCAGCACTGGTGGTGATATAATGTTGATAGTATACAGGTGACTGTCTTAAAAAATAAAAAATAGAAAAGAAAAAAAAAACATGTAAAAACTATTTTCATTTCTAGGTTTTAAAAAACAACTTTCTATTTTAAATTTTTTTATTAAAACAGTTTTCTAAACAAGTTTTATACTTTTTATTTGTAAAAATAGAAAAAAACAGTTTAAAAAACTAAAATTAAACAGGCCTTAATCATTTTTTTTTTTAATTTTTAAAACCACTGGTTTTTTTAAAAACCCATTTGTCTCCTAATAAAGTAATAATGAAATAACTTTGTGGATTGATAACATTACATAGGCAAATTTAGACTTAAAAGTTGGATTTAAATGAAAATATAAAATCTTATAGCTTTAATACTATTGTTAGTCATTATAGTTGATTTAAAATATTGATTTTGGTTGTAGTCTTATTTCCTATAGTTTCATAGAAACTTGATATGACCCCCCCCTATTTTTAATAAGTTTTGGTTTTACTCTTTACAATTAATTTTTTTTTTTAGTCCCAATAATTTTTCTATCAGGTTCTTATAAAATTATAAGACTAAAACAAAAATACGATTAAATAGTAAGGATCAACATTAATACCAACACAATCTTAAAAGTTGAGAAACTGATATGTATGTGTGTGAGAGAAAAAGAATTAAATGGGGGAAAAGACAAAAAAAAGAATTTTGAATTTGTAAATCTCAAATCAAATTTGTTACCAAGAGTTGATAAGGGAATAACGAAACTTGATAAGTAATTCAAATTTATTGTTTGAGAAATACCTGATTTAAAATTTCAAAAAAAAAAATTCCTGTATTTTCCCCAATTAAAAGTGGAATGATTAAAAACTTTTTTCTTACTTTTTCTTTTAAGTTATCACCTGCTTAATCTGTTAATTTAAATATATACATATTAGTTTTCATGCATATTCTATTCTTAGTGGGGAGATTTAAAAAGAAAAAAAGACAATAAAATACCATATGAACTTCAAACTTCCAAATCAGTCTTGTTGCTTACAAGAGTACCACTCTGGTCCTATTTATAAGTCCAGTTTGACCAAATCTCACATACCAAAGAAAAGTAGTTATCTCAATGATTATAGGGTAAATTTTCAAATTTTCCCTCATTTATGATTGGATAATTTTCAACTGTTTATTCTCTCTTTATCTTTATGAGTACAATTAATATGGGCAAAATTGTCACAATTTCATTTATTACATGAAAATGGACTTATAAATAGGACCAAATTTTTTGGTCAAACTATAAACAGGACCAGAGTAGTATATATATTAACTACAAGAATATAGCAATTGACAACTCATTTTAGTAAAAAAATCGCTGATTTGAGATTTTGAAGTTTAAACAGTATTTTCTTATCTTTTTCCAATTTAAAGATGAGTTATATACTATCATGTATATAAAAAAAATTGCCATTAAATATCATGGTTAGTTGTGTCATTAGCTTCAAGTGTGTATGAATTAACTTTTGAAGAAAAAATGATTTTAAATAATAGATTTTGGAAAATAGCTTCTGAAAAGAATTTTTTTTTTTTTTAGAAAAAAAAGCTTATGAAAAAGCATGTTTTTTAACCCCAAAAAATCATGGTTTTCAGTCAAAACCATGGCTCTGTAGAATTTAAGAGTGTTGGGATAACTTCTACCTTAACCCAAACAATAGTTTTGAGGGTTAAAAGTTATTTTGGATTTTCAATGAGTGTGCCAGCGCCTTAGTAGCGCAGTGGCACCCAGGCCAGCACTTGTCTGGCAGCGTTCAGGGTTCGATCCTTGTCTCCGTATTGTATAAAAAAAAAAAAAAATCTATGAGTGTCGGGTTACTTGGACTTTTAAAACCATTATTTGATTATAGGCCTGGTGGTTTGGGTGTCTCCTATTCTCTAATATCACTTTGATCCTATTTATAAATCCTTTTTAACTAAATCACACATATTAAGGAAATGTAGTTAACTCAATGATTATAGGGTAAATTTTCAATTTTTCCCTTATTTATAACTGAGTATCTTTCAACTCTCTCTCTCTCTCTCTCTCTCTATTTTCATTGGTACTATAATTAATATAAGCAAAATTGTCACAATCTTATTATTACTTGAAAGCTAACTTATAAACAGGGGCGTGGGGAGGGGAGGGCTAGGGGTGGCCCCCGCCCCCCCTAAATTATAGAAAAGAGCCCAATTTTTTAAGAAATTACATTTCAGCCTTATAAAAATTTTAATATTTTCACTTTAGTTTCTACTAAAAGTTTCATGGAAGGACTAAAATGAACATCCTGAAATTTTTATAGGTCTTAGATGTAATTTCATGAATACCTAAGTTCTATTCTATAATTTTCGCCCCCTGTAAATGTAATATCAATTCCTGGCTCCGCCCCTGCTTATAAATAGAATCAATTTTGGTCAAAAGAGACTTATAAATAATATACTATTAAATATATTATTTTTCCACGCGTTGTTAATTCTTTATTTTCTTAATTATGGTTGACGTACGTACTAGTTTAATTGAGATTGAAAATAATAGATGAGGGGAAAAGAATAACAGAAAATTCAATATTATGTTCTTTGTTATTGTATATAATAATATACAAGTTTTCTTGGCTAGCTACATATCATATAAAAAAATTTATCAAGCTCAAATGATCATGAATCATCAATAAAATACTCTCTTATATATTGTTGAAGCTGTAAAGGTTTCAATGGCAGATCCAATATGATATGAGTTTTTACCTATATTCATTTTTCAGGATTACGTGGCAGAATCAGGAAAAATGATTTGTTATTATTAAGGATAGGGTTAAGGTGCAGATTTGCCAACAAACTATTACCCGAGGAGTGTCTGACACAAAAAACAATTGAAGAGATCAAATTGTCCAACAAACTATTAAAAAGTGAAAAAAAATACCAAATAACTATTAAAAAAACAACTATCACTATTACGTTAAAATATGAGGCACCGGCGTAAGACGGTGGCAGAAATGCTGAAGAAAAGAGCAGTTAAGCTTTCTTGTTGGATAAGGCAAACGCCAATAGAGATGGGACCCATGCGAGCAGGCGTTGTGGCAGCGGCGGTTGCTGCTTATGGCATCGGAGGGACGCAACCAGGGTGCAAGGCGCGTGCCGGTCGAAAGCTGTGGACTGCTAGATGAGTTCAAAAGGGTGGGTGGAACACCCAACAACAACAAAAAATCCTTTTTAGTTTGAATCTACATATTAGTCTCCATGCGTGTTCCTAATGGTTAGCTTTTAAATAAGTATAGATTAAATATAGAAAATAATAATCGTTATCAAACATCAACGTTCATGTAAACTCAAATCCTAACGTACACGAGAAGATAACCACCATTTTCCACCTTCTGTCGGTTCATTTTTTTTTTAATTATTAAAAAAAGTACTCTCCCCCTATTCTAAATATAAGACATAATTAAGAGTTGTTTCGAAACAACATTGTCTTGCATTATTGCAAATAGCTAGCCTTATCCTTAAGAATATGCTCATTAGTAGTCCAAAATCAAGAAGTAAAGTTGACTTTACCTAACTTCTAACATAGTTATAGTTTTAATTTTGACAAGGTAGGAACAGTTCTGATTTAAAACGAAGAGTTACCATGGAATCAAATATAAGAAAACATGTTATGCGGTACAAAACCCAGAGAGTCAAACTAATAGTATTATATCTTAAATTATTTTAAATGATTTATCTTCTCTCTCTTCATATAAAAAAAATAAGTATAATGCAACTAATCTTCATTACATTTTAAAAAGCTTATTAAAAAATTAAATGGACTATGCATTTTGGACCATAAGAGAAGAGAGAATAGAACCAACATAGAGTTAGTTTAGCAGTGTAAGGCTCTACTAGCTCTCTATGGATCTCGAGTTCAAATCCCAAAGGAGACATTTGTGTTGGGAGCCACGAACCCCGAACCAGA
The DNA here is from genome assembly GCA_025563575.1 of Acacia pycnantha. Classification (NCBI taxonomy): domain Eukaryota; kingdom Viridiplantae; phylum Streptophyta; class Magnoliopsida; order Fabales; family Fabaceae; genus Acacia; species Acacia pycnantha. The sequence continues at coordinate 568,369 of JAMWYP010000235.1, forward strand.
TAACGGATAATAATATAAAAAGAGATAGAGAAGATATAATAGATGTAAGCATTTGAGAACATGGAGGCAATAAAAGGATTTAGCTAAGAATGGATGTCAACTATGATGTCTAGGAGAAAGGTGAAAATTTAAAACTATTACGGCGTTACATAAGTCATAATAAGAATTTTTTTTAATCAAAGTGGCAAACACTAATGACCAAAAATTACAGTTGGGATCAAACTTGCAGAGCAGTATCCCACTTACAATAGATTTTTTTTGACACTAGATTATAAAGCCACAGTAACATAATTTTAACAAGGGTTAAATACCTAATTTGCCACGGAAGTATTGCTAAGGAAGCGCCCAGCACCCGGAAGTATTTTGGGTATCATTTTTGCCCCGGAAGTTTACAAAATAGAGTAAATATGCCCCAGAAGTTTTTTTCGGAGCAAATTTTTGTAAACTTCCGGGGCAAAAATGATACCCAAAATACTTCCGAGTGCTGGGCGCTCTCTTAGCAAAACTTCCGTGACAAATTAGGTCTTTAACCCTTTTAACAATGAAAATTATAAGGAAGAATTACTATTGCCTCAATGAATTGGTCTGCACAATGGTATTATTTTTACTTGGTGTTTAGATAAAAATATGGACATTCTTTTCCTGCACGGAATGTATGAGTAAGATAGTGTTGACATAAATGAAATTCAAACCACTAACTTCAAATTTACTATATCTTAATTTATCTGCCAAACACAAACTGAAAGATCCACCAAATTCTTATAACACGATAAAGACGAGAAAAAGGAAAATGGTTCATTTCAGAGAAGCCATAAAGTTAATCCTTTGAAAGTCAATTCCAACTTTTCTCAAAGCTGATCTATATAAAAGTCCTAGTTCATTGATGCAGTACAAGTTAACGTTTTTCTTCTTCTTGGGTTCAAAGAAATTGTTTTTGTTTACACAATAGGCACAATGCCAAATCAAGACGGTTGGTGGGAATCAATATCAATTTGCATAACTGCACATATCAAGTCTTATCCCTAAAAGTATGCTCATTAGTGGACCAAAATGGACTTTACCTGGCTTCTAACAAAGTGATAGATACTTCATTACTTGAAGGATTTGTATTATTGTTAAGAGATTGTAACCTAAGTGGGATGTTTTCCATAAGGAAACCAGGTTCTTTAGGCTCAGGCAATACACCCTCACTGCTCAACATTATAACCACAGATGTCATGTTTGGCCTCTCATCAGCATGGTATTGCAAACAAAGAAGACCGACATGGATGCATCGCAATACTTCTGAATCAACATAAGACCTCTCCAAATGTTCTTCGGTGAATTTTAGTGGGACTCCCTCATTCCACAACCTCCATGCCTACAGCAATTCAAAATATTGAATCAGTTACCAACTTCAGCAAGATAAGAGAAAAATTAGGCACCTTGTTACTAACATGTCCGATGAGATTAACGCTTTGGCTTGACAAGAAGGAGCCCCTATTTTTCATGCCACCCACTATTTCTAGTAGTAATACTCCAAAGCTGAACACGTCAGATTTAACGGAGAATAGTCCATGAAGTGCATATTCAGGAGCCATATAACCACTATCATAAGTCAAAAGGAAGTTATATCATATTCAGTAATGTGCCAGTATACAAAATCAAAAATAGTGAATCGTACTTACTATGTACCAACTATTTGCTTTGTATTATCTTCATTTTGATCTCCTCCAAATATTCTTGCCAAGCCGAAATCTGAGATTTTTGGATTTAATTCACTATCTAATAATATATTACTTGCTTTAAGATCTCTATGGATGATTTTTAATCTAGAATCTTGATGAAGATACATAAGCCCCCGAGCAATTCCGCGGATAATGTGAAAGCGCTTGGACCAATCAAGAAGTTTACTTTCAGAACCTACAAATTTTTAATGTAATGACACTTATCATTATCCAATAAGAGATAAAAGAAAAGGTTAAAGTGTGCTGATTGGGCAAACAAACCAAAAATAAATGAATCTAAGCTCTTGTTGGGCATGTATTCATATATGAGCATTTTCTCCTCTCCTTGTATGCAACAACCAAGAACCTTGACAAGATTACGGTGCTGAAGTTTGGCACACAATTTGACTTCATTCTTGAATTCAGTAAGACCTTGGAAAGAACTTTGTGAAAGCCGTTTCACCGCAATTTCTTGTCCATCTACAAGTATGCCCTAACATTTTTACATCATATAAATGAATGACAATAAGTAATATCATAAATCAGAACCGTGACTACAATATTTTACTCTTAATAAAATTTGTTTTGATAAAATCTTAATAACAAGTTAATTGCACCCTTACCTTGTATACAGGACCAAAACCACCTTGGCCAAGCTTGTTGTCTGATGAGAAGTTATTAGTTGCATTAGCTATCACCGCAAGGTCATAAATACGTTGCTCCATATTTCCTTCGTAGCCTTCTTCATTGTTTACACCTATCAAGGTTTTCAGCTCCATATTTCCGTCAGAGCCTTCATCCTTGTTTGCTGCTAACAAAGTTTTCTTGGTTCACTTTTGTAAATTAAATGAATTTATAAATACAAAAGAAAAAACTATTAGTGGCATGGGCTGTTTCTGCAATGTCATTTGTAGACAGCTCCATATTTCCTTAGGAGCCCTTTTCGTTGTTTACGGTTAACAAGGCTTTCATATTATGTTCTTTGGGAAACATAATGACAGCAACTTCAATCATGTTCAATTATCCTCCAGATAAACCCCAGATGTCGTAAGAAGATGGGAATGTTTACCTATAGAGTTTCTTCTGCGCATGTAAATGTAAAACGAAGTGAAAAGCATCACAATAGCCAATCCAGTGGTCACTGTTGCAGCAATCACCTTTGTCTTATTTCCGTTAGCTTCATCATGTTCAGCTTCACAAGGAAATGTACCATGAATCAGTAGACAAAAAATTCAGGTTGCTAAAGCAATTGAAACATGATTGAAAAATGATCACTAACAGACCACACCTGTTTCTGGAGAAGCAAGGCGAATATATAAATGTTGGTCATCAAAGGGAACCTGCCTTATATCAACTAAATCACCAAACCACATAACACAACCACTACCTCCATCCGTGATATCTGAATTAGAATAAGCATTACAAGAACAATTTTCCCAGCATTTGGCTTTGCATTCCTCAAGTGTCATACTTGTATTAACCCAAGAGTATGTTGTATCTGGAAGTTTCAGCCCACTAAATTTGACAAAATAATCACTGTTTTTTCCCCTGCAACTCCAGGATTTATTGCGGATGCATCCATCAGTCCAGTCCAAAGCGTTCCAATTTCTGGGTGATTTTGGCAAGAATCCTGGCAAGCACTGGCATATTGGTGTCTCACCCAGGACGCAGTTTCCATTAGGCCCACAACGATTATATCTATCACAATTATCCATTGGCGCAAAACTATAAGTATTCCACCTTTGATCATTTTCACTCCATATTATGTCCAGTAGGGAGTATAATGTTTGGTTGAAGACAAATCTTGCAATCTGAGACTCGTCTATGAGAGTATGCGTTGAATAAACCTCATCTTTATTCCAGACAAACTTTAATTTATATAGTGGATTTCTCGTCGCATGAGAGGTGCCACTGAACCGGACTCCATTCCAGGGGCCACTACTCACATACTCAGTTCGGCCCTGCCAGCTTACTAAATCAGGATAATTGTGTAGTACAAGCTCCGCTGAAAAGTCTCCATAAGAAGGGTCGTCCCAATTCTTCCATGCAGTATAACGTCGATTAAGACCAGTTCTCAGGTCCCATCCGAACTTCATTCCCGGCAAAATCGTATCAGAAGGATGGTCAAAGCTTTGCCACAAGTAGTTTTGGGGCTTTTGATCCTTCCCATCTCTTAGAACCAAGTTTCCAGAGCCTAAAAGCTGCACAATTGGACTCAAGGCCTTTGTGGTTGAATTTGCTGACCAAACAACAGTCTCATCATTGCTGAGAAGTACAAGATGTCCCTCTGTGTTTAAGCTCAACTGGCCAAAGTTGTTTTTGATGGGTCTGTCTCGGTTGGCAACCCAAACAACAGTTCTGCCAGGGATTTTGTGGTACCAGATTCCAACATAGCGGTCAGTGGAACTACCTGGGCTGAAGAAACCCAATTCAAAGAGTTCATTTTCAGAAACCAAGATCTGGCCATCGCGAAGAGATTCGAACTGGGAAAGGGTATCAGTTGCAAAAGAAAATCTGGAGAAGAACAAAAGCAGATTGGGAAGAACAAGCAAATAAGGAAGGATAGCCATTGATTTAATGAATTGGCCTACACATTGAAAAATTAATATACCAGTGATTCTGATGTGGCACGCGTCGAAAGGGCAGGTTGACTGTGATCTTCAACTCAGAAAAACTGTTCCCTTTCCCAACACAAGTCATGTCTGACTTTTCACACTAGGGATGGACACCTCCCCTTCCTCCCTCACCTCCAACCAAACATAGCCTCAAGGCAGAGAGAATAATTTTCAACGCAAGAATAAGATATTGACTTTTCAAATGCATGAATAAGATTATAACATCATAATCAGAATTCCAAACTCAAATTTCAAATTCAATGTCAACAAACCAACAGATCCTTGGATGAGTGATGAGGTCCATTAAATCCTTGTAGTAAGGTGAGGGAGAGGAAGGTTCAGGCCTTTCTTTTTCTATTGTTTTTTGTGAGGACGATATTCAACATAATTGACTTCTACCATCAATTTTTTTCCCCTAATGTAAAGCAAAGTACCGTTTTTTAATAATTTCTACCAGTTGAAGGCCAAACAATAAAGATAGTAAAAGGTCGCAAGAAACATAAATGGTTGCGTTTCTTAAATGCCGCAAGTCAAAATTTGCGAACTGTAAGTGAATTGCATCAACTACTTTTCCGTAGTCTAATCTCAGATAACACTTATTTTTCTTTAAAAAAATCCTTTTAAATTTTTTTTTTTTTTGCTCTAATCCACCTGGTTAAGTTTTTCTCGGCCAAGAATTGAACAAAAAATTGCAGGTAGGCTAGTATCAATAGGAGTTGGAACGAAAGGGGTTTAATATTTAAAACTTGGTCTGGAACCAGGATGAGACTCAAACATGAAATGGATACTGAAATGGTATAAACTGAAGCAAATTAAGAAAGACCTATATACCAGATTTCGCTGCTTCAGTTCGCGGAAATTAGTGGCCGAAGAAACCAAGTTCCAATCTTCCATCTTCCGAACCCAATTAAGTTTCCTCCAAGAGGATGAAGTGAATTAGACTGGGTAATGCGGTAATAGAATCAGCCATTAGTTGCAGAGGGACAAATTGAGGGTAAAGTGAAAATCGTTCGGTAATAGCAACCATAACATAACAGGAAGAAATGAAGAACGAAACCCATTTATCTCCCAATAATGGAACAAATTTAGTGAGGATGTGGCTTATCCATTTGAATCATCTGTGGATAATATTCATTCTAACTTATAATACTCCCTCCTCCGATTTAAAAAAATAGCTGTTTAAAATATAAGGCATTTTTAAAAATAATTAATACTTATTTTTTAATTTTCTCCCAATAATTAATGATTATTTTTAATTTTGTTCACTCTTTAAATTTTCAAACATATTTTTGAATAAAGGTAAAAGTGGAAAAATATTTTAATTTAAGACATATTTAATGAATTAATTATCACTTTTTATCTTGATAATTATTTTTCTATCTTTCTTTAACTTATATATCCTTTATGATTTGTTATGGGAAAATTCTCAATAAATACGATTTGAATTTGAAAAATCCTAAAAAAATTATGTTAAAACATGGAAATGACAAATTTAGGGTCCGTTTAGGAAAACAGTTACAGAAGTGACTTATTTTCAATATGACTTTTGTAGAAGTAAGATAGGATAAAAATCAGATTGAAAATGTGATTTGTGTTTGAGAAATCAGTGGTAAAGGTGACTTTTTTTTTCAAATAGACTCATGTTTGAAATAGCGTTTGAAAAGTCAGTTAAGATAGAAAGTGACTGAAAATTGTATGAATATTAGACACACATATATTAATTGTATATATTTTGATAATTGAAGATAAAAATTTAAATTTAAATTTTGATAAAAAGATAAATTATTATTAAAAAATTAAAAAACTCTAAAGTACTTAAATAAACATATTCTAATGGAGAAATTAGAATGTATACAAATGTATATTTAATAATACATTACTTATTGGATCACCTATCCCTAACATTTTTCTCTAGAAGCTGAAAAAAGTCACACCAGAAGCTGAAAAAAGTGATTTCTATTAGAAATCACTTTTTTAAATAAGCTCATCTGACATCACCGCTATCGCAAAACAATCATTTCTCCACTAGGCTTAAATCACTGTGCGCTGGGCTTTTTTCTCCATCACTGCTATGCCAAAACAGGCTATTCTCAAGGAACTATTGTGACATTTTGAAATCTTATGCTTTTAATAAAATGCCCCTCAAAATTTTTTTTTAAAAGAAAGAACCCTCACCAGCACTAGAGCTTTGTCGCCAACGCCACCTTGTTTGGAGGACTTTCGCGACTGACTACCGGCGGGTGGCTGGAACTCTAGTGACAACTTAAGTAATGGATTACTATTTTAGTATAGGGATTGGCTACTTGAACTCCAAAAATCCTATCCGAAGTTGTTAACAAATTGAATAAAGGCAATAACAACTTGAGTATAGCGATTGACAAATTGCGCTCCCAAGGTTATTAATGGTTATACTTAAGTTGTTATTGTCAATACTCAAGTTGTCATTGTATTTATTCAACTTGTCAATGACGCTTGATAGAGCTTAGGGACCTTAAGTAGTCAATCCTTATACTCAAGTAGTCAATCTCATTACTTAAGTTGTTACCAAAGCTTTGATAGCCGAAGACCCATTGGAGCTCTAGTGGCAAAGCTCTGGCGCCAGTGAGGTTTTTTTTTTTTTTTTTTTTGTTATTAAGGAAAAAACTTCAGGGCATTTTGGTAAAAGCACAATATTTAAAAATTTCATGTTAGTCCCTTGAGACTTATTTATCATTTTCATATGTTAATAGACATTTTGAGGGTTTTTAAGTTTAAATGGTATTTATTTGGATTTTTTTTTTCTTTACAATGTTTATAATTTCTTGAAGGAGAAGCTTCTGTGAAACAATCTTTCAAGCAACTCGACCAACTTCAAAGGTCACTTTAAGATAAATGATTTAAATGTTAATTTCATATTTTTTTTTTAAATATTTATATATCTTTCATGTATCCTTTTTAATTATTATTTTATGTTTTGAAACTGGGGGGCAATTCGTTAGGAATTAGGATCGAGATCCTTAATAGGGAGCTATAAGCTAACATTAGTTAGATACCCGGAAAAAAAAAAAATCTCATCCAATCTTTAATATAAGATATATTTAGAGAGTTGGTCTTGATCCTAAATTTAAAACATATTTTTCATATTTGTTAATCTTTTTCTAATTTACCCCTATTGATATTCTCTCATCTATAATTAAGGAGGAGAAGGAATAATGAAATTAATGAAGATGACTATGATGTTTTAAAAAATACATATCATATTAACTAACTTAATTAACTTCTTTAATTTAATCAAATTAAGTAAATATGTCTTATATTAAAAACCGGATGGAGTAACAAAATATTCCTAAAATACTTATTATATAACATCCCAAAAATTAGACTTGGAGACTTGCAGGTGCATATAAAATTTCCTTTTTAGAGTGGAAGGGAAGGAACTAATTAATAGTTAATGGCTTGTTTGGATTAGCGGTATCAGAAGTGAATTTTTTTCAATATGACTTTTATAAACTTAAGATAGGATATAAATCATATCGTAAATGTAATTTGTGTTTGGATTGACGGTGACAGAAGTGATTTTTTTTAAAACCTGAAACTTGTTTGGTTTATTATTTGAAAAGCAAGTTGAGATGAAAAATGACTAAAAAATGCATGAATTTTATTGAATATTACATATATATTATTTTTATATATTGTGATAATTGAAGAGGAAAATTTGAATTTAGATGTGAAAAAAAAGTTAAATTATTATTGAAAAAAATTTAAAAAACACTAAAATCCTTAATTAAATATATTTAATGAATAAAGTGTATATAAATTAGAATGTATACGAATGTATATGAACACGTTGATACTAAATAATAGTCCATTGCTATGTTTTAGATAGCCAGCATCGACCAAGTAATATTTCCCTAATAAATGATGAAATGTTTTAGAGTAAATACCATTTTTGGTCCCTGGAAAAAAGTACGAACCCCTTTTTGATCCCTAACTAAAAATAACTCGTCCCGTCATCCCTGGGAAATCAAAAAATATCACACGTTAGTCCTTCCGTCAGTTAGCTCCTAACGGCGTCACTAACGTTGCCGATGTGTAACGTGAGTTGGTCCAGTCACATGCCACGTAGGAAGGCCAAAACGACGTCGTTTATATAAATACCCTTTTTGGTCTTTGGAAAAAAGTACGGACCCCTTTTTGATCCCTAACTAAAAATAACTGGTCCCGTCATCCCTGGAAAATCAAAAAACATCCCACGTTAGTCCTTCCGTCAGTTAGCTCCTAACGGCGTCACTAACGTTGCTGATATGTAACGTGAGTTGGTGCAGGGTGCTTCGTTACCTTCAACATTTTTTACTCGTTGAAAAGTCTATTCACTAACCTCACCGTTGGATTTAGAGAAGTATAAAGATTCAAAGCAGTGAACACTATCTAACTCCGGCGCAAACCTAGGCGAGAAGCGCTGCCGTTGTTGCTTGGCTCCATCGGGTTGCGTTGATGGCGACGGCGGCGGCACCTTGGAGTTATATGGAGATGCCGGTTTCTTCTCGGGGGAAGAAGGCTTCTGCTCGGGCTTGGGCTTGAGATTTAGGGCATCAATAGACAAGCGCGATCTCTGACCGTAGGAAAACTCGGCGCAGAGAGCATCGAAGGAACTGAAGATAGACATCATTTGACGACCATAGACATCATTACACATCAGCAACGTTAGTGACGCCGTTAGGAGCTAACTGACAGAAGGACTAACGTGGGATGTTTTTTGATTTCTCAGGGATGACAAGACGAGTTATTTTTAGTTAGGGATCAAAAAGGGGTCTGTACTTTTTTCCAGGGACCAAAAAGGGTATTTACTCGTGAAATTATAAACGACGTCATTTTGGCCTTCCTACGTGGCATGTGACTGGACCAACTCACGTTACACATCAGCAACGTTAGTGACGCCGTTAGGAGCTAACTGACGGAAGGACTAACGTGGGATGTTTTTTGATTTCCCAGGGATGACGAGACTAGTTATTTTGAGTTAGGGATCAAAAAGGGGTCCATACTTTTTTCCAGGGACCAAAAAGGGTATTTACTCAATGTTTTAATGGTATGACACAAAATTGCTATGTTTTAAAACTTCTGGGGTAACATTGATTCTAAAAATGTATGAATTTTATTAAATATTACATATATATTATTTTTATATATTGTGATAATTGAAGAGGAAAATTTAAATTTAGATTTAATAAAAAAAGTTAAATTGTTATTGAAAAAAATTTAAAAAAAAAAAACACTAAAGTCCTTAATTAAATATATTTAATGGATAAAGTGTATATAAATTAGAATGCATACAAATATATATATATATATATATATATATATATATATATATATATATATATATATATATATATATATATATATATATATATATATATATATATATATATATATATATATATATATATATGAACACATTGATACTAAATAATAGTACATTGCTACGTTTTAGATAGCCAACATCGACCAAGTAATATTTCCCTGATAAATGATAAAATGTTTTAACAGTGTGCCGCAAAATTGCTACGTTTTAAAACTTCTGGGGTGACATTGAGGCCCCGTTTGGATCAAAGAAAAGGTGGGAATCGAAAGGAATAGAAATGAAAAGAATGGAATGGAATGAAAAATATTTTACCTCGATACGTTTGGTTCGCACTAGAAAAGAAAATAGGTTGATAGGAAAATTTTTTTTTGGTTGAAAGAAAATAAGGTAGGAAAATAAGGCAAAATACCATTTTACCTTAAAAATAAATTATTATTTTAAATCAGAAATACCCGCACAATGCACACTCCTTTGATGAGTGTGCAAATATGCACACCACTCGAGTGCACTTTTGGTGCACTCCAGTAGTGAAGTGCACTGGAGTGCACACTTTGAGTGTGCAAAATATGCACACTCAAGGATAGGACTGTGCAATCGGTTTTTCGGTTCGGTTTTCGGTAAAAACCGAAAAAACAGAAAAACCGAAATATGGGAATTTTGCCAACCGAACCGAAACCGAATTAGAAGGGAAAACCGAACCGAAATAACCGAAATATTTCGGTTCGGTTTTCGGTGCTAATTCGGTTTTGGGCTTCAATTGGGCCTTTTTGTGGGCCTTTTTTTTTTCCAGATCTGATACCTAATTTTTTTTGCTCAGAACGAAAATAATTGCATTCAAGCTTGTATAAAAAAAACAGCATTAATATCAAAAAAAAAAAAAACCAGCATTCGAGCATCATTGAAAATAACAGCATTCTTGAGCAAAAAAAGAAAATAACAGCATTCAAGCAAGCATCATTGAAAATAACAGCTTCTGCCTTCTTGTCAAACGAAATTCAAGCATCAAATATAATGATGCCTCACCTAGCAGTCTGGCACAAGTAGCTAAATTAAAAACACAAGTTCAAGTATAAAAAGATAAACATCCAAGCATTAAATATCATATGCTTGAATCATTTGAAAAGTTCATCCAGAAAAGAAAAATCATTTGCAACAGCCAACAACAAGAGATAGATGTCGCCATCTTCAGACAAGGAAGCCTCCCAGAGATTAATTGCATCCTTTTTGGCCAATCTAATGTAAAAAACAAGAATTAATCAAATTAGTGAAAAGAAATAATCTAATAAATATTAACAAAATATAAAGATATATAATGAAAAATTACTTACAAAGATATTTGCATTGCATCTACTATATGTCAACAGTTGCCTCCAATGCAATTTTTTGGAAATCTAATAAAAAAACAAAATTAGAAGTCCCTTGAAAGATCATAATAAATATTATTCTAATAAAAATAGAAAATAGATGTAAAAAGTATTACCAAGTTCTATTTGCTGAAAATCATCGTCTCCTACTTCTGCAACATAGTTAAGTGAGTGCCTAACCCAATCTTGAGCACAAATTAGTGATTGTACAGCTTTAGGTGTTAAAGAGCTCCTAAATGAATCTAAAACTCTTCCTCCAGTGCTGAAGGTAGACTCAGAAGCAACAGTAGAAATTGGGATAGCCAACACATCTCTTGCTACTTGAGCAAGAACAGGGAATCTAGGACTATTCACCCTCCACCAATTTAATATATCAAAATCATCTTTTCTAGGCTCAATTTCTTCATTTAAATATCTATCCACTTCTGTTCTACTAGTCCTTCCACCAAGATGCTCATCCATTTGTAATTGATCCTCAATATCAAGCAACTTTTGGAGTTTTAAACTAGGGTCATCATCATCAAGAAGATCTTGTGTGTCTTTTGATGGTCCCGTTTCAAGCTCGGCTGAAGGAGTGATAACCTGATTGTATTCATTATATAAACAAATCAAGACTTCTTTAATATGCACCGCCAAATGTTCCCCAACATCACGTGTATGCATCTTACAAAGAGCAAATTGCACCCAATCTAGCTTATATCGGGGGTCAAGAACAACAGCAATATAAAGAAGTTTATTAAGCTGCATAGGATCTCCCCAATACTTGTCATATTTCTCCTTCATTCTCAGTGGTGACTGTCTAATAAAGCGAACAACCTCTCTAACTTTTTTAATTGAGTGTCCTACTTCTTTTAACCCGTCACTGACAATCAAATTGATTATGTGTGCCATGCATCTCATATGCAAATGCTGACATTTCATAACTGAATGCCCCCACCTTACAATTTTGCCTTCCAAATATTGAATTGACACATCATTAGAACTAGCATTATCTACCGTAATTGTGAGCACCCTTTCAATACCCCATTCAAGCAAACACTTCTCAACTTCAATTCCAATGTCCCTCCCCTTATGACTAGATATAGGAATGAAATTCAAAACCCTCTTTTTCATTGACCATTTGTCATCTATAAAGTGGGCAGTAATACACATGTAATTAATTCTTTGGATAGATGTCCAAGTGTCAAAAGTAAGACAAAGCCTTTGTTTGTTTCGCTCCAAATAATCTTTAAATCTCATTTTTTCGTCAATATAAAAACTAAAACAGTCACGAGCTATTGTCCATCTTGATGGAATTTTAAATTTGGGCACGGCATTCAACACGAAATTCTTAAACCCAACACCCTCAACAAACTTAAAAGGCAATTCATCAACAATTAGCATAGATGCCAAGGCTTTCCTAATACCATCTTGGTCAAATTTCCAATTCACAAGGTTCAATTTATCACCTTCAGCACTATAGTTTAAATGACCTTGTTTAAGTTCTTCAGGAGGGGGCTTCTTCTTACAAGCATTCACAAAATGATTATTTAGGGCAGTGGTTCCATTATTTTTTGGATCACAGGCAAGAACAGCCTCACAGTAATTACACTTACCTTTTATGTCACCTTTCTCATTCACAAATTTGGAGAAGTGATCCCACACTTTGGATCTTTGCTTCATAGCTTTCCTTTTCCCAGTTACAACTGATGAAGCTTTATTGGTCACACTTGCACTTGCACTTTGCCCAGTAGTTGGTAGAGAAGCACCTTGGTCAGCCATACTAGCTTGGTTAGCCATAATAGCTTGGTCAGCCATAGTAGCTTGGTCAGCCATAATTTCACCTAGAGATGAACAATTATTTCAAGTTAAAACAGAAAATTGTAATCTTGAAAAGAGAAACCGAAAAGTTAAATTACACATGAGAAAAGTTAATTTGCACACATGATTCCAATACTGGATTTAGTTTTTTTGTAATCTCCATCTTTCAATTCTTGTCATGGGTGCTGAATTAATTTCGCTGATTCATGCACTTATTAGCTTCTTACAGATATATAAGGATCATATTCATTAAAATAAAGGAGGGAAAAAAAAGGAGCAAGAGTCTATTCTCCTCTCACCGGCTCTTCTTTATCCATGTAACTTTCAATTAAATGCAACGAGACTAAATGCAATGAATTCTGATCCAAAATCAAAACTGAGAATACTAAATGTTTTACTCTTTGGAAGCTCTCTGTTTTATCCATTAGAAGTAGTCAACCAGAATTTAAATTTAATGAAGCTGCCAAGATAGTATGATTTTCGTGAATGATTTCATCCCTTAATTTCGTTGCAGGACCAGCAAGATCATCAAATACATAAAGACAAAGTTCTTCCTTGGTTTATGCAAAAACAAAAAAAGATGCAAGGACACTTATTTCTCTTTTTTTAAAATAAAGAATGAAAAAAAGAAAGAGAGAAAGAGAAAAAGGAAGGGATCAAATATCAAATTCTGAAATTCAAACCCGCAACCAGCTGGAGAGTAGAGAGCTCATAGCAAACACTTTTTTCTTTATAATGTCTATGGCAATCTAAACACATGGCGAGCGTGAAGGTATTAAATGTAAAAATTGAATAAACTAATCAATGAAGCACCGAATAATAGCAACAACACATCAAAACAAAAGCAACTCAAAACTGAACACTCTCAAGTCTCAACGAGGTCAACAGATCATGGTTCATGGCAGAGATAAGTATAAAAAATCTCAAACAAAATTATGGCAAAGATAAGTATAAAGAATCCAAAAGAAGATACTGAAAATATTACCAAAGGACAAAGGTGCAGATCTGGATTTCCTGGACTGCAGACACTAGACGATCCACACTTCCGCAGAGACGACGACGCAAGACGAAGACCAAGACGGCAAGACGAAGACGCGAGACCAAGACCCAAGACGATTAGATGAAGACGCAACTCGATCGCAAGAGAGACTGAGAGAGCAGAGGGCCAGACCGCCAGAGGCAACAGGCAAGACCGCACAAATTGAAGAAGGACTGAGATTGATGGGGACATGGGGTTAGGGTTTTCAAATTTCAATTGGAAATTTGGAATTGGGTCTGGGCTAGTGGACTGGAGAGTGGGCCGATGGGTGTTGTTGTTTTTTTTGTTCAGAGTCTGTTTGGACTTTGGAACTTGATATGTAAAAAAAAAAAAATAATAAATATATATATATTTTCGGTTTTTCGGTTTTAACCGAAGTTTTTTTTTATACACCGAACCGAAAACCGAAAACCGATATAACCGATTTACAAAAACCGAAAAAAACCGAAAAACCGAAAAAACCGAACCGAAAAAACCGAACACCGAATTAGTCGGTTCGGTTTTCGGTTTTGATTTGCTCACCCCTACTCAAGGAGTGTCACTGCAGTGCACTTTTGGTGCACTCCAGTGAACACTGGAGTGCACCAAAAGTGCATTCCAGTGAACTCGTTTGAGTGTGCATTTGTAAATGCACACTGTCACTCCTTCTCTTCTTCTATCATCATCAGTTTGCTGCCCGCCGTCATGTAAAATCAAGGTCTAATAAAAACCGTCATGTAAAATCAAGGTCTAATAAAAACACGTCTTCTTCTTTCATTCTCTTAACGCGATTGGAAAAATCTCATCGTCTCACTTTGATCGGAAAAATTTATGGTAGGCGTTTGTGTTTCCTCCTTTCATTATCCGTCTGCGTCTCAGTTTTGTTTTTGTTTTTTCCATTTTCACCGTCATCTTCTCTCTCCACCGTCATCACTGCCGCCTTCATCGAGTGCACTGCATGCACACTCATTTTTCCGATGTCACTGTTGGTGCCTTCTTCCTCCTCCTTCCATTTTCCGATGTCACTCTCTTCTCTCTCATCCTCTCCTCGTCTTCTCTCTCTACCATGTGATGAGGGCAAATTGGACTTTAGTCCATTTTCAGCGGCCTCGGAAAATGGCTTCCCACCAAAAATGGTGGGAACCCATTTTTATTTAAATATGGGAGAATGGAGCGTGGGGGAAAATATTTTCCAGGAAAATTTGAACCAAACGGCCGCCGCCACTGGAAAATGCCAATTTTCCTTTTCCTTCCCCCAATTTTATTTTCTTCGATCCAAACGGAGCCTAAGTGTTTGAACTTTGAACGGAAAATTCAATAATATTTTGTTCCCTATATTTCTTTTTGGGATTACGTGGCAGTAAAAGAAAAATGATTTGTTATTAGTAGGGATATTGCATTCCCTTATTAAGGAAACTAATGGCCTTATTAAAACATCTTTTTAAATTTGAATCCCCTAACATAAGCTACCTCCTCCTCCTCCTCCTCCTCCTCCTCCTCCTCCTCCTCCTCCTCCTCCTCCTCCTCCTCCTCCTCCTCCTCCTCCTCCTCCTCCTCCTCCTCCTCCTCCTCCTCCTCCTCCTCCTCCTCCTCCTCCTCCTCCTCCTCCTCCTCAAATAAGTTTAGAGCAACTTCCCTACCGTGTTTTTTACTTTTTTTGTTGGGTGAAGTTATTGTCTGTTTGGATTGATGGTAAAAGTTGTTTTTTTGACATGATTTATGGTGTACGAAATAAGATATAAGAGGAGTTTTATCTTGACTTATGTGAATGTGCTTTTCTAACGCTATCTCAAATAAGCCCTTAATATCCATAAACTTTTAACAAAAGTGCACTCAGCACTATATACATTTCAGAGGTGCAAAAAGACCCATGAACATTTAAAATGAGTGAAAATGTCAGCACCTTAAACTAAAAGCACAAGTCCAAATGAAGAGAGTTGTTAAGAATTAACTTCGTTTTGCATTATTGCATATAGCTAATCTCATCCTTGTGAGTATGCTAATGAGTGGTCCAAAATCAAGAAGTAAAACTGAATTTACTTGGCTTCTAACAACAGGGTTATAGATATTTCATTACTTGAAGGGATTGTATGATTGTTAGAAGATTCTCCCTTAACTAGGATGTTTTCCAGAAGGAAACCAGGTTCTTTAGGCTCAGGCAAAACACCTTCACTAAAGATAACCACAAAGAAGACATTTTTGATGCATCACAATACTTTTCATTCAACATAAGACCTCTCCAAATGTTCATTAATGAATTTTAGTGGGACTCCCTCATTCCATAACCTCCATGCCTACATCAATTCAAAACATTGAATCAATTACCAATTTCATTAAAGATAAGGGAAAACCTAGGCTGCTTCACTACTACAAAAAAGACATTTTACTTCCCTAAAAGACATCCGTTTTTTTAGAAGGGAAGTAAAATATAAAGGAAATGGCATTTTTGTAATTATGTGGAGGAAATTTGACATATTAGGCATCCTTTTTCTTATTGGGACGTAGAAAGTGGACTTTAGGCGTCTCTATTTAATTTAGGACGCCTAAAGTGGACTTTAGGGTTTAGGCGTCCTAATCATGGTAATTAAACCGAGACCGGACCGAAAGAAATAGATCAAGAACAAAGTGGTCTCGTTGCCTCCTCCAGTGTCGTTCTAGTATGTGAGGGTCGAGGGGCAAGGTTTGGATGAGAGAGAAGAATGAGATCTGGATGTGAGGAGAGAGTAGGGAAATGAATGAATATGAAAGAGGGAGCTTTGAATATGATGAAGAGATGATCAGACGAGACAATATGATGGAGGGACGAGGGTTATGATGAGAGAGAGAAATGAGATGGGAGTAGGTGAAGATGAGATGTCATTTCATCTCTAAAAAACCGTGCGTCTGTTCTTACTTTTTTTAAAAAAAATTGTGAGAACTAATTAATATTATATAATAAATCTAAGATATCTGACTACCGGTTTGACTCCGGTCTGACCCACTGACCCTTGACCCAGTACCCTGACCGGTTCAATGACCGGTCCGGGTTTAATAACCTTGATCCTAATTTAAAAAAGAGACACCAAAAGAAGAGGAATTTTACAAGATAGGAGAGAAAACAGTCCTTATAGCGTCCTAAATTTAACTTAGGACGCCACGCCAAAAGCAATGCCAAAAACCTTGTAAAGCAGTGCCAAAAGACTCATCCTAAATAAAAATCCAAATGCATCTCACCCCTCTCTTTATGTACGTCTCATCTGCACACCTCACCAACTATTGCCTGTCGTCGCCTCGGCCGCTATCGTTCGCTCGCTTGCCATCGCCTCTCCTGTTGTCGCTCGTGGTCGCTCACTCATTCGTTCAGTTGCTCGCTGTCATTCGCTCGCCCGCTCACCATCCCAACTTTGATATGCGATTTCTACAGTATAGCTCTTCGATCTGTGATTCCTTTTATTTCTTTGTTTGATTTGGTTTGAAGAAGGTGATGATCGATAGCCTAAAGCGCTAAAACTTGCTGCCCGTAACCTAATTTTTTTACAGTATAGCTCATCTTCTTCGATCTGTGATGATCTGCCGCTAAAACTTTCCTTGATCTACGATTTCTACAGTACTGGTGAGTGAGATTAAATGTGATTTCTTCCTTCTCTGTTGAAACTTTTATTTCTTTGTTTTGGGATGATTTTTATTTTTAGATTGTTTACATATATCTAGAATTTGGAATTTGTAGACCTGGAATGTAGATCTAGAATTTGTCTATGATAGCTCTATGAGCCTTGTCCATACCATCCCACCACTTCTTCCATGGCAAGCCTCTCGAACCTGGTTTGGGTTATATATATATATATATAAGCAATATGGGGGTCCCAAAACAATATTTGGGATGCCTTAAATAGAACTTATGGCGTCCCAAAAATATATTTGGGACGCCTTAACTGTCTCTCTTATTACTTCCCCCTTAAAGGTCTCTCTCTCTCTCTCTAAAAAGACGTAAATTGTGCCAAAAAACGGACGTTAAAGACCTTTGTTGTAGTAGTGCTTGTTACTAACATGTTTGATGAGGTTAACACTTTGGCTTGGCAAGAAGGGGCTCTTGTTTTTCATGCCACTCACTATTTCTAGTAGTAATACTCCAAAGCTGAACACATCAAATTTGATCGAGAATAGTCCATAAATTACATATTCAGGAACCATATATCCACTATTAGAATTCATCATGGGGTTAATCTCCTACACCCCCTAATCCGTGGTCCTTTCCATGTATATTTTAGGCCAGACGCACCCATATCAACTAATCACAATCCTGCAGTTGTCGTCGGAACCAATTGATTCTCCCTTGGTTGCATTGAGCTCCCCCAATTCTCTCCGAATTTGACAGAATATCATTGAAATCGCCCCTACAACCCACGGCATAGAAATACCCGTAGAAAGAAATTTCAATTTTTGCCAGAGGACTGACCGAAAGTTTGAATGCGGTAAAGCGTAAACCGAGGTAAGAAGAAAATCAGGCATACTTGTTATATAGGAACGCATATGAAAAAACTGCTGATCTTCTTCCAGAACCGACACGGAAATGGAATTACTCTTCCACGATTCCTCCTGAACTGCCGACACTAGGAATCAATTTGATGTTATCGAATCCTATACGAAGAAGATGTCGAAGTCTAGACACTTCAGAGCATCTAGTATCTGCCAATATAATTAAACTGGGCCTTGACCTGTCTACAATGGTCTTCAAGTTTCTATAAAGGTCCGATCCACACGAACCCCTATTATTCCAGTACATCCATCTATCCATAAAAAAACAAAGTTTCAAATGAGTAACCCCAAAAAAGCCCAGTTACACAGGCGTCTCAGGGATCATTAAAAGATCAATATCTCCATTCTGGACTGTACCAAGCCCTTCCTCTTCCATTGGGCTTGCTCTACAATTCTCCATTGTTTCCTCGTTATGCCCATTTGGGATTAGCTGGCTCTCCCCCGAATCATGGGTTAGAGCAATAAGGTCGTTGTCAAAATCCACTGGGTCAACGATTGTGGGCCTTAAGTTCACATCTTCATCTCCCCACACTAATTTCTTTTCTCTGAATCTTCCCCCATTGTGATCATTAGCGTTTGATTCCTCGTATTCTATGACAATTCTCTCGTCCTTTTCTCCACACGCTGAGTGCCCTGTCGTACTATATCATATCGTGGGTGTTCCTCCACTCCCCTAGTCACCTTACCCTCATTAGTCAACCTCCCTGCACTCCGCCTCCTTTTTGCCTCGTCCTTCCTCTTTGTATGCATTGTCTGCGCGCCCTTTTTCCCCACTCTTAAAACAGGGACCACTTCATTTCATATAGTCTCTGTCGCTTGCTCAACAATCTCCTCATTAGTATTCGCCACCTCAGCTAGAATTCCAAATCTCGACCCCACCTTATTTTGATTAGTAAGCTTTGTAGGTTTTTCCTTCGATTTCCATTGCCGACGTGTTTTTTATACTATTTGCCATTGCTCTGTCATGCATTGTTGTTGCCTCTGTTCCTCATTGGTATCATTCTCAGTTGAATCCTTTTGTCTATCCTCATTTACTGACTTTCATTGGATACAAGTTTCTTTGCGATGCCCATAATTCCCGCAATTAGTACATAAAAGGTGTAGGCCTTCATATTCCAGGAAGATTTCTTCACCATCTAAATATAAACCTTGCATCAGTTGTTTTCCAAGCTCAACAAGAACACAAATCCTTGCAAAATGTCGTCTGAGTTGACATGAAGTATTCATATCAACCTTAACAGTTTTTCATATCCTGTTTCCAATCACCGTCAAGGCCACCTCATCGTAATACTCTTAGAGATAATTTTGGAAGTTTCACCCACACAGCAGTTGTATCAATATTAACCTTATCAGGTCTGAAATTTTCCTCCCATGGCTTAACAGTGATATAATGGTCATACAGCATCCATGGACCTCCTATAAGAACATTTGTATAATCCTCCTTGTTGGTGAACTTCACCATAAAGTATCCATGCCCAACATTAATTAGGTTGAAAACTCCACGTTTAGCCCACATCGCTTGTAACCTCTTTTCTAAGGTCCTGTAGCCAATGGTTCTGCCTAATAGTTTAATAATAACAGCCTTACCCCAGGCTTTAACTAGTCGCTTCTTCATTTTCCCTGAGAAATGGAAAGTTGGAAAGTTCCTCTGTAAACTCTCAGTTATCTTGCACTTCCAGTAATCTCCTTCCTGGTCTGTTGCCTCTATTGAACTCTCAGACATAGAATCATCTTCAAGAGCTGCTTTCTCTATGCACCATCATCTTCCTGGTTTTCTTTCGTGGTACTAACTCCTTTCAGCTTATCAACGAACGATGGGCCACCCATATAATAAGAATTAGCATTATCACCCAGCGTCGGCCAATGACCTCCTAGAATATTTTCATCCTTCCTAGAAATCACATTCTTGATCTTTTTTGAGCTTCGCGTAAGTAAATCATCTTCCTCTTTCGAAACAGGGACATGTTGCTTTTCCTTCACAGAGAGAGTCACAGGGACATGTTGCTTTTCCCTTTACTAGTTGAACTCAAGAAACGATAATCCTTACTTTTGTCCTTGCAACTCCATGATTTATTGCGGACACATCCATCAGACCAGTCCATTCCATTGCGTTCCAATTTTTGGGTGATTTTGGCAAGAATCCAGTCAAGCACTGGCATATTGGCGTCTCATCCACGACACAGTTTCCATTTGGGCCACAACGACTATATCTATCACAGTTATCAATTGGTATATAACTAAATGTAACCCACCTCCAATCCTCTTCACTCCATGTTAGGTCCTGTTTTGAGTATAATGTTTGGTTGTAGACTAATCTTGTAATCAGTGACTCATTTTTCACAAAGTAAGCTGTATACACCTCATCTTTATTCCAGATAAACTTCACTTTATAATGTGGGTTTTTCGTCACATGAGACATGCCACTGAACCAGATAATTGTGTGGTACAAGCTCTGCTCTAAGTCTCCAAAAGAAGGGTCGTCCCAATTCTTCCATGCTGCATAATGTCAATTAAGACCAGTTTTCAGGTCCCACCCAAGCTTCATTCCTGGCAAAATTGTATCACAAGGATAGTCGAAAATAGATGGAGGGAAATGGAAAATCGCTGATTTTCCATTGCTTGACTTGTTTGGTTGGTCATGGAAAATCACTATTCATTTTCCATCAAGAACCTATTTTCCTTTTTGTATGGGAAATAAAATCCTTCTAATAAGCTAAACAAAATGAGCTCTTCCATGAGAAAATCTTGTGAAAAATACTAAATTGCCCCAACGTGGGTTCCGAGGGCGGTGGTATGGTCTACGATTTCTCCTTCTTTGGTATGTTATTCCCAGCGGTGAGAGTGATGGAGTAAGACGCTCATGATGGTCTCTTCTCTCGTCTCACTCCTCGATTTCCCTCTCTCTGTTCTTAGCTTTTTCTCTGTTCCAAGTCGGCAAGATCAACGGTGAAGGTGGAGGAATGCAGGGTGCAAGGTAATGGTGCAGATGTCATATCCAAACTTAAATTCACTCTTCTTTTTCGTTAATATTAACTTCTCTTCTCTTTCATCTCTCTACCTTCTTTCATTACGTTTGGCCATCTCCTTTACAGAGCATTTATTCCTGCCGGAGCTTCCTTCATTCTTCTCTCAGCAAAAAAAAAAAAAAAAAAGCAACAACATATTTTATGATAACTTTTTGCTCTTTTATTTTTCTTATGGTCTTCTTCCTCGTTTTTAATGTGTTGTTCCCTCCCTCCTTCCTTCCTGTTCTTTAACGCTCTGTTTTTTCTATTTTTTCCCTTCACTTTCTTCTTCTTTTCCGGCCGTCCGTTTTTCTTCAATCCACTCTGAGTCCTGGCTTAAATCCGGCTTCCAGCTTGAAAGCCGGTTCTGAACGGTTTAAAGCGGCTTATCTCCTCGGAGGGCCCAAATCTCTGAACCAAGCCGGCAAGGTGGCCGGACGGCGGCTGGTCCGGGTATGAAAACATTGCTTATTAGTTTAGTGATGTGAAAATAATAGATGAGGGGAAAGGAATAAGAGAAAATTTAATATTATCTTTTTGTTACTTTTTGAAAGAAACAAAAGGGAGAATAATACTACCCCGGTCCTAATTATATGAGTATTTTTGTAGTGCAAATTGTACTACAAAAATATTCATATAATTAGGAGAGGAGATAGTAAGACGTAAACTATTATATCCTTAGTTGTTTTAAATTGTTTATCTTCTTTCTTTTCATATATATAAAAAATAACTATGTTGCCATTAATCTTTATTTCATTTCAGAAAATTCAACATTTTGATTATTTTTTTTGGGGGAATCCAATGGGCAATGCACTTTTGGATAATAAGAGAAGAGTAAACAGATGTAAGCATTTGGGACATCTTGCCAAGGAGAGATTGAGATGAGAATGGATGCCATCTTTGATGCCACGGCAAAGGTGAAAATTTAAAACTATTAGCGCTAAATACTCCTCTGATGCTATTTGTAAGTCGCATCAAGAATATTTCACGTAGACTAAAAAAACATTAAACTTCTTTAAATCTGCCTTGAAATTTTCTTTGCTTTGCCTTATAAATAGGCCAGATGAGTAAGTCACAATAATGATTTTCTTGTCAGTGGGATTGAATTTGTAACATCTCACTTGCAAAAAAGTTCCCACGTCACTAGGTTGCAAGGACTTTGGCCATAGTAATAAGATATTTTAAACTCTGAAATTTATAAGGAAAAATTATTACCATTGCCTCAATGAATTGGCATGCACAATCAAAATCACACACACACAACCATTGGGTAGGTTGACTTGGTGATCAGATCAAAATATGGTATTTTTTCCTCCACAGAATGTATGAATAAAATAGCAATGACATATTTTGAATCCAAAACACAAACTTCAAATTTACTGTATCTTCTGCCAATTACAAACTGATGAATCCACCAAATTCTTATAATACAATCAAGGCAAGAAAATGAAAATGGCTCGTTTCAAGGATGCTATAAGTTAAAACTTTGGAAGTCAATTCTAACTTTTTCTAAAGCAGATGTACATAAAAGTCCTAATTCCTCGATGCAATATAAGTTGGTGCAATTTTCATGCCAAGTGTATTCTTTCACTTGTCGGGTGCAATTTTCTATGTCAACAATGTTAGGGGATCAAAGACATTGTTTTTATTTACACTATAAGCACAATGCCAAATTAAGAGAGTTGTTTAGAATCAATATCGTCTTACATTACTGCAAATACCACGTCTTATCCTCAAGAGTAACCTCAATAGTGGTCGAAAATTAAGTAAAATTGACTCTACCTGGCTTTTAACAAAGTGATAGATAATTCATTACATGAAGGATTTGTATTTTTGTTAGAAGATTCTCCCCTAATTGGGATGCTTTCCAAAAGGAAACCAGGTTTTTTAGGCTCAGGCAACACACCATCACTATTCAACATTATAACAACAGATGCCATATCTGGCCTATCATCAGCATGGTATTGTAAACTAAGACTTGTATCTTAGTCGACTAAATAATGGCTTAGTCAACTAAATCACGGGGTTTTCAAAAAAAAAAAAAATTGGCCCGCGTTTTAGTCGACTAAACCATGGTTTAGTCGACTAAACAAGGGCAAATGAGTTAATAGTTTTAAGACAGGGGCATTTTGGTAAATAGTTATTTAATAAGGGGCAAATTGGTCAAAAAACCCTTATTTCCTATAGTTTCATAGAAACTTGATATGACCCCCTATATTTTTAATAAGTTTTGGTTTTACTCTTTACAATTTAATTAAAAACAAATTTTAGTCCCAATAATTTTTCTATCAAGTTCTTATGAAATTATAAGACTAAAACAAAAATACGATTGAATAGTAAGGATCAATAGTAATATCAACACAATCTTAAAAGTTGAGAAACTGATATGTATGTGTGTGAGAGAAAAAGAATTAAATGGGGGGAAAAGACAAAAAAAGAAAAGAAAAGAACTTTGAATTTGCAAATCTCAAATCAAATTTGTTACTAAGATTTTATAAGAGAATAACGAAACTCGATAAGCAATTCACAACTCATTGTTTAGGAAATACCTGATTTAAAATTTTGCAATTTCAAAAAATTTTCCCTGTCTTTTTCCCAATGAAAAGTGGAATGATTAAAAAAAAAATCTTACTTTTTTTTTAAAATTATCACCTGCTTAATCTTTTAATTTAAATGTATACTTATTAGTTTTCATGCATATTCTATTCTTAGTGGGGATATTTAAAAAGAGAAAAAGACAATAAAATAGCACCTAAACTTCAAACTTCCAAATCAATCTTGTTACTTACAAGAGTATATATATTAACTACAAGAATATAGACAACTCATTTTAGTAAAAAATCGCTGATTTGAGATTTTGAAGTTCAAGTAGTATTTTCTTATCCCTTTCCAATTTAAAGATGAGTTATATACTATCATGTATATATAAAAAAAAAAAAAAATCACTATTAAATATCATGGTTAGTTGTGCCATTAGCTTTAGGTGTGTATGGATTAACTTTTGAAGAAAAAATGATTTTAAATAATAGATTTTGGAGAATAGCTTATGAAAAGATTTTTGATTTTTTTTAAAAGAAAGCTTATGAAAAAACATGTTTTTTAACCCTAAAATCATGGTTTTCAGTCAAAACCATGGCTCTGTAGAATTTAAGAGTGTTGGGATAACTTCTACCTTAACCCAAACAATAGTTTTGAGGGTTAAAAGTTATTTTGGATTTTCTATGAGTGTCAGGTTACTTAAACTTTTAAAACCATTATTTGATTATAGGCCTGGTGGTTTGGGTGTCTCTTATTCTCTAATATCACTTTGATCCTATTTATAAATTCCTTTTAACTAAATCACACATATCAAGGAAAGGTAGTCAACTAAATGATTATAGCGTAAATTTTCAATTTTGCCCTTATTTATAACTGAGTATCTCTCAATTCTTTCTTCTCTCTCTCTCTCTCTATCTATTTTCATTGGTATAATTAATATGGGCAAAATTGTCACAATCTTATTTATTACTTGAAAGTTAACTTATAAGGGATAGGATATTGTCACTACCACTTTTTCACCGTTAGATCAGAATCTCAATAGGAGAGAGAAATGATAAAGGTAAATGAGATTCTAATCTAACAGTGAAAAAGTGGTAGTGACATAAAATTGGTAGTGATAATATCTTATCTCAACATGTAAAGAGGATTAAATTTTTTGGTCAAAAGAGACTTATAAATAATATACTATTAAATATATTATTTTTCCACGCGTTGTTAATTCTTGATTTTCTTAAGTATGGTTGACGTACGTATTAGTTTAATTGAGATTGAAAATAATAGATGAGGGGAAAAGAATAAGAGAAAATTCGATATCATGTTCTTTGTTATTGTATATAATAATATAAAAGTTTTCTACATAGCATATAAATTTTTTTTATCAAGCTCAAAAGATCGTGAATTATCAATAAAATACTCTCTTATATATTGTTGAAGATGTAAAGGTTTCAATGGCAGATTCAATATGATATGAGTTTTTACCTATATTCATTTTTCAGGATTACGTGGCAGATTCAAGAAAAATGATTTGTTATTATTAAGGATATTGTTTTCCCTTATTAATTAACTAATGGTCTCGTCAAAAAAAAAAAAATCATTTTTTAGATATAACCACCATTTCCACCTTCTGTCGGTTCATTTTTTTTTTAATTATTAAAAAAGTACTCTTCCCCTATTCTAAATATAAGACGTAATTAAGAGTTGTTTTGAAACAACATTGTCTTGCATTATTGCAAATAGCTAGCCTTATCCTTAAGAGTATGCTCATTAGTAGTCCAAAATCAAGAAGTAAAATTGACTTTATCTAACTTCTAACATAGTTATAGTTTTAATTTTGATAAGGTAGGAACAGTTTTGATTTAAGAAGAAGAGTTACCACAAAATCAAATATAAGAAAACATGTTAAGCGAACCCAGAGAGTCAAACTAATAGTATTATATCTTTAATTATTTTAAATGATTTATCTTCTCTCTCTCTCTCTCTCTCTCTTCATATAAAAAAAATAAGTATAATGCAACTAATCTTCATTTCATTTTAAAAAATTTATTAATAAATTAAATGGACTATGCATTTTGGACCATAAGAGAAGAGAGAATAGAACCAACATAGAGTTAGTTTAGTGGTGTAAGGCTCTATTAGCTCTCTATGGATCTCGAGTTCAAATCTCAAAGGAGACGTTTGTATTGGGAGGGGAAGCCACAAACTCCGAACCAGATAACGGATAATAATATAAAGAGAGAGAGAGAAGAGATAATAGATGTAAGCATTTGAGGACATGGAGGCAATAAAAGGATTTAACTAAGAATGGATGTCAACTATGATGTCCAGGAGAAAGGTGAAAATTTAAAACTATTATGGGGTTAAATAAGTCATAATAAGAATTTTTTTAAATCAAAGTAGCAAACACTAATAACCAGAAATTACAGTTGGGATCAAACTTGCAGAGTTTCTCGATGCCGAATCATTTTGCACCGCTCCTGATTTTTTGTTCTCTGCATTACCAGATACCCTCTATATCCTCTTCCAAAATTCATTCACGTGCTTTATAGTGAAGCTTCCACAAAGAATATTCAAAATCTTGGAGTTCAGAAAGCTTGTGATTATTCAAGATTGTGTTCTGTCATAATTAGAACGAACTTTCTGGTACAATTCTTGTGTATCAATGTACAATAGGCCTATAGAATGGATCAATGCCCAGAATTTGATATTCCATAATATCAAAGTTCAGAGCATGAAAAAAGAGAATATTTTATAGCACTAACACGGAAGAAACTTTTTCAGAAAAATACCTCCAAGAGAATCTGTTTTCCAGAAGGAATGGATGGAGTAGTAGTCATAGTCCTTCAAAGTTTTTGATACTTGATGCATATGATTGGCACAAAATGCAGTAACTGGCCTTTTAATTAACAAAAATATCATCAAGTTGTCGGATTTATATTATTAAGGGTCAACGTTGATATCCATTAAGCTCTTTTTATAAAAGTAAAAATTAAACTCATTTCATTTCTTTCTAGACATAATAGATTTTTTTAGATTTTTTTTAAAATTTTATTAACATTAAATAAATTTCTTAACTCACATAAATTTCTTCTAAAATAAAATTAAATCATATAATTTTTTTGTTTAACATATATAATAAATTATAAAACACCTTGAGTTTTATTTAAATCATATAATTATATTTTTAATCAAAACTTTTGTTTATTTTAGTAAATGAGTAATTTTTGTCCATAGATATCTATACCAATAGTTTTGAATAATGACAATTAAGAAAAAATTATTTAATTTAGTGAAATTTAAAATTTTATGCTTGCTTGAGTAAATTTTTTTTGTGTTGGACACTCCTGGAGTAAAAGTTTGTTGGTCAATCTGCACCTTAGATAACAGCTGTTATCTTTTTCTAACGGCGTTGTGCTGACTGCACATTTTTAAATTTTTTTTGTGCTGACTGCACATTTTTAATTAGAGAAGGGAAATGAAGAAAAGGGAAGATTTTGAGGGATGAGGGAAAATGATTTGAGGAAAGATAAGTTGTTTGGTAAGAAGAAAATGAAGGGGTAGTAATTGGTAAAGAATTAGGAAATACCTATTTTACCCTCAAAAGTAATTAATCAAAATGAAAAGGAAAAATAATTTTTTTGCTAAAATATATTTCAAAAAAAAAAAAATCCTCTTACCAAGTTCGAATTTGTCTAAAATATTCTCCAACCAAGTTCGAATTTGTCTAAAATATTCTCCCGCCAAGTTCAAATTTGTCTAAATTTTTTTCCCTCAAAATACGAATTTGATTAAAATATTCTCCTGCCAAGTTCGAACTTATCGCATAAATTTGAATTTATCGTATTTTCTTAAATTTTAGGAAAAAAATATTTTATGAAGGGTGAATATGTCATGGTATCAATACACAAAGTAGTGGTATAAGTATTATCATTTTGCTTAGGTATTGATACAGTAATGGTTACATGTATGGATCGAGCCCATAACTTGACGTACGATTAAGAGTTTCATTAATAATAATAATAATAGAGTTTCATTAATAATAATAATAATAATCCAAACAGAAAATAATTATAAATGCTAACGTTACTAAAAAAATTAAAGATACTAAATTTTTTCAAAAAACCTAAAATCAAACCACATATAAAATAAATGTCATAATCACTTAGACTTAGAACACTACATTTCCCACTACCCTCGCCACAGTCCCACTTATTAGCTTTGGATCTTGCTAGCCCACCACATTTCATCGCTAGGGTTCGGTTCAGCTAGCGTCTGGATGAATCATCGCCATCCCCTCCTCCTCCCTCCCCTCAGACTCTCGCTTGCCTTCTTTTTCTTCAGTTAGCATTGGTAGTGACACTTCCTTCCTCTCTCACCTTTGCCAATGATTAAGTTTGGGAATGCCAAAGTCGGTAAAGGAAAAGTTTGAGGCATTTCCCTTTATTTATTACCTAGACTCATGTGTTTTGTGCTTAGATTAATCATGCTAGCCGACCACCAATTTGCAGTAGACAGAGTGGTCTCAGTACACATAGTAGTGGTATCACTACACAAAGTAGTGGTATCGCTATTATCATTTTGCATAGGTATCGATGCATTAATGGTTACATTATCGATATTACCCTTTGAATCCTCTTCTTCTGACTCTTCATTATCGTCATCATCTTCCTCATTCCTTACCCCTCTGAATCTTCTTCTTCTTATTTTTTTCCTTCACATGGTGGCACTTGTTCATCATCTTTCTTCTTGTCTTTGCCCATAATTAAGTTTGTTTAGGAATGCCTTGTCTTTGCCCATAATTAAGTCTAGGAATGCCACAATCAGTAAACACTAAATAAAAGGTTTGAGACATTTCCCTTTATTTATTATGCAGACTTATGTGTTTTGTGCTTAGATTACTCATACTACCCAACCACCAATTTGCAGTAGACAGAGTGGTATCAGTATACAAAGGGGTGGTATCGGTATTATTATTTTGATTAGGTTTCGATGTAGTAATGATTACATTATCGTCATTATCCTTTGAATCCTCTTCTTCTGACTCTTCATTATCGTCCTCATTCCCTACCCCTCTGAATCTTCTTCTTCTTGTTTTTCCTTCACATGGTAGCACTTGTTCATCATCCTTTTTCTTACCTTTCCCATAATTAAGTTTGGTTAGAAATGCCTTATCTTTGCCCATAATTAAGTCTAGGAATGCACAAAACAATAAACCCTAAACAAAAGGTTTGAGACATTTCCCTTTATTTATTATGCAGACTCATGTGTTTTGTGCTTAGATTACTCATGCTACCTGACCACCAATTTACAGTACACAGAGTGGCATAAGTATACATAGTGGTATCAGTACACAAAGTAGTGGTATCAATATGCAAAGTGGTGGTATCGGTATTATCATTTTGCTTAGGTATCGATGCAGTAATGGTTAGATTATCGACATTACCCTTTGAATCCTCTTCTTCTGACTATTCATTATCGTCGTCATCTTCCTCATTCCCTCCCCCTCTGAACCTTCTTCTTCTTATTTTTCCTTCACATGGTGGCACTTGTTCATCATCCTTCTTCTTGCCTTTGCCTATATTTAAGTTTTTTTTAGGACTGCCTTGTCTTTGCCTATAATTAAGTCTAGGAATCCCAAAATCAGTAAACCCTAAACAAAAGGTTTGAGACATGTTCCTTTATTTATTATGCAGACTCATGTGTTTTGTGCTTAGATTACTCATGCTACCCGACCACCAATTTACGGTACACAGAGCGGCATAAGTATACATAGTGGCATCAGTACACAAAGTGGTGGTATCAGTATTATCATTTTGCTTAGGTATCGATACAATAATGGTTACATTATCGACATTACCCTTTGAATCCTCTTCTTCTGATTCTTCATTATCGTCATCATCTTCCTCATTCCCCTTCTGAATTTTCTTCTTCTTTTTTTTTCCTTCACATGGTAGCACTTGTTCATCTTCCTTCTTCATGCCTTTGCCCATAATTAAGTTTGTTTAGAAATGCCTTGTCTTGGCCCATAATAAAGTTTAGGAATGGTAGAATCAG
This sequence comes from Acacia pycnantha, assembly GCA_025563575.1. Classification (NCBI taxonomy): domain Eukaryota; kingdom Viridiplantae; phylum Streptophyta; class Magnoliopsida; order Fabales; family Fabaceae; genus Acacia; species Acacia pycnantha. The sequence goes on from JAMWYP010000235.1 coordinate 598,322, forward strand.
TAAACCCTAAACAAAAGTTTTGAGGCATTTCCCTTTATTTATTATGCAGACTCATGTGTTTTGTGCTTAGATTACTCATACTACCCGACCACCAATATGCAGTAGACAGAGTGGTCTCATTACATATAGTAGTGGTATCAGTACACAAAGTGGTGGTATCGATGTTATTATTTTGCTTAGGTATCAATGCAGTAATGGTTACATTATCGTCATTACCCTTTGAATCCTCTTCTTCTGACTCTTCATTATCGTCATCATTGTCCTCATTCACTCCCCCTCTGAATTTTCTTCTTTTTCCTTCACATGGTGGCACATGTTCATCATCATTCTTCTTGCCTTTGCCCATAATTAAGTTTATTTAGTCATGCCTTGTCTTTGCCCATAATTAAGTTTAGGAATGCGAAAATCAATAAACCCTAAACAAAAGGTTTGAGCCATTTCCCTTTATTTATTATGCAGACTCATGTGTTTTGTGCTTAGATTACTCATGCTACTCGACCACCAATTTGCAGTAGATAGAGTGGTATCAGTACACACAGTGGTGGTATCGGTATTATCATTTTGATTAGGTTTCGATGCAGTAATGGTTACATTATCATGATTATCCTTTGAATCCTCTTCTTCTGACTTTTCATTATCGTCATCATGGTCCTCATTCCTTAACCCTCTGAATCTTCTTCTTCTTATTTTTCCTTCACATGGTAGCACTTGTTCATCATCCTTCTTCTCACATTTGCCCATAATTAAGTCTGTTTAGGAATGCCTTGTATTTGCCCATAATTAAGTCTAGCAATGCCAAAATCAGTAAACCCTAAATAAAAGGTTTGAGACATTTCCCTTTATTTATTATGCAGACTCGTGTTTTGTGCTTAAATTACTCATGCTACCCGACCACCAATTTGCAGTACACAGAGCGCCATAATTATATGTAGTGGTATCAGTACACAAAGTGGTGGTATCAATACGTAAAGTGGTGGTATCGGTATTATCATTTGGCTTAGGTATCAATACAGTAATGGTTACATTATCGACATTACCCTTTGAATCCTCTTCTTCTTACTCTTCATTATCATCATCATCTTCATTCCCTCCCCTCTAAATCTTCTTCTTCTTCTTCTTCTTTTTCCTTCACATGGTAGCACTTGTTCATCATCCTTCTTCTTGCCTTTGCCCATAATTAATTTTGTTTAAGCATGCTTTGTCTTTACCCATAATTAAGTCTAGGAATGCGAAAATCAGTAAACCCTAAACAAAAGGTTTGAGGCATTTCCCTTTATTTATTATGCAGACTCATGTGTTTTGTGCTTAGATTACTATGCTACCCGACCACCAATTTACAGTACACAGAGCGCCATAAGTATACATAGTGGTATCAGTACACAAAGTGGTGGTATCAATACGCAAAGTGGTGGTATCGATATTATCATTTTGCTTAGGTATCGATGTAGTAATGGTTACATTATCAATATTAACCTTTGAATCCTCTTCTTCTGACTCTTCATTATCATAATCATCTTCCTCATTCCCTTCCCCTCTGAATCTTCTTCTTCTTTTTCCTTCACATGGTGGTACTTGTTCATAATCCTTTTTCTTGCCTTTGCCCATAATTAAGTTTGTTTAGACATGCCTTGTCTTTGCCCATAATTAAGTCTAGGAATGCAGAAATCAATAAACCCTAA